>SJYT01056195.1:0-51026 GCA_006410635.1 Cephalophus harveyi
TCTTCAAATAAAATTCAAAGGATAAATGTCTACGAGGCACTATTTCACTACCCCAAACAGGTAGCTATATGTGGGGTGGGGTATGGGAAGGGAGACAGAGGTCAAGTCAGGGGAGCAATCATAGCGTGACTTCAGTCAATGGATCGGTACATGGTGAATCTTTGTCCTCCACGTAGTGCCACATGCCCAGAAAAGCCACTGTACTGCCTAAAGAATTTCTTGTTCATTTAGCCACTTGTACTTATGCTTAAAACTAATGTGTTCCTCTTTTAAATTCATTAGGCTGTGCATTATGCCCACAGATAAAGCAGCTTTCATTTTTAAAATGATGACAGAAGCTTAAGTTATTATAAGGACGTTAAAAAAAAATGAGGAAACCAAATAGTCTTCCTCTGATTAAGGGGAATTCTTAACACGAGTTCTCTTTCCAACCACATTTGTTTATGAGTATTGAAACTTAAAATGAGTAAATTGTCTTCCAAATAGCATTCTGCATTTTCCATCTATTCCTCTCATACCTGCTCTCAGGAACAAAACAAACGTAGCTTTATTCTGTCCATCAGTTTTGTATAATGTAGACATTTTCAGTGCTTAAAAATTCAAATTGGTTATTCCTTTCGAAGCCTTAACAGTGTGGGAGGTAAAGGATCTGTTTAATGTAGTTATCCAAGAGCTTAATTCCAGTTTGGAAAAAAATTCCACGATGGTGTTGAATTCCTTGGAAATGGGCGTGCTCGGTTTCTAATACGTTCCAAAGCTTGTGCATTTGACAATGGACATGACCTGGGCGGGGATCTCCTGCCTCCAATTTCAGCAGCAGTTCATTTCTCTTTTCTTACATAACCATCAAGATTCGAGTTACTGCTTTTGAGAGTTCACGTTTACATTTTTTTCCCCCTCCTAACTTAAACACTGCATACTTTTTTCTAAAGAAAAACATATTTTCTATGAGATACATATATAGTATTTATTTTTCTTGTTTACTAAGGTCTTTAGAATTGAAGGAGGGTCTCTAGAGCGCCATGTCCTCATACCTTCTACCTCATCAGTGTAGAATCAGGTGTCTGCAGTCTCTACAGGATTCTGAGTTGCTTCCCCATTGCACATGGGCCCCATACCTACTGTTCCTGTTTGGGACCAAATGCCATGGTGGAACAGGGGCCCAGGGAGTTTGGAAGTTAAAGACTAATGTCTGCATAATTGAGTCCCAAGATCCTTCCTCTCTCAGACTTATCCCTCCTCCACTCTCTGATTTTGACCTCTGTCTTCTCCATCTGGACCTAGGTTTCCTCTTGTGTAAAATAGGGATAGTAGCCCTCATGAAGGCTTATGCTGAGGCTAGCGGTAAGGTATATTAAGTACGTAGCACAGAGCTTGGCACTAAGTGGGCTCTTGAGGAATGTCAGCTATTTTTATTAATGATAACCTATCCCATTATAACTGTCAGCATCATTATATGTTGAAGGGGGAGGAGTCTCAGGAGAGTATCTTGAGGGGTATTATTTAATAATGATTCCATTATACAGGGTGATCTAATCTGATGCTCATTTTGTTTGGCTACACTTTGTTCTCTGGTACAATTTGTACTGTAGCCATTCTGGACTGATTTAAAGTGAAGTTTAAATCCTTGATTTTGCAGGCAATTATTCCCTCGTTTAAAAGATACAGTTCTATTTTATTAATTTGTAATAAGGTAAATGATCAAACCCTGTTGAATTCTTGTACCCTTTTTTGAAGGCACTTTTTCTCATTTGCTTCTTGGCCTTGGGCCAGTGAATCAAAGCATCTCAGGTAATGAGGAAGCAGAAGCTCTGGCCTTGTCTTGCTCAAAAAATTGGGCACGTTATCCAGGCAGCATTTCTGTCATTGGAATTCTCCTTTGTCTCCTTTAAGTCTTCTTCACCCTACTCCTCTCTGTTAACTTTACCCACAATACAAAAACATACATGTACACTTTTTAATGGCTTCTTAAATTTAACAAATATTTTAGTGCTTACAGTATGCTGGGCCCTGAAGTTGTCATTTTTTCCCTTTCTCTTTCTCTTGTTAAGAAGTGAAGCTGGAGTGGCTTTTCCTTATCAGCAAAAGAATTTTAGAAAAGAAAGAAATAGCATGTGACCTTTGGTTGACTTCCAGAATGTTCTTTAAGCCAGTGTTTTTCATTGTGGATTGCAGCCCATTATTGGGTCATGGAGTCAGTTTAGTGTGTCCAGACCAATCTCTCTGTTTTTTTCTTTGGACGAAGGGGAAGAGACTAGACCAGAACATAAGAATAGAAAAGAAAATATATTGTTTGCAAAATATGCAAACACCTCATACAACTCAACAACAAAAAAACAAAACCATCCAACTGAAAAATGGTAGAAGACCTAAATAGACACTCCTCCAGAGAAGATATGCAGGTGGCCATTAGGCACACGAAAAGATAGACGTTCAACAGCTCTTATTATTAGAGAAATGCAGATCAAAACTGATATGAGCTATTACCTCACACCAGTCAGAATCATTAAAAGTCTACAAGTAACAAGTGCTGGAGAGGATGTGGAGAAAAGGAAACTCCTACATTGTTGGTGGGAATGTAAACTGGTGAACCCACTATGGAGGATTATCTGGAGGTTCCTTAAAAAACTAAAAGTAAAGCTACCATATGATCCAGCAATCCCACTCCTGGGTATGTGTCCAGAGAAAAACATGGTTCAAAAGGATACCTGCAACCCCAGTGTTCACTTACGTAGAATCTAAAATATGAGGCAAATCAACATACCTACTAAACAAAACAGAATCACAGATAATAGAGAACAGAGTTGTGGTGCGGGGTAGGGGAGGAAAGGAATGGGAGTTTGAGATTAGCAGAGGCAAACTATTATATATCGGGTGGGAAAATGACAAGTTCCAACTGTATAGCACAGCAAAGTATATTCAAAACATGTGACAAACCATAATGGAAAAGAATATATATGTATATGTATAACTAAGATTATGGCATCTAGTCCCATCACTCCATGGCAAATAGATGGGGAAAAAGTAGAAACAGTGGCAGATTTTATTTTCTTGGGCTCCAAAATAACTATGTACGATGACTGAACCCATGAAATTAAAAGATGCTTGCTCCTTGGAAGAAAAGCTGTGACAAACTTAGCATATTAAAAAACAGAGACATCACTTTGCCGACAAAGGTCCATATAATCAAAGCTTTGGTTTTTCCAGTAGTCCGGTATGGATGTGAGAGCTGGACCATAAAGAAGACTCTCAGCACATAAGAATTGATGCTTTCAAATTGTGGTGTTGGAGAAGACCCTTGAGAGTCCCTTGGACAGCAAGGAGGTCAAACCAGTCAATCCTAAAGGAAATCAACTGTGATTATTCATTGGAAGGACTGATGCTGAAGCTCTAATCCTTTGGCCTCCTGATATGAAGAGCCCACTCATTGGAAAAGACCCTGATGCTGGGAAAGATTGAGGGCAAGAGAAGGGGGCGACAGAGGATGAGATGGTTGGATGGCATCATCAAATCAATGGACATGAGTTTGAGCAAACACAGAAGATAGTGAAGGACAGGGAAGCCTGGTGTGCCACCACTGATGGGGTCGCAAAGGGTTGGACATGACTGAGCCACTGAACAACAACAATAGCAACGTGGAGACTGTATTTAATTGAATAAATTATTTTTGTGTGTGTGAAAACTAGACTTTTTAACTCTCAGGCTTTTGTTGATGAAAGGCTTCCACTGCTAGTTTGACTTGCTGTGTTTCTGTAAGGTAATAAACCTATTTTGAGTAATAAACCTATAGTCTGTCTCCCTTTTTTTTTGTTTTTCTGCTTTCTCTCTAAGTCTACTTAGAGAGGGAAGAACAACCATTCTAGTTGTTGGAGCAATGGCAAAAGGTCCCACACAGCAGAGATGTCTACAACATATGGTTTTGTGGTTGTTGCCAAAGCTTTAAGAAAATTATGGTTTCTGAAGGAAGTAAAACTTCCCTATATGAAATATTCAGTTTCCACTCCTCCTCCCAACCTGGGGTGTTATATTGGTTCTCCTAATATACCTACAGAATTTTTATCTCATTTCATGTATGTTTTAAAAACTCATCTAGATTCCTAAGCCTATCAGGTAACAGAACCTTAAATTATAGGTATCAGAACTTTTAATTCGATTCTGTTTCTCTAGAAGAGACTGTATTACTGTCTTGCCTTCATTCTAAAAAGAAAAGACATCTGTTTTATGTGTGCTGAGTACTGTGTTTTTGATTTGTATTTTTCTCAATAATTTATTTTAGTGTTTGTGTGCCTCCCTCCCTCTCTTTTTTTCCCCTTCTTCCTTCCTCCCTCCCTTCCTTCCTTCCTTTCTTCCCTCCCTAAAGTTATCCAAATATGTAGCTTAATTTGTTAGGCATTAAGATGCGTTCCAGAAGGATCCATTTGGAAATATGTCAACCTGATTGTTTTCAGAAGTAGAAGTGATTAATCAGTGTCAATAAGTATTTATTGAGTGCCTATGATGTTCTTGGCAAACAGGAGGGGAGGTTACAAAGAGAATAGCTTGTAAAAGATGAAGCTTCACTTCCCTTCATCCCTTTGAACATGTACTGAGCACCTAGTTAATCAGCTGCATACTGTGCCAGATGCTCTGCCTAAATTGAATCGGGAAGCCAAACTTATCATATGAAGCAACAAGAATAATTAAATGCCACCACTAATGGTATTCTAAATTTGGTAGAAATTTAGGGTCGAGAGTGAGCAGAGTTGACCCAGATATATGGAAGACAGAGGAAGTGGAGTTACTGGGCTACTGAAGTCACTGTCAGGATTCCAAGGGGAAGGATGGAGAATGTTCCAGATGGCAGGGCAATCCTGGAAAGACGGAATATCAAAGGGCAACATGAGGGAAGCATTTCTGAGGGTATGTACTGAGGCGCTGTGAAAAGTAGGGTTAGATCGCTATGAAAAGTAGGATTAAATATGTTGGGTGAGGCCATGTATTTTAAGGTGGGTAATTGTAGAGACTCAGAAGCTAAAAAGGCACTCCACATCCTGAGGTGCTTACCATCTACTCTGGGAGAAGGGATTGTAAATAACTAACCAGAATGTCCTGTGAGTACCACAATGGAGGCTGGTACCATGGTGGAAGTAGTATAAGCAAAAACCTTGGAGTCACCGTGTCAGTGGCTACCCTTGAGCTATATTGGTACTGCTCCGGCTTAGAGCTTGGCAGCGTCACTCAGTTACAGAATTCCTTTTGGAAGCCCGGCTCCTGACTTGCTAGCATATTTCACCCTTAAGTTCACCAGGTCTTCCTTTCCCAAACTGCCCCCAGTTGATTCTGAAGCTGCAAGACAGTAATAGCAAGGTATGTACTGAGGTATGTTCGTTACTGAGATATTCCTGCAAGATAGTAATAGCCAGGTATATACATCTCCATCTGGAGATCCTGAATGTGCTTCTCCTTCAGGGCCAGGGTGTGGTTGGGGATCTGTCCAGGGACTTGCCCTCTGCCTCAGGCTCCCACATTAATGGTGGAGATGTTTTCTTTAAAGCAACTGTTGAAAATAATTATTCACATTATTTTACGTTTGAGTCTCCATTTATCTGACTTTTCTGTCTGCTTATTTATTTACCTGCTTGATGTTGTTTATGGAGGTTTCAGTCAGCTTTTGCTGATACACAGCCCCCAAATCTTAGTGGTTTACAACAGTAACACGCATTTAATTCTTGCAGCTAAAGGTTGATCATATCCTTGGTCAGTTTTCTGTCAAATCCATTTCTTCCAACTCTTTTCCTGCCCAGGCTCCTGGGTCAGCTGGCTTTAGACTGAGAGGGAGATTGGAAGAGAAGAGAAGGGGAGAAACAAGGTATTTCTCTTCCCTTTTGGCCCCAGGTGGCTTCTTCAGCTGACTGTGTCTCCGGGGCTCCAGCTCCCGTTGGACAGGGGCACAGTGGTTCCACCCTTTTATCAGGTCTAGACCTTCAGCTCTAGTAACTGTCTCCTTTTGTCTCTGGCTTGGGAGTGGTAATGGTTCCCTGCTGTTGCAGCAGAAAGGTTTACTTTTATCATCCCCTCTTTGTTGTACTTAGTTGCTTAGTCGTGTCTGACTCTTTGCGACCCCATGGACTGTACCCCACCAGGCTCCTCCGTCCATTGGGATTCTCCAGGCAAAAATACTGGTGTGGGTTGCCATGCCCTCCTCCAGGGGATCTTCCCAACCCAGGGGTCGAACCCAGGACTCCCGCATTGCAGGTGGATTCTTTACCGTCTGAGCCACCAGGGAAGCCCAGGGAAGCCCCTCTTTGGTGCTCAGCAATTTCATGGCTTGTATAACCAATTCCCTGTGTTAAATTCCTCCAGTGTAAATACTTTAAGTGGTTTCTCTTTCCTGATTAGATCTTAACTGATGAGTTGTTTCAAAAAAGAAGTATTTGTTTTGTCTTTATCTTGTTGTTGTTTTTCTATAGTGCAGCCCAGAACTAGATATCAATCCATTTTATTATCCCACAAAATGTCTCCTAATAAAACAATGTAATGTGAAAAGAACAGTAGGTTTGGAACCTCACTGAAGTCCCAGAACAGTCTATCAGCTGGTCATATTTTAATTTTTTGTGATCATTTGTAACACAGTTTCTTTCTCAATATAAACTCAGAATTGGAAGACAGACCTACAATTATAAAGTTGTATAAAGCAGTCATCTCATGTTGGAAGAAATTTATGTGCATTTAAAGAGTATTCTCTCAATGGCCAGGAAATACACTTGACCACTGATGATACCCTAGGTATCCTAGATTTTTTTGGTTCTTCCTAGCTTTCCTTTGGAACCAAAAGCATGTTCCCTGGGGCAGCATGAGTTATCACAATTCCTGTCTTGCAGGCTGACACGAGATGGATTTCCATCGTAAGAGCAAAAGTTGCCTCTTGCCCCTTCTCCTTGAACACCCCTTATTTAGGGCCTTGCTTGAGGAGAGAGGTTTGCTTTGATTCAAAACAGACTTGGTGTGATGGAGTCTTTCCAGTTTGAAAGATTCCAAGATGATCAGATCTGTTTCATATTAGTCTAGAATAAGAATTCTTTATGGAATGGCTATACCAAACATACTGAGAGGGCTCACAGAACTAATAGTATTCAGGTTGACCCAGAGTGGACCCATCCTCCTTTTGTGATCTAGAGATGACCTAGAGCTAGGTTCAACTTTCAGTGCTCTTTCAGAAAGTGCTTCTTTCCCGATTCTTTGTAATCTGAATTCTTAGTGGATAGCCAAGTGAATCGAGCTAAGCAGGCACAGATAAACATCTGTCATTTGCTCTTCCTAGCCTGTCATCTTGGACAAGTTACTCATTTGAGCCTCAGGTTCTCTGATAGTGAAATGGGGGATAATAATGGCTATTTCTTGTGGTTATACCTGGAACATAGTAGGTACACAGTAAGTAGTAGCTCCTTAATATCATTTCATCAGTGAAAGTGAATGTGAAGTCGCTCAGTCGTGTCTGACTCTTTGCAACCCCGTGGACTGTAGCCCACCAGGCTTCTCTGTCCATGGGATTCTCTAGGCAAGAATACTGGAGTGGGTTACCATTTCCTTCTCCAGGGGATCTTCCCGACCCAGGGATCGAACTTGGGTCTCCCGCATCAGAGGCAGATGCTTTAACCTCTGAGCCACCAGGGAAGCAGTAGCAGACAAAAGAGTTGAGTAAGGGGCTCCAGATTCTACAGATGAGCTCCAGAGGGTATCTGAGCCTTTTAGTCTTTGTTCATATAACTTAAAAATGATAGTTTTCATTTGAATTTTTAATTTTAAATTAATTTTTAATTGGAGTATAACTGATTTACAATGTTTGTGTTAGTTTCTAGCAAAAATTGTTTTTGATATTACCATTCTTTGTAAATGTGATGTTTGCTCATTTTGATTTTTAGCTGGTCATCACAGCTCTTAGAGTTCAGAGAAATTATCACACTTGACCAAGACTATCGCTTATATATTGGAGTGCTGGGAGGGGAGAATGAGTCCTTTTTTTTTTTTAAGACTGTTTTAAATCCTAAGCCAAATTGGTTTCTAAACAACAGTGAAAAATTGCTATTACCATTTTTGCCATTTGTGATAGACAAATGCCACTTGTTTTCTCTGAGCCTTTGGGGAGATAATTATACACTTGCTTATGGAAAAGATAGAATTAAAGTAGGCAGTTTCATATCTTAGGAAATCATGTTTTCTGTTGGTTCATCATCTGCTGTTAGTTCATGCTTCTGAAGAACAAACCTTAGAGTATTATCTTTAACAAAAGATGTAAGTATGACATGGGATTTTCACGTTATGAGATTTTGGGGCCTATTGGCCTGAGAGCTCCCTGAGGCCCGTAACTTTTCATCTTTGTATTCCTTAGTACGTAGCATCTTGTCAGGCTCTGGACTTCATGTCAGATGAATACTGAAGTTTGTCTTTTCGTTAGTAAACTTGATTTTCATTCATGTGACTTACATCTGCCTAAGCTCAGCTTCCTTGTGTCTGTCGCATGTGGTTGAGCACTGTTATAGCAGTGTCTTTTATGTGGACAAAATGAAGCTGTCTCAGTCAGTTTTCTGTTTTATAATTTGAGTCGTGGATTATACTCACAGACAGGCTGAGGAACCAGTTGCAAAGTCGAAAAGAGGGCCATGTCTGCCACTTCTCTGTGCTCAATATATCATAATTTTCAAACAGAGACTGCAGCATTGAGGCCTGCAGAGGCTTATTTGAAGTCGATTCAGAATCCATTTTTCTGAGTGCACAACTTTTTTCTGTCACTTTCAGAAATTCATTAGAAGAACACCAGTCCAATGGGTGTGATCTCTTCTGTTCCCAGAATGGCCAGTGACATTTTTCTTCACCCTCCTTGTTCTGCTGATAGACCATTTGGGGTTAAAAATACACAGTCATTGTGTATCACGTTTCTTAACTTCTTTGCATCACTGTTGTATGCATTTCCTGACCTAATGACTGCGCTGTCTAAACCGGGTGCACTGACATCGTGACCACCAGATGTGGAAATCCTGCTCCGGGCTTGCCTGAGAACATCACTGAAATGACAGTGTGTCTATAAAATGATCACATGCTTGGAGAGTTCTGTTTTTGTTTTTCACTTTAGTAACTGAGGGTTACAGTTAGGGTGTTGCCAGTGTACTTTTTGGATCACTCAGAAACTGGGTAGATGAGTTTTAACATTTTAAAATGCCACCTTTTCAATTGCAGAGGTCAAATTTTCAACTTGATGATCAGGTTTGTTTTGTGTAGTTTTTTCTCAGCTGTTTATATGTGGCAACACTTGGGCTGGATCCACCCCTCCACACCCAAGAACCTGAAATTATCTATTCTCTGTACCCCCGAGTTTACTTTTAAAATAATCTGTATATACCTGCTGTTTGTTTTTTTCTAAACCACATTGTAATATGGAACCTTAAGTAGAAAGATGAGTTAAAAATACACAAAGCAAATTACTCACCAGGGCCACTCATGCCCTTTATGGCGTGTGGGGATATCGTGAGCCTCGGCTAAGCAACTTGCCAAGTTCAGCGAGCTCCCTTTATTAAAGCTTGCACTGTTGCCCTCTTCTGTTATACAGCTGATTGGATTAATTGACTAAGATTAATAAATTATAGTATGGCAAACTCAGAATTATCCTGTTAATTAAGGACAGGGATAGCATGGAAAAATGCCTTTCCTCCTGGGTGTGTCCTGCTGATGCCCCCAGGACACATCATGTGAAAGCAAGCTCACATTTCTTTATCCCTTTTTTTGGTCTTCCCACACATTTTCTTGCAGGTGACAGCAAATAAACTGAATCTGAGGAATTAGAAAAGGGACACATTTGTCTAGGCTGTTTTGTAGATAACGGTTGCAGTCTTCAGTTCAAGACTCTCTTCAGGAGTGTATGAAATTGGTTATTTGGTGTGCCTTTTTACCCTTTCCCCCGCATAGAAACAGTATTATATTCAAGGGTAAGATTTTGTAGGAGCAGTCCCCCAAAGCTTCTTTTTTTTTTTTTTAAAGTATTTATTATTTGGCTGCACTGGGTCTTCATTGAGGCATGCAGGCTCCTTAGTAGTGGCACGTGGGATCTATTTCCCTGACCAGAGATTGAACCCAGGCCCCCTGCATTGGGAGCTCAGGGTCTTAGCCACTGGACCATCAGGGACGTCCCCAAAAAAAACTTCTTTAATCCAGAATTTGAAGTTTAGTTTTAGTGACTACTATTTCATCTCTAGGATTTGTGACATTTTCTTCAAAATTGCTTAATGTAAAGAAATGCGGGAATATGTGAACATTTTAAGTTCATAAATTTGAAAATCACCTCACAGTAATGTACTTACCCTAACATTACTGCTTTACTGTTTTACATGTTGCTTCCCATATGTACATATATTTCCTACATATTTACAAACATAATGCCTTTTATATTTTGCTACTTTTTATCAAATTAGAACATAAATACTTTCCAAGTTTCTGTGTATTCTTGATAATAATCAAGGATTGCTTTTAATAGACTGAAAATACTCTTTCATGGTGAGAAAGAAGCAAAGCTTTCAGTGACTTCTCTAGCATTGGAAATAGGGGAGGAGCGGTCGGTGGGGAGGCAGGGCTGGGGGCGGCAAGCGGATGCCCTTTTCAAGGAAGTGTCTGTCTGTAGCTGCCTAAGAGAGAATGTAACTCTTGGTCACTCACTCCTGGTGTTCTTCTGTGGGAAGTAATGTTCTGCTCCATTCTCAAGGAGACTTTCAAATGAGTTGTTTGCATTTTATATACCTGTTGGTTGGGGCAACTGCCTGATTGTGTGCTCAGGTACGGCAGACTCTTTGTGACCCTATGAACTTTAGACCACCAGGCTCCTCTGTCCATAGAATTGTCCAGCAAGAGTACTGGAGTGGGTTGCCATTTCCTTCTCCAGGGAATCTTCCCGACCCAGGGATCGAACCCACATCTCCTCTGTCTCCTGCATTGGCATGTGGATTCTTTTACCACTGAGTCATCTGGGAAGCCCAAACTGCCTGATTATGACTTGTTTAAAGAATATATTTGTAACTTTGCAACACTTGCCTGAGAAGGACAGGCGTTAACAGACATTCTGTGATCCTTAACATACTTCTCTAGGATTTGGAAAGAGCTGTCTATTTTGAACAAAATGGGTAGAAAGAAGTTTCAGGTAAATAATTCTCCTATCCAAGATGGAGGACCAGTTGGAGGAAACCATGGAGGTAGTTTCTTGCTCTAATGCCTGAGGCCTTAGTTATTGGCCATGGGGGTAGGGGACCTTGAATGGGGTTTTCCACTTTGAAGTTGGTTTTATAAAAACACACTGATTCCCAGAAAGCTGGAAATCTACTCCCAATCCACCTCACATAACTTTCTGTACACACAGCCTAAAATCTCACTACTGGGGAGTCAGACTTTAAGGCAAAGAAAGTGGGTTTCTTTTAAAATACAGATAAACCTGAAAAGGTCTGTCTGTTAAATAGATTTTTTTGACCAATTTTAGAAAACTGTTTTATGTGGTGCTGGATGAATCTCCAAACCATTAAAATATAGGATGCTTTAAATATATATATATTTGGCTGCACTGGATCTTAGTTGCGGCACATGGGATCTCTAGTTGCAGCATGTGGGATCTAGTTCCCCCACCAGGGATCTAACCTGGCCCCCCCTGCATTGAGAGCATGGAGTCTTAGCCACCAGACCATCAGGGAAGCCACTAGGATGGCTTTTTTAAAATGATCTCTTGTCAGTATTGTGTAGGTCTCCTCCCCACTGAACCCCTCCAAAACACAGGGCTTTGGAAGTAGAAAGAATGATTGAATGTGAATTCACTGTAGCATATTTTTGTAACCCACTCATTTTATGCTTTGAATCTAGTTATTACTCATTCTTTGTGTATTTGAAGTTTAAAGTGGCAATTAGCCAGGGGACAGGGTAGAAAATAAAATATGACATGCTGCATCATTGGTCCAGACCACATCCATAAGTTAGAGAAGATCTTGGATTTACCAACCAGTTGTAACATTGTTTTTTGTTTTAAAAATCAAACCAAGGAAGTAGTAGGTGGCATAATCCTTTATCACCTTATAAAGTTACAAAAATGTCTCAAGTATTAAAGGTAGTTGGCTATATATATACATGAGATGTACATAATAGGCGAGTGGAAGTATTTACTATATACATGAAAGTTATAGGGTGTTGTCAACTTTGAACTTTGTATCATAGGGAAGTATGTTTATAAATCAGGCCGATATAATCATCTGAAAAAGGTTTTCATTTTTGATTAGGAGAACTATATTCTGTTTGTGCCATTTGTGTGGATTTTTGTCTCATCCTTTTGCTTGCATATACCCCATCTGTTTTTTAATCCTACTCATTAGCAATAGCTTATTATAATTATCCATCTGCCACCCTGACTGCAGAGAGCTGTTAGTGCTGCTTTATTTTACTCTTCTTTTGTGGCATTGATGTTGGTTTTGATCAAGAAAAGGCGTTTTTGCTAACTAGATTCAGAGCAGTGTGAGTTTGCAGCTATGTTTGTTTATTTTTGTAATTTCTGATCACTTTCCTTTTATCTAGAGAAAAGTCAGTGAGAAAAGAGGATGGGAGGGGTGAGGTGGGTACTGCAGGAGATAGTATAAGACTTTAGATGATTCTTCTCTTCAGCCTCCAGTAATCTGGTATAGACCCTTACCTGTTCCCCATCAAAAGCTGATTTGTGTTAAATGGATGAAGAATTTTTTACATTTTGTACCAATATAAGCTGAAACCTTAAGAGATTTGGAAATTTTCCTGGAAAATACTCAATAATAAAATTGTAGCTGGACTTCCCTAGTAGCGCAGTGGGTAAGAATCCTCCTGCCAATCCAGGGGACACAGGTTCATTCCCTGGTCTGAGAAGATTCCACACGCCACAGAATAACTAAACCCATGTGCCACAACTACTGAGCCTCTGCTCTGGAGCCCACAAACCACAACTATTGAGCCTGTGTGCTGCAACTACTGGAGCCCATGGGCCCAGAGCCTTAGAGCCTGTGCTCCACAATAAGAGAAGCTATAATGAGAAACCTGTACCCCCACTTGCTGCAGCTATAGAAAAGCCCAGGCAGCAGCAAAACCCAGTGCAGTCAAAAAAAAAAGATTGTAGCTAAGGTTTATTTCAGCCCAAGTTGCTGACTAGTACAGTACATTGATAACAATCTTTTTTTTTTTTTTTGGTTTTCCTCTTTTAAGAACTCATTCTTTTCTCAAAAGGAAAATATACATTTTGTTTTTAGTTAGTTACACCATGTAATGTTGTTACTTAGTTGTTTTTTTTTTTCTTTATAGCTTTCATTTACCTCCAGATGAATGGAAAATGTGATACATGTCAAAGCTTGGAAAAATTTAAAGGATCAGTTTTGCTACATTTTTGGTGTAACATCATTGGAATGTAGTTGTAATTTTTTCCAGTGGTAATTCCAGTGATTTGGCAGTATGGTTTTCTAATAGCATTAATATGTAGAATCTGAGATTTTTTTATCTTCATCTTTTGAATAACCACAGTATTCCCTTCACCCTTAAATGAAGCAGACCTGACCCTGAGCTGTCAAAGTACAAAGAAATTCCTAAGAAAGGTACACCATCATAGGAGAGCAGTTTGGTTTGGTTTTGGGGGTGATCATTAGTTAATAATGGGAAAAAAGAACTCTTAGAGGTATTCTAAACTTTTCTAACTACAAGGAATTCTGGTTCGTAGGTTTTTTATGAAAAGAGATTTTATTGAAGGGAAAACATCTGTTCATTGAAAGCCTTTAAAATCCACATTTTGACAACTTCAAGCACATTGCTATTTCCAGATTGAGTAACACAAAACACATTTCCTTTTGAAAATGCACAATTTGCAAAAGAGACTTGTGCATTCTTTGGCCATTCTCAAATGGTGAGTTGAATCCTGGATGATCACTGCTGGCTCCTTAATCAGATTTAAACATGCTCAGTCCTTCCTAGGTGTTTCTGCATACTTTATATGAGTTGTTTTAGCTGTGTTATTACATCTTATTTGCCGGTTGTTTTTCTTTCTTGATGTTTTGGCTGTTCTAGCATTAAAAAACTTTAATTTGTAATTCAGCTATATTAGAATCCCAGAGACGACGGAGCCTGGCGGGCTGCCGTCTGTGGGGTCGCACAGAGTCGGACACGACTGAAGTGACTTAGCGGCAGCGGCAGCAGTTATCATTTGGTATTGTGGTGATTTATTATTTTGACTTTTCATTGCCCAAAGATATTTTAAAGGTTAATTGTATCTTTATAGTTTAATCTATAAAGCCCTTTGAGATTCTCAAATACAGAGATTCCTTAAAACTATTCTTAAATGTTCTGTTTTTGTATCTGTCATGCATATATTTATGGCTTAAAGAAAAATAAGTAAATTCTTCCTAATAGCTAGAATTAGTTTATGCATTTGTCATCTTTTGTTGGTGTGATTAGATTTTATGGGTTCAGCTGTCTTATGAAGAATGCCAAGAGTTGGATTTAATTCAGTAACAAGTAGGAAATTCCAAAACAGTATAAAGATGTGCAGTTTTTTCAGCAGGAAATGGTGATAAGTGTCAGTGTTGATTTACACCATAAATGAGGTTTCATTTGCCACTTCCTATTCACCAAGTAGAAGAACCAAAGAAATCTGAAAACGTCTAGTCTGTCTTCCTTTTTAGTATATCAGGTGTTCTTTCCTCTAAGGGCAAATTATGTTCACAGACCTCTTGTTAGTCCACCTTAAAAGAAAAAAATCCCCCTTTTCCAGTATTGGATTTAACAAAACTTACATCTTTTGCTGCCAGTGATCATTTCAAACTGTTGTCACAGTGTCTTCTAAATTTACTTTTAATGTGTTTTTCCTCTTGAACTTTAGATTTTCTAATTTTCAAATAAGAAAACAGATAGTAAATTTGAGTACAAATGAATAAGACAAAATATAGTTCTAAATATATGCAGCAAAGTTGGCATTTGGTGGAAATATGGCTTTTATGAACTTATAGAAGGTGCTTCTTAAAAAGAACAATACCTTGATCTCCTCTCTTTCAATCTAAGCAACATTCTTAACTTTATTTCTACCTTTACACATTTTTTCCCTAAGTCCTTCCTTTATTTTGGAAAAAAAATATTTTAAAGCTTCAATCTATGACTCATATTTTTTCCTATTTCATTAATCTGTTTTTCTAATTAGAGCTTTAGCTAATTATCCTGAAATTAGCTGCTCTAAAATTTAATTATTCTCCTTTTTATTATTCTCCATGTTTATTATTCTCCACAGAAAAAGCACAAGCAAAATATGGTTGTCAAGGTTTCAAAACTGGCAGGATCTATCTACACTGTATCTTTATCGTTAATAATAAAGCTCTTGAGTGAGGAAATGAATGTAACATTTCTTTAAAGTGAATTTCAATATTTAAGAAATTTTTTTTTTCTATTTCTGGAATATCTTCTGAAATGTAAATAGACAAACCACATAACTCATATTCAGATCCCCTGGAATCACAGATGTTTGTTGTTCCCAAATACTTTTGAAACAAAGTACATTTTTTCTCTTTAATTATAAAAGTGCAATGTCAAACTTCTGCTTCTTAAAGTCGGTCAAAGGGGATAGATGATCCGTGTTTTTTCTCCCTCAGTGTGCACAGCACCGGGATAAATCCAGCATTGAAAGCTTGCATTGCTATCATTCACTGAAAGGCTAAATGTCCCAGAAATCTGTTTTTCGTGGCTCTCTTGACTTCAGCCAAATTGGACTTTTAGAAGAACCTCAGTGGGAACCACATATCTAAAACCTCAGCTGAAGGAAGGTCCCTACTGTTTCTCAACCCCTGATTTTTCTCGGCCAGGCAACAGACTTGCCTAAGTGACCTGAGATGGAAGAGCTGTGTGTGTTGTAAACTCCAGCAGCCACAGAGCAAAAATGCATCCAGTCACAGCTTAGGCCAAAGGTCAAAACAGCGCCCTGGGCCCGGAGAGTGAGTTCTGAAGGCCAGGAAAAGTCCTTTGTACCGTTTCCCACACTCCAGCAAGGGTATCCTTTCACCCATTCACAAGCCCAGCAACCGCCCTGTTCTCTTGAAACAGAGAAGGTAGCGTTATTATATCTGTTGGCTGACTAATTTGACTTCAGTGAAAGACAATTTTGTCAATCTGTCTTCTCTCCACGTTAAGTCGTAT
The DNA here is from genome assembly GCA_006410635.1 of Cephalophus harveyi. Taxonomy (NCBI): domain Eukaryota; kingdom Metazoa; phylum Chordata; class Mammalia; order Artiodactyla; family Bovidae; genus Cephalophus; species Cephalophus harveyi. The sequence goes on from SJYT01056195.1 coordinate 16,186, forward strand.
CTAACTCGCAGAATGAAAGGAGGCCCAAGACTGCTCATTCCAAGCTTCCTGTCCCTCTGAGGCCGTTAACTGTGGACTTGAGCCAAGTTCAGAGCGTCCATCCCTTTCTTTTGCTGGTCACGCCCTCTGTCAGCTGCCTCCAAGTCCACCACTGGTTTCTGAGAACTGTCTGCTTGATAAGCAGGGCCTTAGGCAAGTGCTTGGTCCATATCCCTAAGTAAAGCCTCACTGTAGCTTCTGCCAGCTTTTGCCCCTGTGGGTCACCCTGAACAATGAAAACATCTTAGGTACACTCCATCTTCTCCTTAGAGGTGCAGGGCAGAACCCCCCCACTCCCCTCCCCTCCCCCAGGCGCAGCCTCTTCCTGGTTCCGTTAGAGATGGCAAATCAGGGCTCCTTTGTTCCTCTCGCACAGTGCCACTCCCAACGGTGACCAGTTGTGTATTCCTCCCTTGTCCTTGGCCCAAATGGAAGCTCCTTTTCCTCCAGGCAGGGAAGGAAATGTCCTTGAACACCCTATTTGAAGTCTGAGTGGGCAGCACACCTTATTTTTTTGGCTGCATTGGGACTTTGTTGTGGCACATGGGCTCTTTGTTGCACGGCGAGGGCTTCTCTAGTTGTGGCTCTGGGGCTTAGTTGCTCCAAGGCTTGTGGTATCTTAGTTCCCTGACCAGGAATTGAACCTGGGTCACCTGCATTGGAAGGTTCTTAACCGGGGACCGCTAGGAAGTCCCTCCCGCCTCACTTTCTGAACTTGATCCAGTCTTGCTGCTGCTAAGTCGCTTCAGTCGTGTCTGACTCTGTGCGACCCCAGAGACGGCAGCCCACCAGGCTCCCCCGCCCCTGGGATCCTCCAGGCAAGAACACAGGAGTGGGTTGCCATTTCCTTCTCCAGTGCATGAAAGTGAAAAGTGAAAGTAAAGTCACTCAGTCGTGTCTGACCCTTAGCAACCCCATGGACAGCAGCCTACCAGACTCCTCCATCCATGGGATTTTCCAGGCAAGAGTACTGGAGTGGGCTGCCATTGCTGTCACTCCATAACTCGTCACCAAGGGCTTAGTCATCTGATGCGAAGAACTGACTCCTTAGAAAAGATTGTGATGCTGGGAAAGATTGAAGGCCGGAGGAGAAGGGGACAACAGAGGATGAGATGGTTGGATGGCATCGCTGACTCGATGGACATGAGTTTGTGCAAGCTCTGGGAGTTTGTGATGGACAAGGAAGCCTGGTGTGCTGCAGTCCATGGGTTTGCAGAGAGTCGGACACGACTGAGTGACTGAACTGAAAGGCTTAGTCTGTTGAACTGAGCACCAAGTCACTCTTTGTATAGAACATGTTGGGGAAAGGGTGGTACCAGCTTTTCCCGGGATTAAATCTTCTCAGGTGCCTTTCATCTCTAAAATTTGGTTTGATTTTTCTCCTTCCATGAATGAATATATGCCTCCCTATGTCATTACCCCAGTAACTAATCATTGCTTATAAAACAATATGAACAATTTTAGGCATACAAAAATATACCTAATATAAAACAGCTCCCCATCCATGTTCCACCACTCACATTTAGAAATTTTGAATTGAAGTAGAGTTGAAGTCCCCAGGAACCCCTCCGTGGTCTTCTGCTTCTCTCCAGAGAGAGCAAACAGCTATCCGGATTCTGTTGATAATCCTTCTTGTGCATTTTTAAAATACTTGAATTACACATGGATAGATGTATTGATAAAAATGATACCTTCTGTTGTTTTGGATATTACTGAAATTTTACAGAAGTGGTTGGATTGTGTGTGCATGTTTGTGGCTGCTCTGTTCACTTGATTTTGTTTTGAGCTTCACTCATGTGGCTCTTGTTCACTGTTCCCTAGTATTTCCTTGTGTTCCAGGGTGTATACCAGGCATTGGTATACCAGGCATACCTTGGTATTGGTATACCAAGATATACCAGGCATATCTTGGCCTTGTATACCAGGGCATTTCCATTGTTGCTAGTACTTTGTTATGATCCTCAGAGAGGAGGCCTCTTCAGGGAGACATGGAATTCTTGTACACACCTCTTTAGGAAGTCCTGATCTTTATTTATTTATTTGTTTAAGTCCTGATCTTTAAATGTCAGAATTTGATTTTAACCCCGTTCTGAATTGGCTCTTGTGAACTGCCAGTAAGTTGCTACATCTCCTGGGCAGCAGGTTTCCTTGGCACAGAGGGAGGACTGGACTAAACCACCACAAGCTACTGCCCAGGCTTAGAATTCTCTGATTCCTTTCCTTCTTCCCTCCAGGCCTGCTTGTGTTGCATCATATGTATCAGCGATGAGCAACTATTTATCATGAGAATCAGTTCAGAAGAGATGAAAACCTATTAGTGTGAGTGTGTATGCATGTATTTAAATTCAGAATCAAAAATGGTTTTGAGTCCCTTCTAATGTTTTCTTACAGTGTTTCTTACAATTTAGATTTCCTGTTTTATTGACTAGATGAATATTAATGAGAAAACTGGCACTTCTTTAAAGTCATCAAAAAATTAATGTCAGGACATGTTCAAGCAAGGATGGAGTCTTCTCTTGAGCATTGATGGCTGTGCTGCCGGCCGGGTAGGCTGCGTGCAGGCTGCTGGCTCATGGATTGCTCATGAGGTGGGATGACTCAGGATTGTCATTTTGAACATGATTTATTATATGCTGCCAAAAAATGATGCTTTCTAAAAGGCTATTGAAATACAGAGGGCTTTTTGACCCTAAATGTAATCTCTCCAGAAGCCATGTTTTTTGAGATTATGTAGTTCCTTTAAAAGGAAAAAAAAAAAGTTGCTCTCTTACTGCCAAGATGAGTTTTGGTTCTTGCTGCTGGCAGTAATGACCACCTCCTCCTCTGCAGTCTCTACCCCTCTGGGGCCAGAGCATAAGCCAGGTCTTTGGAGCTGTGGACTCGGGGACTCTCCTAGCAGTGAAGATCATGGGTTAGCCCAGACAGGTTGTGGCAGCTGCTTGGGCTGCTCATTGTCCTTAATTTTCCTTCATGTTTTCTTTCTTGTTCGTGGCTGAACAGTAGGAGAAATTATCTTTGGAGGAGTACTATAGTTATCATGAAATTTAATGGCATTCGCACTGGGGTAGTAGTGATAGCTGTTAGGATTTATCTGTTTCATGTAGCTATGAACATTAAATTGTATTAAATAAACTTGCATAATTCTAACAGATATTATGACTGATTCAACAGCTTTCCCTTCTCTCCTATTTTTAGCAGCCCTGGAGATCAGGGGCAGTGACCCAGCTCCAGGGATGGGCCTGGATTCATCTAAATTTAGGGCTGGGTTTAGATTAATCCAATCTTGGTTTGCCCATGATTGGATAATAACTGCCCATGGCAGTGATTAGTTCAGGAGCTTAGCCTTGAAGCTCAGGCCCCCAGAACAGGCCATCCCCATGGTTATAAATCCAGAAATGAGCCATGAAAGAAAGGTCGCTGGAGGCTGTGGGGAAACATTTCTCACTTTTAAGAGAGAGGCACAGGAAGATCACCTCTTTTCTTTCCAGTTTTGCTGTTGTAGTCAGGAACTGCTGTCGGTCAAAGGATGAAATTGATTCTCCCAAGAGGACAGAGCCAGAGGAGGTGCAGAGAAATGAACCGGAACTACTGGACTGAGCCGGCTCTGAACCCCCACTCACCCCTGGTCTTATCATATGAGTCAACAAAGTACCTGAAGCTAGTTTGACTTGGGGTTTCTGTTATTTGCAACAGAAAGCATCCTCATTGATATATTATTATTCTTATGACTGGCTGTTCTTTTAATCCTGGAGTAGCCTCAGGAAGTTGCCTTTCCTTTAAAGCGACTGTTAATACACTATATATTCTACTGATACTGTCAAAGCTAATGGTAATGTAGAGATCTTCATTTTCTTAGTGTCATAATTTCTTAGCATCCTTATTATTATCACTAGAGTATGCTAACAAAACTTTAAATTTCTGAGGTTTTCTTAGCTCTCTCCACACTTAGAACCTTTACTTAATTATGTGTGTATGTGTGCTACGTCGCTTCAGTCATGTCTGACTCTTTGCGACCCTATGGACTGTAGCCCACCAGGCTCCTCTGTCCATGGGATTCTCCAGCCAGGAGTACCAGAGTAGGTTTCCATGCCCTCTTCCAGGAGATCTTCCTGACCCAGGGACCAAACCTGTGTCTCTTAACGCCTCCTGCATTGACAGGCAGATTCTTTACCACTAGTGCCCCTGGGAAGTCCTACCTAATTATGTAGAGCTGTTTAACTTTTCATTTAGTATCTATGGTCTACATGTTTCTGTGTGCATCCTAGTTGGCAAAGAGAGGGTGGAGCCCTTACTTGATGTGAGAACAATTCAGAGTAGTTTATTAAACCCAGTAACACAGTGCTGAGCTGCTGTGTAAAGGCCAGGCCTGGAGGTAGGGATGGTCATAGGCTGAGTGGAGACCAGAGGTGGGAAGGAGGGGCAGGAACACAGGGTAGAGTGGCATCTTCAGAGAAGCCTGCCGAGCGCGGTGGCCATGCACGTGCCGAGGGGAGGAGGTGCGGGGCCCAGTGAGCGGAACAGAGGTTGAAGTTGGAGAGAGGCTGCAAGGGTGGCGGTGCTCCCGGTGGGAAAGGCTGGATTGCCAGGCCGAGGAAGTTGGTCCATGGCTTCTTGAATAGGGAGGTGACATTTCCACAGGGCTTGTGGAAAGCTCTTCTCACGGTGGCATGCAGGGGAATTAGACCAGGGAGAGGTGTTGGCATGGTGCCCTGGGAAGCTGTTACCATAATCCATGAAGGAGGTGACAAGAGCTGCCAGATAATAGCATCTGAGTGTGGAATATCTTACATCTGTGTGAAATTTCAGAGTTCCTACAGCATTATCAAACATATTATCTAGTCTCTAATGAGATCCTCTTTGCCGTTTTTTTATGGATGGGAACCTGGAGGTTCAGAGCAGGTAAGCAACCTCCTAAAAGTTGCTGATGATAGAACCCAACCTACAATCTAGGTCTTTTGACTTCCAGGGCCAGTACTTTTCAATTGTAATACACATCAGTATTTCCCATTTCTGTGAAGTTCAAGTTGTGATAATTTGATTGTGCTCTAAAACAGAGGTCCCCAACCTCCAAGGTGTAATGCCTGATCTGAGGAATAAAGAGCATGATAAATGTAATGCACTTGAATCATCTTGAAACCATCCCCCACCCGCCTACCCCCATTCTGTGGAAAAATTGTCTTCCATGAAATTGATCCCTGGTGCCAAAGAGATTGGGGACCACTACTCTTACACTGTCTGTCTGTCAACTGGCTCCTGACAGCAGCATCAGCCAAAGCTAAATACCAGCTCACAACTCTTATAAAACATGAGAACTTATGAAAAGTAAACAGTTGGTTAAGTATCACAGACAATAGTAGAACCTCCTCAAATAACAGAAAGGTAATCCTAACAAATACAGGAAACAAAAGGCTAGGTCAGTAGAAAGCTTTCTCAATGTTTCACATGAATGGAGAGTAACTGAGATTTAAGGGAGCCTCAGAATGGTTTTGTTAAATGAAGGTAGAAAAGTTGCCCATGACTTCCAACTACAGGTAACAACAGCCTTGAAAGTAAAGGAGTTACATCTTAATAAAATAGAATACAGAAAAGTATTCACCCGACAGGCATTTTGTTAGACATCATCCTTTATTTAAAATGTGAACAAACTATTTAAGATGGAATGTTGGATGACTTTAGTCTTCCAGTTAAGTAGGTTGTTTTCCGGAGTTACAGTAGGTATTTTGAAAGTCAGGAATTTTTCTTTTTTTTTACTGTGATTAAAAAAAAAAACACATAAAATAGAGTTAACCATCTTAACCCTTTTTTTCAGTGAGGGGTGTTGTCTCTTCACATTGTTGTGAAACAGAGCTTTTTCATCGTGCAAATCTGAAACTTGATGCCCATGAAACAACTCTCCTTTCCCCCCTGCTCCCTTCAGTCTTTTATAACCACCATTCTATTTTTTGTTTCTATTATAGATTTGAAAAATTATGAATTTAAAAAAAATGTTAGTATCAAGAAACATTTATTGATTGCCTACCAGGTGTTGGGCATTGTTCTTGATGCGAGGACCAAAAAGAGATGAAGGCTAGAGAGAATCCCTAGAGGGTCTTTGTTACACTGGGTTTGGAGAGATATAAAAAGAGAAATCACAAAAATCAGTGTATGTTAAGTCTTAAATGAATGATAATCACAGTGAATTCTGTGTGATGCTAACAAGAACGTGCTGTGTTGTTCAGTTTTACTTCAGCGACTGCAGACCCTGCAGTACCGAGGTAACTTGGAGGAGGGAATGTGGGTCAGATAACCTGGGGATGCTGGGTATGAGAGTGTACTTGTTAATATTACCTGGTTATTAGTGAGGGGACAGAATGAGAAGCTGTTCTGCTAGATTAGCTTGGGTGTGATTGCCACCTATTTCAAGATTCACAAGCATACCTAGAAAGGTTCCCTGGGGGAAAGCTGCCACATAGAGAAGAATGGGCAAATCCACTTGGTTTATGCCTTTGCCTTATGTGAAGCTGGAGCTGGCAAGCAGCCGTTTTGGGTGTTCTCAGTGCTAATATGCAGAAATAATGTAGTAATATAGCCCTTGAAGACTTCTCTACCTCTAAATAGCTGCATTTGATGTTTAAGTCACGTTAGAGCAGCAGTCTCCAATCTTTTTGGTATCAGGGACCAATTCTCTGGGAGAATTTTTCCACAGACCAGGGGTGGGGGAGATAGTTTCTGGATGATTCACGTGCATTTACATTTCTTGTGCACTTTATTTCTAATCTAATGGTGCCACTGATCTGACAGGAAGTACTGGTCTATGGCCTGGAGGTTGGGGACCCCTGCTTTCAGAGAATGCATAGTTGACATGTTTTCTTGAAATGTCTTGGAAACCACTTTAAGGGGTTCTATAAAGAATGTAAGGGCTTCCCTGGTAGCTCACCTGGGAAAGAATCTGCCTGTAATGCAGGAGACCTCAGTTCGATTCCTGGGTTGGGAAGATCCCCTGGAGAAGGGATAGGCTACCCACTCCAGTAGTCATGGGCTTCCCTGGTGGCTCAGTCGGTAAAGAAACCTCCTGCAATGTGGGAGACCTGGGTTCCATCCCTGGCTTGGGAAGATGCCCTAGAGGAAGACATGGCAACCCACTCCAGTATTCTTGCCTAGAGAAGACCCATAGACAGAGGAGCCTGGCGGGCTGCAGTCCATGGGGCTGCAGAGTCAGACGGGACTGAGCAACTAAGCACAGCACAGCATAGAGAATGTGAAGGAGTAGAAACGTCTGAAACAAAAGCCGAGTGGCCAGATGATGAGGATTTAGTAAATTGCAACTGAGCTGTGTTCACTCACTGGTCCCTTCAGAAAGAGCAGCAGCCTGTTCGCGATAAATCATAGGGGATGCTGATATTTATCAGGGACTTTGTGGTTCTTTGTATTTGAAATTGCTGAGTAGATTTTGAGCTCCTGTAGTGAGGGAATAGGGATCCCCTGATAGTTCCGTTGGTAAAGAATCTGCTTGCAATGCAGGAGACTCCGGTTCAATCACTGGGTCAGGAAAATCTGCTGGAGAAGGAAGGGATAGGCTACCCGCTCCAGTTGGAGAAGACTCTTGAGAGTTCCTTGGACTGCAAGGAGATCCAACCAGTCCATTCTGAAGATCAGCCCTGGGATTTCTTTGGAAGGAATGATGCTAAAGCTGAAACTCCAGTACTTTGGCCACTTCATGCAAAGAGTTGACTCATTGGAAAAGACTTTGATGCTGGGAGGGATTGGGGGCAGGAGGAGAAGGAGGCGACAGAGGATGAGATGGCTGTATGGCATCACTGACTTGATGGACGTGAGTCTGAGTGAACTCCGGGAGTTGGTGATGGACAGGGAGGCCTGGCGTGCTGTAATTCATGGGGTCGCAAAGAGTCAGACATGACTGAGCTACTGAACTGAACTGAACTGTGACTCAGCTGGTAAAGAATCCACCTGCAATGTGGGAGACCTGAGTTTGATCACTGGGTTGGGAAGATCCCCTGGAGAAGGAGGCTACCCACTTTGGTATTCTGGCTTGGGGAATTCCATGGACTGTATAGTCCGTGGGGTCACAAAGAGTCGGACACAACTGAGCAAGTTTCACTTTCACTGGGGGGATAAATAGGTGAGGGAAGAGTAACGTGTTTGAATGCTGGAACAGCAAATGACTGTCACAATGCTACCTGTCAGGCCTGTTGACACCTTATTAACCTTGGCTTCCAGGTTAAAATCACCTGGGGAACATTTAAAATTAGCAGTGTGGGGACTTCCCTAGTGGTCCAGTGGGTAAGACTGCTCTCCCAATGCAGGGGGTCCAGGTTCGATTCCTGGTCAGGGAACTAGATCCAACATTGCATACCACAACTAAGATCCAGCACAGCCAAAGTAAATAAATATTAAAATAAACATGGGTGTACCTGTGGCTGATTCTTGTTGATGTATGACAGAAAACCACAAAATTCTGTAAAACAATTGTCCTTCAGTTAAAAAATTAAAAATAAAATAAAAAATAAAATTACTACTGTGCAGATCCCACCCTTGAACAGTTAAGTCAGAATCTCAAAATTTGGGGAAAAGAGCGGGTCTAACCATTATTTTTATTAAATTCTTCAGGTAATTCCTTTAGCTATTTACATTTATTAACATGTATGTAAAATACTTGCTAACTGTATAAAATAAATCTACAAACTTTCCTATTTCTGCCTTCAGATAGATGGTTTTTGTTTTGTTCATTCTTCCTTAGCCAGTTGCAGATTCTAAAGAAATAAATGGAAGGAGGAGGAAGAAAACAGAAAGAGGTCTCATGGCTTTGAGAAGGGGCATGAGGGGTGGGTATGCAGCTTTGTTTATTGCATTTCAGGAAGTAGAAAATACGGCATGGTCTCAATCTATCTTAAATTACGTAACTTTGAGGGAAGTGATCCATTTGTGTCGAAATAAGGAGGCATATAATACTTTGCATTTAACATGTGTGGGAATTCTTTGCAGAGTAATTAGCATTCCTTTCTTTAGCCTGTATTCAGGGGACACATACCGTTCACACCCTCTCTGTGTTCACATTTTCCAGTGCGTTGGAGAGCTTTTTTTCAATAGAAATCTTTGTCCTTTTCCCAATAAGACTTGAATTATATTTGAAGACATTGAGCATTTCTTTTCTTTTTTCTGGCAGGCATTGATTTTAAAATCAGAACGATAGAACTAGATGGAAAGAAAATTAAGCTTCAGATATGGTAAGTATAAAAAAAAAATATCTATATATATATAGCATTTCTACTTTAGTCAGGTACTGAAGCAGGAATGAGAAGGTGAATTGTGGTAAATTAGAGGTATCCTTGGGTAGCTAAAACATCTTTTCTTTATCAGAATCAAAGGGAATTGGGTAAGTATTCAAAGATGTCTCCACCAAGAGTGGGATAGTGAGGATGGTATCATTAACGCTCACTGCCAGGAGAGATCTGAGAACTCATTCTTCCAAAATGCTAATTTTAGAGGGGAGGAAACTAAATTCTAAAGTCAGTTACTTTTTCCCTGCTGTTGTTGTAGCTGTGAAATCAGATAAGCCAAAGGAGTCAAGTGGTAAAAACCCCAAACAAAGTGCCAATCTGGAGTCATCCTCTATACTAAGAACTTGGAGCTCTTTGCTTCTCTTCTCAGGGCCTTCTTGTCCTCATTTGTAAATGGATTTGATGACATCTGAGTTCCTTTCCAGCTCTGATATTTCCTCATTTATTTGCTTATTTCTTCTCCTTCAGTTTAAAATGGGGAAGCCTGCACTGGAGAATAAGGGAGGAAAAAGGCAGGCCTCTCATCTCTCATGTAATATGCAAGGTAAAGGTCTCCTTATGATCAGTCAACTCCAACTGGTTTAATTCCTGAAGAGTCTGTCAAACTACAATGAATAAATATGGTTCCTCCAGATTGCCTGGTTGAATATTTCTGGCTTGAACTCACAGTCTTAGATTTTTTTTTTGAACCTCCTATAAGCTGATCTAAGTTCTTTCAGTGTGAGGCCTTCCATGGAGCCACATAGGTTTGCAGCCTTAAGGAAGGGTTTTGATGATGTTTACTGACCTGATGTGTGACGACAACAGCAGGAAACGAAGCTTAGACGTTTAGAACATCATAGACTCCGAAGGAAGCAGGTCAAAATAGTTGAGTAATACATGTACGTCAGCTTTTTCCCTGGGCTGTTTTTCTCCTTTGAATTTCAGAACCAGGATAGAACTAGAACATTATGTTGAAATCCACCACTTTTCTTTTACAGGAAACTGGGATGCAGAGTGGTTAAGTCCATGTAAGGGCGTATGTCTGGGTTAGTGATAGAACTGGGACAACTACCCCAGTATCCCAGAACCTTACATCAGCTTCACGTATTAACCCCATATAGAGTTTCCTGGTATATTTCATTGCAAGACATTTTGAAGGTTACCACATGCTGCTCTTTTCATCTGTTGCTATGTAATAAGTCAAGTGTTTTAAAGGTTAAAAAAAAAATATTTTAAGGGAAAAGCAAAGAGAATGTCTGACTCTGTGCAGTACAGCAGGGTTCCCCAACCCCCAGGCCAGGGACCACTACCATGCCTAGTTAGGAACCAGGCCACACAGCAGGTGGCGAGGGTCAGGCAAGAGACTGAAGCTTCATCTGTATTCACAGCCACTCACTATCACTCACATTACTGCCTGAGCTCTGCCTTCTGTCAGATCAGTGGCAGCATTAGATTCTCATAGAAATGCAAACTTATGTGAGGTGCAAACTTTGTGAACTGTACATGCAAGGATCTAGGTTGTGGCACTCCTGATGAGAATCTAATGCCTGATGGTCTGATTCAACATTATGGCGAGTCGTCTAATTATTTTGTTATGTATCACAATGCAATAATAATAGAAATAAAGTGCACAAGAAATGCAACGTGCTTGAGTCATCCTGAAACCATTCCCCCTGAACCAGTCCGTGGAAAAATTGTCTTCCATGAAACTGGTCCCTGGTGCCAAAAAGGCTGGGGACCATTGCTGTATAGTCTTGATCAGAACAATAAGGAACATTTCTAGGAGCCTGTGGGTGATCAGCTAATTAGAGCTCCATGGCACTATTTATCAGCACTCTTGGCAGCAAAATAGTCTACCTTCAGTCTTCATGACCTACATTCAGAATGGTAGGGTTTCTTCTCCATCCTCACTGCAAAGCTGGTTCTAAATCAAGTAGCATATTAGAATCAAAATATACTTAGTCTGCTCAGAGGTGCTTTGCCTTTGTTTTCCCCATTCGTTTGCTGGGTGCCTGTGTTACCTAATCCTGATCAATGAGAAGATGGCAGGATAAGATAATGGTGGTGTGAGACCCGGCCCTGCACTAAACAGTCAAGGCCTTGGATACTTGATTATCACTCAAGTGTATGAGCTGTTTGGGCTTCCCAGGTGGTGTTAGTGGTAAAGAACCCACCTGCCAGTGCAAGAGACCTAAGAGACACAGGTTTGATCCCTGAGTTGGGAAGATCCCCTGGATGAGGGCATGGCAATCCACTCCAGTATTCTTGCCTAGAGAATCCCATGAACAGAGGAGCCTGGCGGGCTACAGTCCATGGGGTCGCAAAGTATTGGACACGACTGAATCGACTCAGCACTCAGATGAGCTGTTTAGTGGCAGAGCTGGGCCCACAGCCCACCTGAGCCTGTCTTCTCTTCTGGAGAACATGGATGATGGTAAAACTACCACATTAGGCTGTGGTGGGCATCATTTGCACACCATCTGAAAGTATTTTATAAGGTATACATAAATGGTAAAGTATTTATTAACATTTTAAATTACCATATTTTCCTTGGGCCTTCATCTCACTTAAATTTGGTATGCACATATTAGAGTTTTAGTGTATTTCCATAAATGCATCCTTTTTAGAAGCAATCAAATTAAACAATTTAGTTTTGTCTTAGTAACACAGGGAGTGAAATTAGTTCTGGCAGGAAGTGGAAAATTTAGGAATATTGATTTTTCCCAGATACCAAGGAAATTTGACTTCCTTTATAAGAATTGCTTTGGTAAATGAAATGTCAACATTTTTCAGAATGTATTTTAATGGTATGTCATTAACCAAAAAAGTAAGAATAAATGCAAGTTTATATAACTTGGAGGTGTTGTTCATATTTTGAAGTCTTGGTCAACAATTGCATATTGGACTCCAGGGTCTCATTTAATCACGGGCTTGAGAGCTGAAAAAGTTCTTGAGGAGATCCATTTTAGCATGCTCTACGGAGCAGAATTTGCACAGTGGTAAGTCCAGCCTGCCTGCTTGCTTTGTACAGAAATCAGACTTTCCGTCAAAAGAGCAAAATGCCCTAATGATTAGGCATTTATAGAAAGGGATTGAACTGCCTATAGGAGTCCAAGAATTTATAACTATTCTCTATTCTCTTCCTCTTCTGGTTGATTAACACACTGTGCCGGTCCGGGCTGTGCATTTTCTTGTCACTGCTTTTGTCATCAGAGTCCAAGTTTTTCACCCAAGTCATTGTGAGCTCCTGACAGGCGCCCATGGCCACGGCTGCCTCCAGCTCACAGACGCTCAACAGGCTCTCTTTGTGTCTTGTCCCCCTTCTCTCTGAAACCACTGCATTTGTGAGCAGACCGCAATTACATCTTCCTGCAGCTCAGAGCCTCTCGTCAGCATTGTTGTTGATGATTTTTCTAACCACTCTTTCCTTTGTTTCAAATTTTAGGGACACAGCGGGTCAGGAAAGATTTCGAACCATCACGACAGCCTACTATAGAGGAGCCATGGTGAGTGTGTTTTAGGGTTTCGTGGAAGTAAAACATGCATATTCATTTGTCACGTTTGTAGGATTAAAGCTGGAGTCTAGTACGTTGGAGAAAATAGACTTTCTGATGTGAAAACAAGGCATTTAAAGGGTTTTTTTTTACTGCGTTTAGTAGCTGTGTCCTCAGCCACTGGTCTTCATATTACTCACGTATTTGGAGATGCGTTAGAACTCCGCACATTCTGAGTGATCATATATTTTTGTGCTTTGTCCTTTTATTAATGCCTTTGCCAAATCTTAACAAACCACAAGCTCTGTGACCAAGTATTTATTTCTTGCACCTTCTCCCCCATTCACCCTGCCACCACCATGCTTTATCTCTCACCAGATCTACAACATCCACTCCTATTGGCTCATCTTTCTGGAGTCTCCTCCACCAGTCTTCTGCCAGCTGGCCAGGAAGTAGCCGAAAGATCTGTGACTATCTGAGGCTTAGCATCTGATGAATCTTTGACTACCAAGTCCTTCCTTGCTACATACTTGCCTTATCCTTGTTATCATAACTTCGTCACTTGGCTATTTTCCATCCTAAGATGCTTCATCTACACAACCCATTCTATTGTTGGCTCATGGTGGATTCTGTGTGGTGCTGTGAGTACAATGGTGAATAAGGCAGTGTAGAAGCTGAGCTCTACTAAACCAAGCCTAGAATGTCAGACCCAGAGCAGGGCTTTTTCTCTGGCTTTTAGGCCTAAGTCACGTATAACTTGGAGCTTTAAATTATGATGAAATCCCGTATGCTCAGAGAGAAGACTGCACAGTCGAGATCAGGTAGACCAACCTGGTAGACTCTGGGGTGCCAGCTGCCATCATACCTGGCTTGTTGTGTAAAAGACTGTTGGTGCTGAGAGTGGTTGGAGGTGGTGGAGCTGGAGGGGTGGCGGCTGTCCCTTTGCTGCAGGCAGCTGTGATCCGAACCCACAGATCCCTCTGTTGGCATGCTGCTCTCCCCGCCTCCTGCACTGCCACTGACCCTCCATTATTTGACTGCCAGTAATATCCCCCCACAGAGGTTGGGAATTCCTTTTGGGAATTCCTTTTTAAAGCTCTCCTACCTGGGAACTATATACAACTAAGCATTACATATATATATGTTCTCCACCCTATAATACTTCAAGGTTTTAAAAGTCATTATTTTAAGAAGGGCTGTTGTCAACTGCTCTTTATTTTGCTTAGATTAGAATCCAAGGGAAGGGACTTGCCTTGTATGAAGAAGTTTGTTTGTTGTTTATTTTCCCCTAGAAAGGATTTTTAAGGGTAAATAAGAACATCTTAACAGGGATGATTTAGAATAGTTCATAGGTAATTTTGATTAGAGGCATCTTTTAAACACAGTTTTTTATTTTTGGGGAATAATGTATCGATACCACTTACAAGCTTGTTTTCACTAGACAGTGGGCACAAACACTTAGAACGTGGAGCAAATATTTGCCTTGGATATGTAGCTCTAGCTTATGGTACAAGGCAAGAGGTCATTGAAATATGTTCTTTGAGATTTGAAGATGGTCTGTCTTTTTCATTTATCTACTGCCTAGCCATTTTCACATTATTGCAAGTAATTAGATATCTTTGCTATTCTAAAATATATCATCCTTTCCATTTTGATGGTAGGGATTTTTTGTCTCTTTTGCTTTGCTATGATGCCAGGGCCTTACACATAGTAGATGTTCAATAAATACTTGCTGAAGGAGTGAATCAGTGAAAAATTTCAGACCCAGAAACAATCTTAGGCACATCCTCAGGAAACCCTGCTCTGCTTGAGTCTTGGATCCTGCATGTCGTCCATTTCAGTGGGATATGGGGTCATCATGTTCTCATTTCCACAGCTGGTGGTTCTGGCAGGTTTAGTTGGGTTGGCTCAGGTGCACAGCATAGTGGCAAGCACACTACTGGTTCTGCCACCGTGACAGAGTCCTTTGACCTGTTTCATACTGTTCATGTGTAGGCATAGCAGTAACCCTGATGGACAGTCAGGCTCTGAGGAGAAGAGGGACCATATTCAACATTTCTCAGTACTGTCTGGCTGTTGTTGTTAAAGGTCTGTATACTAAATACATAAAATTTTTAACTGGTGTACCTGAATTTGTATTTCCAACTGATTCATAGTATCAATTTGCCTAAAAGCATAGGAAGTAGTCCAAGGGTTTTTGCTACTGAAACCAGATATAAATTAGTAATAGCTGCCAATCATTGAGTCCAAACTGTGTCCTAGGTTCTAGGTAAGTTAGTTCAGTTCAGTTGAGTCGCTCAGTCGTGTCTGACTCTTTGTGACCCCATGGACTGCAGCACACCAGACTTCCCTGTCCATCACCAGCTCCTGGAGCTTACTCAAACTGATGTCCATCGAGTCAGTGATGCCATCCAACTATCTCATCCTCTGTCGTCCCCTTCTCCTCCCACCTTCAGCCTTCCCCAGCATCAGGGTCTTCTCCAATGAGTCAGTTCTTTGCATCAGGTGGCCAAAGTATTGGAGTTTTAGCTTTAGCATTGGTCCTTCCAGTGAATATTCAGGACTGATTTCCTTTAGGATGGACTGCTTGGATCTCCTTGTAGTCCAAGGGACTCTGAAGAGTCTTCTCCAACACCACAGTTCAAAAACATCAGTTCTTCAGTGCTCAGCTTTCTTTATAGTCCAACTCTCACATCCATACATGACTACTGAAAAAACCATAGCTTTGACTAGATGGACCTTTGTTGACAAAATAATGTCTCTGCTTAATATGCTGTCTAGGTTGGTCATAGCTTTTCTTACAAGGAGCAGGCATCTTTTAATTTCATGGCTGCAGTCACCATCTGCAGTGATTTTGGAGGCCCCCAAAATAAAGTCTGTCACTGTTTCCACTGTTTCCCCATCTATTTGCCGTGAAGTGATGGGGCCAGATGCCACGATCTTAGTTTTCTGAACGTTGAGCTTTAAGCCGACTTGTCTGTTATTCCATGTCCAGTTCTAACTGTTGCTTCTTGACCTGTATACAGATTTCTCAGGAGGTAGGTCAGGCAGTCTCTTATTCCCATCTGTTTCAGAATTTTCCACAGTTTGTTGTGATCCACACAGTTAGAGGCTTTGGTGTAGTCAATAGAGTAGAAATACTTATTTTTCTGGAATTCCCTTGCTTTTTACATGATGCAATGGATGTTTGATCTCTGGTTCCTCTGCCTTTTCTAAATCTAGCTTGAACATCTGGAAGTTCATGGATGTTCAAATCCCTTATGATTATACAGTGGAAGTGACAAATAGAGTCAAGAGATTAGATCTGATAGACAGAGTGCCTGATGAACTATGGACAGAGATTCGTGACATTGTATAGGAGGCAGTGATCAAGACCATCTCCAAGGAAAAGAAATGCAAAAAGGCAAAATGGTTGTCTGAGGAGGCCTTACAAATAGCTTAGAGAAGGAGAGATAAGAAAGCCTTCCTCAGCGATCAGTGCAAAGAAATAGAGGGGAACAATAGAATGGGAAAGACCAGAGATCTCTTCAAGAAAATTAGAAATACCAAGGGAACATTTCATGCAAAGATGGGCTCAATAAAGGATAGAAATGGTATGGACCTAACAGAAGCAGAAGATATTAAGAAGAGATGGCAAGAATACTCAGAAGAACTAAACAAAAAAGATCTTCATGACCCAGATAACCACAATGGTGTGGTCACTCACCTAGAATCAGACATCCTGGAATGTGAAGTCAAGTGGACCTTAGGAAGCATCACTATGAGCAAAGCTAGTGGAAATGATGGAATTCCAGTTGAGCTATTTCAAATCCTAAAGATAATGCTGTTAAAGTGTTGCACTCAATATGCTAGCAAATTTGAAAAATTCAGCAGTGGCCACAGGACTGGAAAAGGTCAGTTTTCATTTCAATCCCCAAAAAAGGCAATGCCAAAGAATGTTCAAAGTACCGCATAATTATACTCATTTCACATGCTAGCAAAGCAGTGCTCAAAATTCTCCAAGCCAGGCTTCAACAGTACGTGAACCATGAACTTCCAGGTTCTGGGTAAAGTACTTTACAAATAATATGTCAGTTGATCCTCAAAAATCCAATCTGGGGGACTTCCTGGTGGTCCAGTGGTTAAGAATCTGCCTTACAATGCAAGGAACGTGGGTTCAATCCCTGGTTGGGGAACTAAACTCTGACATACCACAGAGCAACTGAACCTACATGCGATAACTATTGTGCCTGTGCGTATGCTCCAGAGCCCAGATGCCACAACTGGAGAAGTGTGCATGTCACGATGAAAGGTCCTGCATGCCACAATTAAGACCTGATGCAGCCAAATGAATAAAAATAAATAATACATATTTTTAAAGTAAATAAATAAATATTGGGTTTTTTTTTTAAGGGCAGTGTGGAAAATATTCTGTCCTCACTTCCCAAATGAGTAAATGCAGACTGAGAGGGACAAAGTACTCTCTCCAGCATCTTCCAGGTAGCACGTGGTGAAGCCCAGCCTGAGCGTCTCTGCCTCCAGAATCTGTGCCCTTAACCACTACACTGTGTTTACTTCCTGTGCTAACTACGCCAGGTACTACTTGACAAACAGAAAGCAGTGAAGATCCAGGTTGTCTGTATAGCCCAAGAGGTAGTAGAGCTCTGAAAGTATTTTGATTAATTTTAATTCTAGGCAGCTAAGCTGTTTGAATCAGGAATTATTCAGGTTGCATTTTTTTTGAGGCTTTTAAAAATTGTTGTAAAATATATGTAAGATAAAATTTAGTATTTAAGTATATAGTTCTCTACTTTGATTTTTTTAAAATTAAATTTGCTTATTGTAAAATCTTCTTTACAGTGTAGTCAAAGTTAAACATTTCCTTTTGAGGCTAGGAAGAGGGAGGGTAAAGAAAAATGTTGTTTGGCATTTAGATTTAAAGAATATTTATTTTTCTGCTTGTGAAAAGCTTACATGTAATGTTGTTGTTCAGTCGCTAAGTCATGCCCCACTCTGCATGGACTCCAGCATGCCAGACTTCTCTGTCTGTCAGAATCTCCTGGAAAGTGAAAGTGAAGTCATGTAGCCCACCAGGCTCCTCCATCCATGGAATTTTCTAGGCAAGAGTACTGGAGTGGGTTGCCATTTCCTTCTCCAGGGGATCTTCCCAGCCTAGGGATCGAACCCAGGTCTCCCACATTGCGAGCAGACGCTTTACCATCTGAGCCGCCAGGGAATCCCTAGTATCTCCTGGAGTTTGCTCAAATTCGTGTCCATTGAGTTGGTGATGCTGTCTAACCATTTCATCCTCTGCCTCTGTCTTCTCTGTTTGCCTTCAGTCTTTCCCAGCATCAGGGAGTTTCCCACTGAGTTGTCTGTTAGCATCATGTGGCCAACGTATTGGAGCTTCAGCTGCAGCATCAGTCCTTCCAATGTATACTCAGGGTTGATTTCCTTTAGGATTGACTAACTTGATCTCCTTGCAGTCCAAGGGACTCTGAAGAGTCTTCTCCAGCACTACAGTTTGAAAGAATCAATTCTTTGGTTCTTGGCTTTCTTTATGGTCCATCTCTCACATCTGTACATGACTACTAGAAAAACCATAGCTTTGACTATACAGACGTTTGTTGGCAAAGTGATGTTTCTGCTTTTTAATACGCTGTCTAGGTTTGTCGTAGCCTTCCTTCTAAGGAGAAAGAGTGCTTTAATTTCATGGCTGCAGTCACTATTCACAGTGATTTTGGAGCCCAAGAAAATAGCATCTGTCACTGCTTCCACTTTTTCCCCTTCTATTTGCCATGAATTGATGGGACCAGATGCCATGATCTTAGTTTTTTGAATGTTGAGTTTTAAGACAGCTCTTTTACTTTCCTGTTTCATCCTCATCAAGAGGCTTTTTAGTTCCTCTTCACTTTCTGCCATTAGAGTGGTATCATCTGTGTATTTGAAATTGTTGATCCTTTTCTTGATTCCATCTTGTGATTCATCCAGCTCGGCATTTCATGTAATGTATTCTGTATATAAGTTAAATAAACAGGGTGACAATATACAGCCTTGTTTTAGTCCTTTCCCATTTTGAACCAGTATGTTGTTCCACGTAAGCTTCTAACTGTTGCTTCTTGACCCACTTACAGATTTCTCAGGAGACAGGTAAAGTGATCTCCCATTTCATTAAGAATTTTTTATGGTTCATTGTGATCCACACAGTCAAAGGCTTTAGCATAGTCAGTGAAACAGAAGTAGATGTTTTTTCTGGAATTCCCTTGGTTCCTGTATGATCCAACGAATGTTGGCAATTTGATCTCTGGTTCCTCTACCTTTTCTAAACCCAGATTGTGCATCTGACAGTTCTTGGCTTATGCACTTCTAAAGCCTAGCTTGAAAGATTTTGAGCATAACCTTACTAGCATGTGAAATGAGCACAATTGTGCAGTTGTTTGAACATTCTTTGGTACTGCCCTTCTTTGGGATTGGAATGAAAACTGATGTTTTCCAGTCTTGTGGCCACTGCTGAACTCGAAAGCTTTAAAAATCCCAAGAAACCATCTTAAAACCCCACAAGAGACATAGCTTCTGTTAACATTTTGCTATGTTTCCTGAATTCTTTCATCTACGTGTACGTGTGTGTTGTCTATGATTTATATTTATTTATATTTTTATTTTATTTTTATTTATAAAGTTGGAAACCAGACCCTGAAAGATTTTGCCTACTATTTAAGGAATTTTAATATAATTAAGAGTACAATGGAGAGATGCTAAAGGATTTTAAACAATGAGATGATAACTCTGGTGCCCTTATAGAGAGTGGATTAGAGGATGTTAAGAACGAAAGCAGGGAGACCTAAGTCACCCAGGTAAAGGCTGATTGATGAAAATGTGAATAAGGCCATGCATGTGGGGAATCGGATTATGGAAATATTGAGTGTTGAGTCCATCGGACTTAGTGACTGACTGGTGGTGGAGGAAATTACTCCCAGGGGTCTGCTTGTGCAGGCTGGCAGGGTTGAGTGAGTGAGTAAAAGTCGCTCAGTCGTGTCCAACTCTGCGACCCCATGGACTATACAGATGAAGAAGGCAATGGCACCCCACTCCAGTACTCTTGCCTGGAAAATCCCATGGACGTAGGAGCCTGGTAGGCTGCAGTCCATGGGGTCGCTAAGAGTTGGACACAACTGAGCAATTTCACTTTCACTTTTCACTTTCATGCATTAGAGAAGGAAATGGCAACCCACTCCAGTGTTCTTGCCTGGAAAATCCCAGGGACAGGGGAGCCTGGTGGGCTGCCGTCTTTGGGGTCACACAGAGTCGGACACGACTGAAGCAACTTAGCAGCAGCAGCAGGAGTATACAGTTCATGGAGTTCTCCAGATCAGAATACTGGAGTGGGTAGCCTTTCCCTTCTCCAGGGGATATCTCAATCCAGGGATCGAATCCAGATCTCCCGCATTGCAGACGGATTCTCTACCAGCTGAGCCACAAGGGAAGCCCTACAGGGTTGTATTGCACTTCTTCAAAATGAGAGTAGAGGGAGAAAGAGAAGATTTGGAGGGGACAAAGACAACTTTCTATTTTGCTTAGTTGAGTTTTCGGTGACCAAATGGACCATGTAGGAGCTGATGTCCAATCAGTGTTCTCCACGGCACCTTGACCCCGTCTTTGTCTTCAGCTTTATCTTGTGCCCTTCTCCCATTGGATCCAAGCACTCTTTTTCTGTTTTGTTTTATAATGTTTATTCATTTATTTGAGGGTGCTGGATCTTAGTTGCAGCCCACGAGATCTTCAGTCTTCCTGGCAGTCTCTCTGTGGAATCTTTAGTTAGTACATGTGGGATCTAGTTCCCTGGCCAGGGATCAAACCCCAGCCTTTTGCATTGGGAGCTCATCGTCTTAGCCATTGGACCACCAGTAAAGTCCCTCAAACGGGGGCACTCTTGCCACGCTGACCGTCTTTACTCAATCCAATAGGTTCTGGGCCTTTCTGGAGAGCAAGATAATTTATCCCATTTCTGTGATATTCCAGACACTGAGGGCTTCCCCTCTTCACCCCAGCCTCTATCCCTGTGCCCAGTTCAAATCTTCTCAGTCCTCAGGCCTTGGCTTTAATGTCATTTTCACTCAGAACTCCTCAGCCTTCTTAATAGCAATTGTCTACATTATAATTAATTATGTAACTAGTGGTTCATTGTTTTCTTTGCCAACCATCCATAAGAAGGGACCTTGTCTGTCTTATTTACTACTGGTAGCATTTGTTACACTATCAGGCACATAGTAGGTACTCACTAAATATTTGTTGAAATGGATAGATAGAGGTGGATCTAGCACTTAATACACAATTGCAGTCTTGTGATATAGGTTTTGAAATGGGTAGCATACAAGTTAGAAGATTAACTATTTAAAATACCAGACATGGGGTCTTCTAAAATATGATGATCGTGCCTTCATTAAACTGTGTAACAAATGCATTATATTTTGAGTGTCTGTGACTTACTTTACTCAATCTAATAGGTTCTTTTTTAGATTAGTAACATTTGATCAGTTTATATAAAAAGAAATAAATCTAAAGTTGTGTGGTTACAATCTTAGAATAAGTGTAAGAAGCAAAAGGACTTCCCTGGTGGTCCAGTGATTAAGACTCCATGCTTCCAATGCAGGGGACTCAGGTTTAATCCCTGTTTGAGGAATTAAGATCCCACATACCGTGTGATGTGGCCAAAAAAAATTTTTTTTTAATTTTTTAAGAGTAAGAAGCAAGATAATTTCTGCTTAGAATAAATAAGTGCACAACAGAAGTGATCCCCTCTTACCTTCAGTGTTATCTCTATTTTAACGTAAATATCCTGCTAGCTTTAATTGGTACCAGTTCTCATCCTATGAGGTCAGGTAGAAAGGGTGTATCACCTTTACCATAATCACTGATTCTTTAAAGGTTAACAGTGAAAAAAATGTTAACATGTTATTTACATGGTGAAACAATGGAAGATTTTATTTATTTTGTTTCTCTGTATTTTAAACATTTGTTATAAATTCCTTTTATAAAGACAGAAAAAGGACAAACACAGAGTTCCTGGAAAAGAAGAGTACATCGATATGATATTCTTTGCTTTAAAATGTATAAAGCACTAAATAAAGATCTTTTTTTCTCCTCTTTAGGGAATTATGCTGGTCTATGACATCACAAATGAAAAGTCCTTTGACAATATTAAAAATTGGATAAGAAACATTGAAGAGGTAGGTATGGGAAAGACAATGGATACTGGAGAAGAATCCTGCTGGGTGCTTACAGAGGGCTCCCCCCCTTCTGTCTCCCTGTCACGTAGCTGAGCTGCGGGAAGTAGGGTGTGGGCAGGTTAGACACTTGGCTCTGAGGAGTGCCAGGGAGGGTAACATCTCTGGTACTGCCAGTCTGACTACTCCGTTGGTCTAGGGAGTGCAGACAGAGGGGCAGTTTCACAGAAGTTTAAACTTGTCCCCAGTCTTGAAAATAATGTAACCTAAAAAACCCCTATTTTACACATGAGAAGACTCAGGTCAGAAAGAGGTAACTTGCATGTGTTCTTAGAGCCTTTAAAAAGGAGTTGTTGTCATTCCGTCTCTGTGTCGTGTCCGACTCTTTGTGACCCCATGGGTTGTCTGGTTCTCTGTTTGACTGGCAGAAATACATCTTTATTCTGGTAACTCATTTTGCCCTTCTAACATTTTGTTCATCTTAGATATTTAAAATTTGATTTAATTCCACTTTGATTGGTATTGAGACCTTTTTTTAATGTCTCTGACATTTCAGATTCTGAAATAATTTCATGCACATTTATATTAAACCATGTGAATTTATTGTTTAAGTAGTTCAAAATCCAAAATACCTTCTGCATTGGCTCTCTTGGTACTGAGATTCTCTCCTTTCTTTGACCCAGACTAACATTTGGGAGTTTTATTGTTGGATAACTGTAGGTTTTATTTTTGTTTGTTCATGTACCAAAGAAGACCTAAGAATGATTGCAAGGCCTTTGAGGAAAAAGTTATGCTGTAACTTTCCCCTCCTCTCATTTAAAAAATTTTTCTCTTAATCAGGTTTTGTGTTGAGTAAGAGATTATTTGTTTTGCAATTAAATTTATGGATCTGCTTCTGACAGGTTAAGATTTGCCTGTTGGACAACTGTGTTTTTCTCATGTTGTTTCCTAATATACTGTTTTATCCCTGCAGCATGCCTCTTCAGATGTTGAAAGAATGATCCTGGGTAACAAATGTGATATGAATGACAAAAGACAAGTATCAAAAGAAAGAGGAGAGAAGGTAAATTTGAACTGAATAAATGAAGATTGGAGTCTACTCATATTAAGCATTCATTTTCATACTATTGTTTATTGATTTAAGTTTTTTAAGTGTGTATATTTTAATCCATTAAAAAGCCAGCAACCAGTTGTAATCCATACTTGAATGGTATGAATTAGTATTCAAGCTCCAACTGCATACACTGTGTAGTCATGACTCATTCCTCAAGAATTTGCTCTTTTCTGGGAGATACAATTTGGTCCTTTTTCAGATTCGTGCAGCTGAGAGTTCATGCTGTTTGTTCCATATCTATGTGCAAATGCCCAGTTCTAAAGTTAAACCAATTCCTTCTCTTTGAAAAAAAGTGAGAGGATAGGTAAAGTTTCAACAGTAATCATTTTTCAATTCATTATTTCTTTTTCCAAGAATATTTTACTACATATTAGATTTAGGTCATTATGAATAAACTCTTTATAAACTCATTGAGCTGTAGATATTTATATTTATAACCTTTTCTCTCTTTTGTGTCCTACAAAACAAGAGTCTATTATACATATATATTCATTTCTATGACATTTTCCAAGCTGACTTAAATTAAGGCTTCAATTTTTTAAGTCTCGGAATTTTGCTTTAGCTTTTTTTTTTTTTTTTGAGGGGTACAGGCAAAATGCATTTTGTTTTTCAATCTGACTATACACTTTTTTCCCCTGAAAACATTCACTTAATCTTGGTGTTGCAAATTAACTGGGAATTCTTTGGAAATAGATGGGAAGGTAGAAGAATTCACAATTTGCCACAATCACTAGAAACCCAAGCAATGAGATTTTAAGTTTTAGTATTTTAAGCTTTAGTTCTTTTATGCAGTTTAAGAAAATTTATTTATTTATTAAAATAATATGTATTATCTTAAATATCTAATTTATTAAGAAAATAATGAAAACTTACAATAGTAATTGTGGGAGATTTGTAATTTGAAGTCAAATGTATCCCAAATTTATGGTACAGGTGAGTGTCTAATATGTTTTCTAGTGATTAGAGAACTAAAGGTATAATAGAAAAAAAGAGAAATACTCAAGTTATGTTTTGAGTAGAAGTGCCATTTTAGTTACTTATGATAATGGAATTGGATCTCTAAATTTCAAACAGGATAGAAGAAAGCAAAAGAATTTGAGGACCACAGGAGTTCTGAACTAAGTACTCTCCCTTTGGGACTTTGGAAAACCTAAAAAAATATAAATGCTCTATATGTTCAAGAAGCTTGCCCTGAATTTCAGTGTTCCTCTTTTGTCTTTCAGTTAGCAATTGACTATGGGATTAAATTCTTGGAGACGAGTGCAAAGTCCAGTATGAATGTAGAAGAGGTGAGAAGGAAATGTTTGGTGACTTGTTATGTAGTAGTGTTCGTGTCTTGGTGCCTGTGTTCAACTCTCTGAGCCTTGATATTTCCTGACTTAGTGAATGCTTCCACTTCCATTTCATAAACTTTTGTGCTTCTGACTGTTATGAGGACCTTGGTTGCTAGATTTCTAGTACCTGTCTTTCACATGGCATATATTAGATCACTTCATTGAGAGTCACTGGACAGAAGATGGGAGTTCAGGTTAAGTTCAGTTTTGCCTTTCGTTTGGGAAGCTGGAAATCCTACTGCTGTGGTCTCTGCTCATTCATCATTGTTCATGTCATCCTACACTAACTTGTAGCACAGAGTCTTAATTCCTTTCGTGTCTGCACTCTCAAGAGACAATTCAACTGTTAGCTTACTGAACAGATTCCCTTTGAATACATGCTTGAAGTCAATTAAGCATGATCCCTTTTAATACAATGGCATTAAGTAGATATAAGAAACTGTTCATCAGAGAGTAGTTTTAATAAGTTTTCAGTGAGTTAACGTTAAAAACACATTAAAGTCTTCTAAGAAATAGATTTTCTTAAGAAGGGCAGAATTTTGATAATATTTTCTTTTTTAAAAACATTTTATGTGTTAATACATGTCATTTACTTAACAGTAATACTGAGGGTTTCATAAACATTTACTTTATCAAGCTAAGTCACTGTTCACCGTGACATCATGACTGCAAACTGAGACTTGAATGACTTGACTCGTGGTCACTGATCAGAACTTTTTCTTTCTTTTAAATAACTAATGGTCATTTTTTCAGTTTGGCTAGTGGGTGTTAGGAAACAGGAAACCTCTTCTGATTTATTTACTGGAGAATAGAAAAGCAGAAAAATGCTTCCTTTTGCTTGCAACAAAAGAATTTCCTTTCATGCAAAAGAGAGGAGCCTCTTCAGTCAGCATTATTTAATGGTGGAGGCAGGAGAGAAACCTGCTCTGAGATGTGGTAGGACTGTGCCACAGAACGTTTTCTGTACCCTGACTTCAGTCTCTGCTAGTCCTGTGCCCTGATGTCACCTGTGACTTAAAGAGAATACTGAATTGTGAATTCCCTGGCAGACCAATTGTTAGGACTTGGCACTTTTACTGCTGAGGGCCCAAGTTCAGTCCCTGGTCAGGGAACTAAGATATCCCACAAGGCACATGGCATGGCCAAAGAAAAAAGAGAGAGCACACTGAGCTCTCTCTATAGAAATACTGACCTGGAGATTGCTCAGGCTGCTTATTCTAGTCACGTGTTCTGCAGAGATTAGCAGTTTTCCCAGAGCTTTAACTTAACCTCAAAAACCGGGGTAGGATTACTTAGAACTTTGACTCACAGGTGACCAGTGTGACAGTGAGACACTGACAAAGTTGATAATAGTAGTTATCATATTGCTTCTTTCTGACTGGTTTGGGAATAATAACCCTGCTGGACATGTCTGGGGACATGAGGAATTGTAGGGAACAGACTGACATAGCAGTGGGTTTAGCGTGGAGACAACTGAAGAAGCCTTAAGAATCCTGGCTCTGTAGAAACAAAATCAGGATGATAAGTTTTAAAAACATTTGGCTTCGAGTTGGGTCAAGACACACTAGGCATAAAATGCCACTGAGATTTTGTTCTGCTACCACTGGAACTTATTTCCATAGTGGGGAATTGAGTTGAGCGTAGAAACGCTTGGGATTTGGGGAGTTTGAGACACGAGAGGTTCTCTGTTTTCTGGGATAAGAGTGAGAGTAATTTGAAAGAGAGGAAGTTGGGAATAAAGGGTAGCAATTTTTATGAAAATAGATTTCAGAGCTGTGAAAGTGAAATGAAAGTGTTAGTCACTCAGTTCTATCTGACTCTGCAACTCCATAACTGTAGCCTGTCCATGGAATTCTCCAGGCAAGAATACTTGAGTGGGTTGCCATTTCCTTCTCCAGGGGATTTTTCTGACCCAGGGATCAAACCTGGATCTCCTGCATTGCAGGCAGATTCTTTACTGTCTGAGCCACCAGGGAGAATTATTCCTTCAGTTATTAAGCAGATGTTCATCATCTCCTATACCAGGAACTATGCCCCGACTTTGGGAACACACAAGTGCTGTAGAGCTTCTGCCTCGCAACTCAACAAGTGTCATATTAGGAACTTGTGCCAGATGTTTGTGGGTTTTTTTTTTTTTTTTAATATATTTTACTTACTGGGCTGCATTGAGTCTAAGTTGCATCCTGTGGGATCTTCATTGCATCATGCAGGTCTTTTGTTGCAGTGCACAGACTCTTTCTAGTTGTGGCTCATGGGCTCTAAAGCATGCAGGCTTCAGCAGTTCCAGCGCTCAGGCTTAGTTGCTCCGTGGCATGTGGGATCTTAGTTCCCCATCCAGGGAGCGAACCTGTGTCCCCTGCATTGCAGGGTGGATCTTAACTACTGGACCACCAGGGAAGTCCTAGTGCCAGATGTTATGTGCAGAAAATATTTGATGAATGACAGTTTGACTATATTGGAAAACCTTTATGATAAAATTGAAAAATAAGTTACAGTAGTCATTTGTCTACTGATTGCAATTATGTTCTTTTTCTCAATTAAAAATGTTAAAGTAATATATTTTTATTTTATAATGAAATAAATCTACATTTCTAATTTAAAAGATAAACACAAAATAATGAAATCTTTTGGTTTACCTTTTAGGCATTTTTTACACTTGCACGAGATATAATGACAAAACTCAACAGAAAAATGGTTTGTATAATATATAATTATGTTTTCCTTATGCTGTGTTTAAATTTGTTTTCTTATTTATGTTGTTTATTTAATTAAAGAGAAGGCATATATTCACATTAAGTCATTTTTTCCCTGTCTTACCTTTTCACCCAGTTAAACTTTGATTCATTCTGTTTTCTCCGATTTTTTTATTTCTGAACTGCAGCTGTTTCAGTTCTTTCCTCTGGCTCCATAAGTGGTCTTTGATTGAATTTTGTTGAGAATAATTACAGTAATAATGGCACAAATTAAATATTTTAGTCTCTCTCTTGTCTGTATATAACTATGATTTTGAAGTTGCTAAAGTTTGCTTCAATTTGAAACAATCTCAGTGATGAATCATTAGGACAACCTGAAAAGTTTGGTTTACCCTTAATCTTGCATGTAATTGTATACCTTATGTTATCAGCTCTTCTTGCCTCTAACAGGATTGCCTGTACCAGTATCTTAACATCATTTCCATCATTACCCTTCATACTTTACACTCTTGTGGTTATAATTTCTTTGGACTGGAAATAGGAACTTCCTAACTAAAATGTTGTTAATATATTAGGTGCTCACCTTAAAATATTTTTCCCATTTTAACCCACCGTTTCCAAAGAAATAAAAAACATAAGAGCTTAGGTAGTTCCCTTCCTAATTAGACTACTGAGTACGAATTTAAGAGCATGGTTAGATATTTTTATTTTTTAGATAATTGGGCTCAAACGGTGAAACTTTTATCTCCTTGGTAACTTCATCTTCTGTTTTTCAGAACGACAGCAATTCATCAGGGGCAGGTGGACCAGTGAAAATAACAGAAAACCGATCAAAGAAGACCAGTTTCTTCCGTTGTTTGCTACTTTGATGAACTCTTTCTGAGAGACTGCAGCACACCTTGAGGACCCTCTCCTGCTTCTCTGAAAGCACAGGTCACCCAGCCTCAGAACCATCCCACCTGGCTGCTACTGAGAGCACCGCTGAACCTATACCTAGATTCTGCACACTGAGTGTGCAGTGGATTCTAGCCTTATGGCCCATCAGGATAACAGGCTTCTCTCTTCAAACGTGGAAGCCATGAAGTGGAGACACATGTGCCGGACTTAACTTGTTTTTCCTCTGTTTTATTGCGTGTTGCAGAAGCTGCTATCTTTTTCTTTTTCACTTTGCACATCAGTGTTAGCCTTTCATTGTTACAGCACAATCTGAGATTCATATCTGCACGCTTCTGACATGAAGTTCTAGACAAATTTGCTTTGGGGAATGTTTTTTAAAAAAGAGTAGAACATTTAAAGC
The DNA here is from genome assembly GCA_006410635.1 of Cephalophus harveyi. Classification (NCBI taxonomy): domain Eukaryota; kingdom Metazoa; phylum Chordata; class Mammalia; order Artiodactyla; family Bovidae; genus Cephalophus; species Cephalophus harveyi. Next base: position 44,620 of record SJYT01056195.1, read on the forward strand.
AGAGGTTAATATACTAAAATTTTAGGACATTTGGTCTGGTTCATATGGCCAAATGTTATTGCATTGATCGCATTTATTTAAGGGCTCTGGTTTTCTTAAATAAGAGTCGTTAAATTTTGATTAAGTTTACCTTAGAAATTCCTAAAAATGCCCATCAAAGGCCGTAGTTTATTTCTTCAGATTATTTAGAGTTTTTCTTCATTCCTGACCTTGTTGCCGGAGAGTCTGAGTAGCTGAATAAATCATTTTTTTCCATTGATTACTTCTGCCTAATCTATTGAAGCTGCATTTGGAAACCATCTTAATGTTACTTTTCTTGAGATTTGTATTCCCTCTTTTTTCCTACATTTGACCTATTGTAATCGCTCACCTAAGACATATTTGAACACTGCTGTCTGTTTCTACATATAAACTTCTTGAGCTGGAATTTTACATAGGCAGAGAGTTAGTTTAGGGTTTTATTTCAGCATCTAATTGATGTTTTGTCACATCAGCATATGTCATATATCTTTTCCTAGATTCGCTTTTAGCTTGCTGGTTTAGTAGTAATGTCCAGTTCTTACCATAATCCCTGTCTGAAGAGTTAGATTCAGACTCAGTTCACAGAAAGCTTACCCATAGGGAGAGAGGTTAACTTGTGGATATAATTTTATAGAGATAGTTGTTGGTAATGGTGGAAATGATTTTTTTTAATTGGACTTTTATTATTATTAAGAGTAATTAGTCCTAGTGCATCTTCTAGGAAAAGTCTCACCTTTTCATTAGAGAAAATAAGAGCATAGTTTCAGTTTTACAACAGCTGTTATTGAATGTGTAGAACCCAGATCCATCTATTCAGGTTCACTGTTATAGAACTTGGTCCAGCCATTTGGGCCAAAGCCAACCAAAAGCTTAGCTGCCTTTCTCATCATAACACTGGTACTGGTAATGCCTTTTGTAGATGAGTCCGTCACATAAGGAAAAAAAGAAAGTATTTAGTATTAACTTACGTGCCAAATTCATTCTATTATTCCAGCCTTCAGTGTCATAAGACAGAGGGAGTAATAACAAGTTGATTAGGGAATAATAATTATACTTCCTGTTAAGCCAGTTTTGTTTCACAAAGTTTGCTATCATGCTTGATGGTTAAGGCTGGAAGATGAAAGTGGAAATGGATTACTTGTTACTGCAGAGAATTCTGCTTCAAATTAAGATGTATCACTGGAATACTTGGACCAGTCAATCTTCACTACTTGTTTGAAAACTTAGGCATAATTTAGTGGCAGGAAGTATATACCAGAGCTAGTTTTGATGGGTTCTCTAAACTTAATATTCACAAATTTTGGTCTCCTTTACTTTTTTTTTTTGTACTTACTTATAGGCTTAAAAGCACCTATTGGTGTACCAGTAAAATCAGTAGTTCGTTGATCACAAGTGGACTGTAAGTTTACCATCTTAAAATTAGATATTGATATATTTCTGAAATGAAGAAAATAATTTCTTGGAAACATCTTGTATTCACTGATATTCAGAAAAAGATCCCAGCAGTTAAGCTTTCTGGATGGTAACAAGGTAATTTCTAAAAGGCAAGTGCTATGACACCACATATGAATGTAACCCTCTTAGTAATTTACCTCGGACTCTTTGGTGTCTTAACACTTTGGTTTATATCTCAGGGGTTGTCTGCAAACCAAAACTGACATATTCTGTGGTTAGCCTTTTTTTATTTTTAACAGAATGCTTTGCTTTTGTTTGTTTTATTTTTTCCTTTTCTCTTCTATTGTTGCTTATGGGTTAATAACTAGTCTCCATGAACTTCCCTTTGAAAGAGCCTATAAAAGATGAGTCTAAAAGTGTTCTTTGAAGTAGCAGCAAACTGGGGGTATATACTCTGTTATATAGAAATAAATTGTCCTTGCTATTTTCTTACATTTAGCTTTGCTAAATTGTATATAATTTGAGCTAAGACCATAGGAAATTCACTTTCTGCATGGTAACACTGCCCCAATAAATATTCCACTTTGCTTAATAATGTACATATGGTACATTATTTTTTCTATTTGTAGATGAATTTAGTGACAGATAATTGTCTTTTCCCTGCTGAAACTGAAGAAACCTAGTTTTGTGTGAACATTTTTGTGGTTTTATGGGTCAGGATACATGAAGATTTTTTGCAGCAGTATAGTGGTTCAGTGGCTGCATTTTATTATCAGTGTGCTGATTTTTGACAATGATTGGGCTCGACCTTTTCAAATAAGAGTCTGAGGGTTATCAGACAATGCAAATGTGCTGTAACTAAGTAGCATGTAGATCAGTTAATTGTAAAATGTTTCCCTGGGAACTTACTTTAGCTACATTTTTCTTCAGACAGATGATGGGAAAATAATCCACCTGTGCATCAGTTAGGCGGTGCTGCGAGGTTTCTTACTCTTCACATGAACATTTTGTGCAGTCTTTGTTACAAATTTTCAGAAGACTATACTCTTTACTTTGAAGGACTATTTTTTAATTATACCTCATTTAGCTAACTAGTATTCTAATACCTAGTAGAAAAACAGTGAGCCAGTCTTTAAGTATCCAGCACAATTTAGACTCAATGTTTTGTTTTGAACTAAAGCATCATTGGAAAAGGTAGGAGGTAGTTTAGGATAGAACATACATGTCTTACCCAATAGCGCAGAAAAAAAAGTATTATCTTCCTGTCTCCATTAATAAATTTAGCTGTGCAATATAGATAAATGTTTGCAGAAATTTCTAAATAAGAGATTATAACTCCATTTTACAGGTTCTGAATGCTGAGAATCTGTATTAAGGCTTACTGAGTTTTTCTTGTGAGCAGTAAGTGATCCATGTAAGCAGACTTTCTTTCCTTGTTCATAACTTTGATTTCTTGATAAATTTAGTTCTTAATCTTGAAAGATGAGTTTCTAAGCTTAAAATTTTAAAACAGCATTTTGTTATGTTGGTTTATCTCAGATTTTAAGCACTCATTTCTCATGTCAGATTTTTTAGATTTTTTCTTTTAACAGAAAGGACATTCCTTTTGCCTTCTTGTTACATCCAAAAGGGGGTGGGGGAATGCCTAAAAAATTCCTTGTCCGGCAGAGATGTAGATGGACAGGATATGCTAATAAAATTTCAAGTACTAGCACAGTTTTACAGTAGAAACGGTCTTTTTTCAGACTAATAAAATTAATGTCATGATCACTATGAAAAAAATGTAAATGAAATTTGCAGAAATAGAAATTAGCAAGCAATTGTTTTAGGTATATTTTCAAATTTTACTTCATTTTTGAAAATGCTTGTGCCATATGCAATTGCATTTCTTATTGCCAAGAACTAATAGAACTTCTTGTTTCATTTCTTACCTTTTTTTAAAATGTGAATTTAATTATAATTCATTCCTATGGCCTTACAGATGGGTCTTATTTTGTTTATTTGCAGCTGACACTGTTCCTTTAAAGCAAAGTACCTTAAAGTTTTTGACTAAAATCATGTCCCAAGTGGGAAATACCTGTTTTTTCCATAGAGTTGTCCTCCTGTCTATGTTTCAGCCTACTTTACCTTTGCTCCAATGGCTTAATGTGAAAAACCTGCAGATTAAGTGGACCTGTCATGTTGTTAATCTTGTTTAAGCCAACTCATTAACTGTGTACTGATAATGATGCTGTGTTTTGGGTTTTTTTTTTTTGTTTTTTAAGAAAAAATGGATTTTATTCCAGATGAACTTTTTTTTACAATGTTCGTCTAAAATAAAAACTACATAATGAAAATACTCATGTCTCTTTGAAATGCACATTTAAAAAAATGTTTCTTCTAATTTGCCAGGTATGTGTCACAAACCATGGTAGACCTGAGATATTTTAGCAAACTTTACATCTGACTTAGAATTCTTCTTTGTTGTTGTTTTTTGGGAGAGGGAAATTTTATTTATATTTTGCAGCAGTTTTGATGATTTATAGTTGATTTACAATGTCATGTTAGTTTCTCTTTGTTCAGGCCTCCTTATCTTTTGCCTAGATTTCTGTAACCTCTCCTGACCAGTTTTCTAGTCTCTAATTTTATTTTCCTCCTCTCCAGTTTTCACAGTGCTGAATGGTTTTTAAATCTGTCACTGCCACATTTAAACCCTTTAGACTGACAAAGTCCTTTGCTATCTCCACCTCTTTTTCTTCAGCCTTTGATTTTGTCATACTTGAACTCACACGTATCTTTTGAGCCTCATCAGTACTTGCATCTCCAAATATAACATGCTTTGTCATTCCTTTCTTTAGGCTGCTCCTTCCGCTGACTCCCCATCCCTTGCCTGACTAACTTCTCCTTATCTTTCAATATTCAGTAAGGGTTTGGTGGGAAGACTTCAGCAACAACCCCATCCATGGTTAGGAACTCTCTCCTATGTCTGCCCAAAGTGTCACTCACGGCACTGGATTGGAATCATCTGTTTACTTTCCTTCCCCACTAGACTCAGCTCTTGTAGGCTGGGGACTGAGTGTTTGGTTTTTGTATTCACAGTATCAGACAAAGGACCTGGCATATAGTAGGTGTTTAAGAAATGTTGGGGGAAAAATGAGTGAATTTCAGCAGTCATCAAAATCAACTGTCACTGAAGAAAGTTAAGTATAAATTAGGAGTTGTTTGGTTATTTATTTACTTTTTAATTTGAAGAAAGATTAAAAGTAAAGGGGGACTTCCCTGGTGGTCCAGTGGTTAAGAACCTTCCAATGCAGGGGACTCGGGTTCGATGCCTGGTCAGAAAACTAAGATCCCACATGCTCCCACAAGGGCCTCAACTACTAAGCCTGCACATGCCCCATGGGTGGCCCACATGCTCTGGAGCCCAGGTGCCGCAACAGAAACCAAATATAAATAATAATTTTTTTTTTAAGTTGGAAGTAAATTCATCAAAGCCTCAGTAAGTTTGGCAATAAAAAGCTTCATTATCTGGCCCTCATCTTTATTTTAGTCTTTGTTAAATATTTTACACTATTTTAACCTTTACTAAATACAGAAGAATCTTCTTTTAATAAGACAAATCACCCAGAATGCTGTTTATCAGTAAATTGAGTAAATCCTCTCTTCCCCTCTCTTCAATGTTTCCTATTCACAAAATTTAAGTTTTTTAATATTAGTTACAGGGATACACGAGAATACTCCCACAGCAAGTATGTATGAAACATCAGTGACCATATAAGCAAACAAAGGATATTGTGGCCATCAAGCCATGAGCCACTGCATTCACCACCACCACCGCCCCCCCCCACACCCCTCCCCCACAAAACAGCACCTAGAGGGGATTCAGGATGAAGAAAAGCAGGATGCTGACCCTAGATCTAGATAGGTAAGGTGCATACCTAAGAAATGATTTCAATGAGCCCAGACTCTTGCTTCTTCCCACCCCTAGAAAAGTGCTAAATTCATTAACATGAGCAGTAATCTTTTTGATGTTCTGACTACCAGGTTTTTGCTTTTTCAAAAATTCCTATATATCTGGCTCCTTCCTTGCCTCTTTGGATCAGTAACTCAGAAATATCTGAGAGGCTGGCTGTCTTATGGGCTTAATGAATGAAGTCGGCTGAATGAAACAAAATTCTCAACTTTTAGGTTGTGCCTTTTTTGTTTTCAGTCAACACAAGTAAAATTAATTAATTTGTGTGTGTGTGTGTATATATATATATGTATCTTTGCAGAAACCATCATCCTTGATTTTTCCCTCTCCCTCCCTCCATGGAGCTCATCAGCAACTAACTTTTGCACAATTCCTAAATCTCTTTTGAGTTTGTCTGCTTTTCTCCAGACTCCTGCTGTTTCCCTGATTCATACCTGCAGATGCCAAGAACTTCTTATCTGGAATCCCATTTCCCATTATCTGCAAAGGAGATCAGAGCCTGCCACTCCCTTGGATAAGCCTGGAACTTGAGGTGAACTCTAACCTGCTGGCCTTTTTTGCCTCTTCTCTCTTCACACTCCAAGGACATCCTGACCTACTTTCTGTCCTCAGAAATGCTCTGCTTTCTTTCACTTTGAAGCCTTTTCTTTTGTTTTTCTATGTCTCTCCTACTTCCTACCTTTACTAACTCGAAAGCTGAGTCCTGAATGAGTGGGTCTCATCTTTAGCAATACCTCACAAATTTGGATTGGCTCTCCTGAAACAGGAGAAAAGAGGGCAGGGTCAGTTCAGTCAGTTCAGTTCAGTCGCTCAGTCATGTCCGACTCTTTGCGACCCCATGAATCCCAGCACGCCAGGCCTCCCTGTCCATTACCATCTCTCGGAGTTCACTCAGACTCACATCCATCGAGTCAGTGATGCCATCCAGCCATCTCATCCTCGGTCGTCCCCTTCTCCTCCTGCCCCCAATCCCTCCCAGCATCAGAGTCTTTTCCAATGAGTCAACTCTTCGCATGAGGTGGCCAAAGTACTGGAGTTT
>SJYT01056199.1:0-20294 GCA_006410635.1 Cephalophus harveyi
CTGTCCATGGGACTCTCCAGGCAAGAATACTGGAGTGGGTTGCTATGCTCTCCTCCAGGGGATCTTCCCAACCCAGAAATTGAACCTGTGTCTCCTGAGTCTCCTGCACTGCAGGCAGATTCTTTACCGCTGAGCCACTGGGAAAGCTCCTATTACCTTAGTTCTTAAACTTATTTTTAAAATTGTCAAATATGCATAACAAAATTTTAAATTTTAACCATATTAAAGTGGCATTAATTCACCCTGTTATGCAAACAATATCACTGTCTATTATCAGCAGAAGATTTCCAGCTTTCCAAACTGAAATTCCACAGCTATTAAATAAAATTTTCCATTTCCACTCAGTGAGCCCCAGGCAATCACCATTCTACTTTCTGTGAACTTGACTACTTTAAGTGCCTCACGTAAAGTGGAATCATTTATTTATTTATTTTTGATTGCCTTTTTTCACTCACTATAATATCCTTTCCCTATTAAATGCTGTTGGCACCCTTGTTCAAAATTATCTAAGCACATATAAAAGGTTTTTTTCTAGACTGTCTTAATTCCATTAGTTTGTTGTCTGTATTCCAAAACTGGTGCTGTGACTCCCATTGTTTTGCATAATGTTGTAGAATCAGGAAATATTAGACTGACCACTTTCTCTTTCCTTTTCAAGATTGCCTTGGAAAAAATTGGAGTCCTTGAGATTCCATATGAGTCTTGGCATGAATTTTTCTATTTCTGCCAAAAACATTTCTGGGGTTTTGATAAGGATTGCACTGAATCTGTAGGTCACTTACAATCATATTAACATCTTAATGCTATTAAATAACCCAGTTCATAAAATTTTTTCCATATATGGGTGTGTGTTCTCTGAGCAACATTTTGCAGTTTTCAGTTTACAAGATTTTTGTCTCTTTGGTTATGTTTTTCTTAACTATTTTATTCTTTTTTTTGAAAATGAAAAATGTCTTTTATTTATTTATTTTAAATTTAAATTTATTTATTTTAATTGGAGGCTAATTACTTTACAATATTGTATTGGTATTTTATTCTTTATGACATGCTTGTAGGTGGAATTATTTCCTTTACTTCTCCTGGTTGTTCATGATGGTATAGATATTCAATACCATTTCACATAAAATCTCAACAAATTGGAAATAGAAGGAGTGTACCTTGACATAATAAAGTTCATATATTTACAGATCACAGCTAACATCATCCTCAACTTTGAAAGATTGAAAACTTCCCCATTAAAATATGGACGAAGAGGGCACACTCTCACAAGCCCTTTTTAACATAGTATTGCCATAAAAATTCTTGTGAAAATTTTGGAGTTTTCTAAGTATAGCTCCTGTCAACACTGAGAGTAATTAATTTTATTAATTATCTCACTGTTTAAGTTTCTTTTTACTTTCTGTAAGAGTGCTTCTTTCTTTAAAAGCTTTTCATTTTATACTGGTGTATAGCCAGTTAATGAGTGTCCCAGTGGCTCAGTGGTAAAGAATCCTCCGGCAATGCAGGAGGCGCAGGAGACAAGGGTTCACGTCCTGGGTTGGGAAGATTCCTTGACGACATGGCACCCACTCTAGTATTCCTGCCTGGATAATGCCATGGCCAGAGGAGCCTGGTGGGCTGTAGTCCATGGGTCTTAAGGAACTGGACGTGACTGAAGTGACTGAAAGTGAAGGCACAGCCGTGAACAATGTTGTGATCGTTTCAGGTGGACAGCAAAGGGACCCAGTCATGGAAACACGTATCCATTCTCCCAGACTCCTTTCCCATTCAGGCTGCCACATAACACTGAACAGAGCTTCCTATACTGTACAGTGGGACCTTGTTGGTTACCCACTTTAAATGAAGTGGTTTGAACATGTAGATCTCAGTCTTCCTAACTCTCTCTCCCACATTGTTCTCCTCTGACAACCATAAGTTTGTTCTCTGCGTCTCTGAATCTGTTCTGCTTTGTTCATTGGTATCTCTGTAACAGTGCTTCTGATGGTATTCATTTCTATCCTTTCAATCTCATCTCAAACATATCCTTTAAAGAAAAGTCATCTCTGGTTACATTATCCGTAGTAGAATTTTCCCTCTTATTTTCTGTCACACTACCCTATTTCTTAACTTATAAGTAGTGAAAAGAATAAAACTACTTTATTAAACTGTTTCTTTCTTTATTGTCTGAATCATAAATAAATAACATCCATGCAGGAGAAAAATTTTGCATGATTTTCTGACTGATTTTAGAAATTGCTGGGCCCTCACTCAATGTACAATTGCTGGCATAACACAAGTGTCCTAACCTTTATTTATTAAAAATATAAATCTATTTTAATTGGAGGTTAATTACTTTAAAAATTAATAATTGGATAAATAATTAGCTGTTATCTTTAAAATGCTAACACATATAGTTGTGTTTTCTGATATAATTTTATATCTCTAACAAAATTTTAAGCTGAGAATAAGTTCAGTTAAGTTCAGTCATTCAGTCATGTACAACTCATTGCCACCCCGTGGACTGTAGCAATCCAGCCTTCCTTGTCCATTAACATATCCCGAAGCTCACTTAAATTCGTGTCCATCAAGTCAGTGATGCCATTCAACCATCTCATCCTCTGTTGTCTCCTTCTCCTCCCGCCTTCAATATTTCCCAGCATCAGGGTCATTTCAAATGAGTTCTTCACATCAGGTGGCCAAAGTATTGGAGCTTCAGCCTCAGTCCTTCCAATTAATATTCAGGACTCATTTCCTTTAGGATGGACTGGATCTCCATGCGGTGCAAGGAAATCTCAAGAGTCTTCTCCAACACCACAGTTCAAAGGCATCAGTTCTTCTGCGCTCAGCTTTCTTTATAGTCCAACTCTCACATCCATATATGACTACTGGAAAAGCCAAAGCTTTGACTAGATGGACCTTTGTCTGCAAAGTAATGTCTTTACTTTTTAATATGCTGTCTAGGTTGGTCATAGTTTTTCTTCCAAGGAACAAGTGTCTTTTGATTTCATGGCTGCAGTCTGCAGTGATTTTGGAGCCCAAGAAAATAAAGTCTGTCATTGTTTCCATTGTTTCCCAATATATTTGTCATGAAGTGATGTGACTGAATGCCATGACCTTTGTTTTCTGAATGTTGAGTTACAGCCAGCTTTTTCCCTTTTCTCTTTCACTATCATCAAGAGGCTCTTTAGTTCTTTGCTTTCTGCCATAAGGGTGGTGTCATCTACATATCTGAGGTTATTGATATTTCTCCTGGCGATCTTGATTCCAGCTTGTGCTTCATCCAGTCCAGCATTTCGCATGGTGTACTCTGCATTTCAGTTAAATGAACAGAGTGACAATATACAGCCTTGATTCAGTCCTTTTGCAATTTGACCCAGTTCATTGTTCCATGTTTGGTTCCAACTGTTACTTCTTGACCTGCCTACAGATTTCTAAGGAGACCCATAAGACAGTCTGGTATTCCCATCTATTAAGAATTTCCCACAGTTTGTTGTGATCCACATAGTCAAAGGCTTTGGCATGGTCAATAAAGCAGAAGTAGATGTTTTTCTGGAACTCTCTTGCGATTTTGGTGATTCAACTCATGTTGGCAATTTGATCTCTTGTTCCTCTGTCTTTCCTAAATCCAGTTTGAACATCTGCAAGTTCTCAGTTCACATACTGTTGAAGCCTGGCCTGGAGAATTTTGAACATGACTTTGCTAGCATATGAGATGACTGGATTGGGCAGTAGTTTGAGCATTCTTTGGCATTGCCTTTCTTTGGGATTGGAATGAAACTGACCTTTTCCAGTCCTGTGGCAACTGCTGAGTTGTCCAAATAGCTGGCATATGAGTGTAGCACTTTAACAGAACTAGCTTTTTGGATTTGAAGTAGCTCAGCTGGAATTCCATCACCTCCACTAGCTTTGTTCGTAGTGATGCTTTCTAAGGCCCACTTGACTTCACATTCCAGGATGTCTGGCTCTAAGAGAGTGATCATAAAACCACTGTAATTATCAGGGTCATGAAGATCATTTTTGTATAGTTCTTCTGTGTATTCTTGCCACCTCTTCTTAATATCTTCTGACTCTGTTAGGTCCGTACCATTTCTGTCCTTTATTGTGCCCATCTTTGCATGAAATACTCCCTTGGTATCTCTAATTTTCTTGAAGAGATCTCTAGTCTTTCTCATTCTACTGCTTTCCTCTATTTCTTTGCATTGATTACCAAAGAAGGCTTTCTTATCTCTCCTTGCTATCCTTTGGAACTCTGCATTCAAATAGGTATATCTTTCCTTTTCTCCTTTGCTTTTAGCTGCTCTTCTTTACTCAGTTATTTGTAAGTCCTCCTTAGGCAACCATTTTGCCTTTTTTTTTTTTTTGCATTTCTTTTTCTTGGGGATGGTCTTGATCACTGCCTCCTGTACAGTGTCATGAACCTCTGTCCATAATTCTTCAAGCACTCTATCAGATCTAATCCTTTGAATCTATTTATCATGTCCACTGCATAATCATAAGGAATTTGGTTTAGGTCATAATTGAATTATCCTGTGGTTTCCCTCACTTCTTCTATTTAAGAATTTTTAAAATTAAAATTAAAATTTAATTTAAATTTAAAATTAAATTTAAAATTTAAGAATTTTTTTGTGTGTGTATGTGTGTGTGCTCTATACAGTCAGGAAAAGCAAGATTGGGAGCTTACTGTGGCTCAGATCATGAGCTACTTATTGCCAAGCTGAGAATATTGAGCAGTAAACAAAAGAATGGAAAATCTTCCTCTGCCAGGTGCAGGAAATATATAACAAATAAGTTCACTGGGACAAAATGATTGGGTTGATTTATTCTTGATTGGCAGTAGTCTCATAATGATTCTAAAGCTATTTTTCCATGTTGCACCATTATGATATTTAATATGAAATTTGGTCTAATAATATCTTTACCTATAGACGTTCTTTAACACCTTTGTGGAAAATTCCAGTGTATTAATTAAAGCAAGAACCAGTCTTGGACACATTCCAATTCCAAGACTCCATGATAAATTCAGCTGGAAGGGATGAAATATTCCGTAATCTCACCCTTAACAGGGAGAAAATGCTATCCACTTAGTGACTGTCATACATTTTTCAGGAGGTCATTTCTTACACTTAAAGCATGACAAAGAAATCACAGCAATCTTTCAAAATCTGAAGTCAACTAGTCTGTCCATGTTAACGTGAGTGTAAGAAGAGCTAAACATTCAAATGCTATTTTTCATTTTGACATTAGTAGGGAATAAGTTGTGAGGAAGTTTTTCCTAGTCTGCTGCAGTACCCTCCTACCAAGTTTCCTTGTGTTTATTCTCCAAAAATTGGTCCTCCTAAAGCAGCTCAAATTGTCTTTTTCAGTTTTATTCTGATGATATCACTCTATTGCTCAACACTGCTACAGTATATTCCAATCATGCACTCATAGTCTAATGTATCATATTTAATATTTACAACAACAAGAAATGCAATTGTCATTTTATAATCGAACAATCTAATTCTCAGAAAATCGCTAGTTGATATCTATGTTTTCTATGAATATGGAGGATTAGCTGGTCATTTTGATACATTTCCTGATGTGATAAACTATGTTTTTCTGTGTGCCATGGAACTCCTTTCAAATAATCTATATTTTATATAAAAATGAATAATCAGAAGACTTAGTGCAGAAAAAGGACAGACTGCCAAATGAAATAACTCAAGTAATAAGGCAGCATTTGGCCTCTGTCATCAAACTGGATGAAAAACAATTTCAAGTGTTTAGGAATAACTTCAAATCATCCTCAGATTCTGAACAAACCTCCACAAGATAAGACTCACAGAAAATAATGAGAACCAGGCTTACAGTTGTATGACTTTCTTTATGTAAGAAACTAAATTACTTTGAAGTCAAACAAATGTAGATTCAATTCTAGATATATCACTTAGAAATGTGTGATTTTGGGAAAATAAATGATGTTCTGAATATTAGATTCTTCAATTATAAAATAGCAATTGCATTTCTTGTTACTGTAAATATTAAATATAATAACATTAGACTATGAGTACACGGTTGGAATATACTGTAATAGTTTTGAGCAATAGAGTGATATCGTCAGAATAAAACTGAAAAAGACAATTTGAGCTGCTTTAGGAGGACCAATTTTTGGAGAATAAACACAAGAAAACTTGGTAGGAGGGTACTGCAGCAGACCAGGAAAAAATTAAGATGGGAATGAAAAATTAGTGATATATTTTAAAAGTAGAGAAAACAGGATTTAATAAAATTTTATGAGAGTATCAAGTGCAGAGGACTGCAATTTTTTTTTGTCAGGACAATAGCATGGAAATGATAATATTTAATGAGATAAATAGGGAATGCCTCTTGAAATTTTGTATAGGAACTATTTATGTTTTTCATGGAAAATTTAAAAGCTAGTTTTATAAATACTAAATTGCCAGTCAACTGGATGTCAAAAACTAGAGACGTTGCATATATAAATTTGAAAATTAAGGGAGAGAGGTGGGCTGGAGACACAAAATTTGACTGCTGCAGCATTTATTGGTCAGGAAAAGGGAAATAACCACCTGAAGACCTAAGACGTATCACTGAGGTCTGAGACAATTCAAGACAGGGATCTTCTATTGACAGTTTGGTCTACTCACATTGATTATGCAAATTACCTTAAGAGGTGTTACACATTTGTGACTTTATAAATGGTGCTCCTTTTCATGGAATTCTCTTCCCATCTATTTTTATTGTCTCATTAAAAAAAAAAAAAAAAAAAAGACTCAGCTGAAGCATTGACTCCTTTGGGAAGTCTTCTCTGATTCTCGTTTGATATACACCTATGCTGTGACTCTTAGCACTGTGTGAAGATTCATTGACTCCTTTGGGAAGTCTTCTCTGATTCTCGTTTGATATACACCTATGCTGTGAGTCTTAGCACTGTGTGAATTCATGTGAATTGCCTGATTCCTTATTATGTGTCACATCACTGAGGGTAGGGTTCTATGGCTTTTTCAAGCTGGTAATTAGAATGTCCTTGACATATTGGACCCAAAATGTACACCATTCACTTTCTTCTCTTGAATGGATAAATTAAAAAATTAAACATTTAATTCTTCCCCCCCTTGCTTTATAGGTAAACTGCTTCTAATACACAAACTCAGCTCTTGTAAGAACTAGATGGAACCAAGGAATAATATATCTTACTTTGTCCTCTTGGGCCTCACAAAGAATTCAAAGAAGCAAAAAGTCCTTTTTGTTATGTTTCTGGCCTTTTACATTTTGACTGTACTGGGCAACTTTCTCATTATCATTACTGTAACCGTCAGTAAGACCCTGAACTCACCGATGTCCTTTTTTCTTGCTAGCTTATCACTTATGGATGTCGCTTATTCTTTTTCTACTATGCCCAGATTGATTTCAGACTTATTCTTTGGGGGAAAAAAATCATATCCTTTGAATCTTGCATGACCCAGCTGTTCGCAGAGCACCTTTTGCTGGCTCAGGGGTCTTCCTTCTGCTGGGGATGGCCTATGACCACTATGTGGCCATCTGCGAGCCCTGCATTATCTGGTGATCATGAGGCAGAGGGTGTGTGTTGTGCTGCTGATGCTGTCCTGGGTTGGGGGTTTTCTGCGCTCAGTAATTAAACTCAGCACTGTTTATGGGCTCCCATTCTGTGGGCTGAATGTCATTGATCACTATATGTGTGACACGTACACCTTATTGGAACTCGTCTGTACTGACACCTATGTCATTGACCTCTTAGTTGCATCCAGTGGGGGGCTGACCTGCACTATCGTGTTTCTGCTCCTGCTCGTCTCCTATGCAGTCATCGTGCACTCTCTGAAGAACCTGAGTCAGGAAGGGAGGCGGAAAGCCCTCCAGACCTGTGGCTCCCACATCACTGTGGTTGTCTGCTTCTTTGTTCTCTGTACTTCATAAATGCAAGACCTGCTAAGACCTTCCCCATTGACAAATCTGTGAATGTGTGCTATACAGTCATAACCCCCATGCTGAACCCATTAATCTACAGTCTAAGAAATTCTGAGTTGACTAATTCTATGAAGAATCTCTGGAAAAGGAACATCGTATCTCAGTAAATAAGTGTATCACCCAACATGAAGGGAGTCATTTGACATCGGGGTTAATTTACTTAGAATGCAAAAATCATTTTAAAATTTGATTACGATTTCCCTTTCTTCAGAGACATTGTGATAATTATATGAATGTTTGCATTTAATACAGCTATGCAAAGAGTCAGACACGACTGAGTGACTGAACTGAACTGATGCTATTATTAACAATTTACCTACCTACTATGATATAAGGTCTATAATTACTTGTTTATTACTGTACCTAGAAAGAGGTAATGCCTATATATCTAGGAATTAGTAATATATATTAAAAAATAGAGACATCACTTTGCCAACAGAAGTCCATCATAGTTTTTCCAATAGTCATATATGGACGTGAGACGTGGACCACACAGAAGGCTGAACACCAAAGAACTGATGCTTTTATTTATTTTATTTAAAAATTTTTATTTATTTTAATTGGAGGTTAATTACTTACAATATTGTATTGGTAGAATTGATGCTTTTAAACTGTGGTGCTGTAGAAGACTCTTGAGAGTCCTTTGAAATGCGAGGAGGTATACTAGTCATACTAAGAGAAATCAACCCTGACTATTCATTGACTGATGCTGAAGCTGAAGCTCCAATACTTTGGCCACCTGATGGGAAGAGTTGATTGATTGGAAAAATCCCTGATGCTGGGAAAGATTGAGCACAGGTGGAGAAGGGGGTGACAGAGGATGAGATAGCTGGATGACATCACCAACTCATTGGCCATGAATTTGAGCAAAGTCTGGGAGACAGTGAAGGACAAGGAAGCTTGGTGCACTGCAGTCCATGGGTTCATGAAGAGCTGGATATAACTAAATATCAAGAACAGCAATTTAAAATGAATTAAGAAATTATTATGGGTTTTGCTGATTTGTAGCTTTATATATAGTTAACTTTTAAACTTTTTATGTAGAATTTTAACTATTATATAGTCACCCTGAAATTTAATCAATTCATGTATTTATCTTTTTTACTCTCTTTCAGAGACAGGATACTTTTTATATAGATTCGTGTCATTTAATTGGAACATTTTTATGTATACAATTTTATATGTTTAATTCTATATAAGTTGCTTTCTTTACTATATTTAAGTTGCATTATTCACAAAATGTTTAACTTAGTGCTTTAACTTTATAAGAAAAATTGAAATCGAAAAAAGATATTAATAAATAGTATAAAGGAAAACCAAGTAAACTAGGATGCAATGTCAAATAAATTTCCTATTTTTCTCTCAGTATTTTCTAGTCTTCATGCTCAGAATTTAGCCCTAAATTTGTTTCTTAATTGATGGCTTAATTGGTGGCTCAGTCAGTAAAGAACCTGCCTGCAACACAGGAGACCTGGTATCGATCCCTGATTCAAGAAGATCTCCTGGAGAAGGAAATGGCAACCCACTCCAGTATTCTTGCTTGGGAAATCACATGGACAGAGGAACCTGGTGGGTTATAGTTCATGGGGTTGCACAGACTCAGATAAGACTTAGTGACTAAACCACTACCACCAATAATCTTTGAAACACAATATATTAGCCAATGTATATTTGCTTCTTTCTATATATATAACACTTGCTTTGATATCTGACATATGAAAAGTATTTCTATTATCAATCCATAATATCTCTTAACTTTTCTTAAGCTACACAATACTCCGTATAATTTATACTAAAATTGACATGTCCATTCCTCCTCATTTGGTTCCTAAACATCTCTTATGAGAAATAATTTTCCAATAAATATGATTTTGAATTGTGCAGTTATGAGTTCCTAGGCATAGAATTTTTGATATGATATTTCAATCAATGTTCAGGTAGTATATTCATTTAAAATGTTGATATTGATAGTTATTGCTAACCTACCATTCTTGAGGTCAGTGTAACAGCTATAGTCCTGTCCACAGTCTGTGAGAATTCTTTTGACCACATTGTCAATGACCAGTCCCTGAAAGGTATTTATGACATCTTGTTAATGTTATTTTTATATTTTAACCACCACCCTTTTCATGTAATTGTGTTTGGGCATCTTTCCACATACTTAATTTAGCTGTATTTATTTTCTTCCTGATTTTATATATATATATATAAAACCTATTTTTTTGTTTTTATTTTTATGCGATAATGAGATACTAAAATTTGATATCTTTTACATAATATATATATTTAATATTTTCTGGTTATATGCTTTTAATATTTTATCCTATGTAGAATGCTTTTTCCTGGTAATTTATTTTATGCTTTATATTCAATTTTTAGAATTTTTTGTATCTTCTTTAGGAAGAATTTTCCCAGTTCACTTGTACCAAATGTTCTTCAATTTATTTTTAGGATTTAAGTTTTAAAGTATTTGTGATATCTTATTTATTATATTTGGAGAAGGAAATGGCAACCCACCCCAGTACTCTTGCTTGGAAAATCCCATGGATGGAGGAGCCAGGTAGGCTATAGTCCAAGGGGTCTGCCCTGGTGGCTCAGAGGTTAAAGCATTTGTCTGCAATGCTGGAGATCTGGGTTCGATCCTAGATTTAAAACAGCTGATTCATCTTGAATTAACTTTGTTATAGGAATTAAATAGTGATGAAGTCTTAATTGTTTCTCTAAATTTTAGAATTTTTAAAAATGTATTCACAAAATTATCTTATTGCCATTGATTTGAAATTTTGACTATGACTGTTATATCCTGAAGTCCCAATTTGGAACCAATTTGAGATTATTGTTTTTCACTGATCTCTTTATTTGTGTGAGGTTGACACATAACTGCTATGATATATAACATATTTCAATATGTGAAGAGACTGAGTGAGTGAAGTCGCTCAGTTGTGTCTGACGCTTTGCGACCCCATGGACTGTAGCCTACCACGCTCCTCTATCCATGGGATTTCCCAGGCAAGAGTACTGGAGGGGATTGCCATTTCCTTCTCCAGAGGACCTTCCCGACCCAGGGATCGAGACTAACANCATAACTGCTATGATATATAACATATTTCAATATGTGAAGAGACTGAGTGAGTGAAGTCGCTCAGTTGTGTCTGACGCTTTGCAACCCCATGGACTGTAGCCTACCACGCTCCTCTATCCATGGGATTTCCCAGGCAAGAGTACTGGAGGGGATTGCCATTTCCTTCTCCAGAGGACCTTCCCGACCCAGGGATCGAGACTAACAGTCCCTTATTACCATTATCTTTCAGAAGTATGCCTAGGGTGGTATATTTATAATTCAAAATTATTACAACTAAAATAATAAATTGAATATAAATAAGATAATGTAGTTTAAAATTGTTAAAATAAGTTTAGAATAGTTTAGTCACAAAACAATGTTGTTATTATTTTTAATAAAATTCACTTTAAGAAGGTTAGTTTAAGAGAAGTTTATATATTTAGGGTATAAAAAAACTTGTTCAGGTAAGAATAGGTGTCTTCAATTTATAAGTCACATATTATAAGGTTGGGTAGAGCTTACAGTTCCTGCCTGTGTTTCTTATCCCTTGTATATAGCTGCTGGTTTTCATCTATGACACCTAAAATGCCAACTGACACTTGACGTAAGAAAAAAATCTCTTTCAGGAAGTACAGAACTCAACTCTTTCCTGAGTATCTTTTGCTGCTGAGATCTTCCTGCCCACAGCTGTTGCCAAAGAGCTCTATGTGGTCATCTGCAAAACCCTGTACTGTGAAACCATCATGAGTGACAGGGATGTGGTTTCTTTCAAGCATCACAAGCTAGAGGGTTTGTCCTTGCAACACTGGATTCTCTTCACAGTGTGACTGCCTGTCTGTAATTCCAATATCATAGACCATTCCTGTGTGCCTGAAACCCTTTGTTGAAACTTGTCTGCTTGGGCACTCACACCATTGGACTCTGTTGCTGCCAACTGTGGATTCATTTACCCATTAAAACATTTTTTTCAGAATGGGAGAAAATAATAGCAAATGAAGCAATTGACAAAGAATTAATCTAAAAAATATACAAGAAACTCCTGCAGCTCAATTCCAGAAAATAAGCGACCCAATCAAAAAATGGACCAAAGAACTAAACAGACATTTCTCCGAAGAAGACATACAGATGGCTAACAAACACATGAAAAGATGCTCAACATCACTCATTATCAGAGAAATGCAAATAACACCACAATGAGGTACCATCTCAAGCCAGTCAGAATGGCTTCTATCAAAAAGTCTACAAGCAATAAATGCTGGAGAAGGCGTGGAGAAAAAGGAACCCTCTTACACTGTTGGTGGGAATGCAAACTAGTACAGTCACTATGGAAAACACTGTGGAGATTCCTTAAAAAGCTGGAAATAGAACTGCCATATGACCCAGCAATCCCACTGCTGGGCATACACACCAAGGAAACCAGAATTGAAAGAGACACATGTACCCCAATGTTCATCGCAGCACTGTTTACAATAGCCAGGACATGGAAGCAACCTAGATGTCCATCAGCAGACGAATGGATAAGAAAGCTGAGGTACATATACACAATGGAGTATTACTCAGCCATCAAAAAGAATACATTTGAATCAGTTCTAATGAGGTGGATGAAACTGGAGCCGATTATACAGAGCGAAGTAAGCCAGAAAGAAAAACACCAATACAGTATACTGACACATATATATGGAATTTAGAAAGATGGTGACAATGACCCTATATGTAAGACAGCAAAAGAGACACAGATGTAAAGAACAGACTGTCGGACTCTGTGGGAGAGGGCGAGGGTGGGATGATTTGAGAGAATAAAATTGAAACATGTATTTTATCACATATGAAACAGATTGCCAGCCCAGGCTTGATGCATGAGACAGGGTGCTCAGGGCTGGTGCACTGGGATGACCCTGAGGGATGGAATGGGGAGGGAGGTGGGAGCGGGGTTCAGGATGGGGAACACATGTACACCCATGGCTGATTCATGTGAATGTATGGCAAAAACCACCACAGTATTGTAAAGTAATTAGCCTCCAATTTAAAAAAATGTAAACAAAAAATACATATTAAAATGAGAACAGGTTATAGAATATGTCAAGCTACAGAATTGCAGTGTGTACTACAAGAGCTATGATTAATAACTACAATATCTTCTTTAGTTCAAAGTGAGATCATTTTCAACTTTTATAAGGAAATACAGTTTTTGAATTTACAGTTTAAAGAACACCCTAATGAGGGTCAGAAATTGTCAAAGTCTTTCTCATATATTTGTTACGCAAAAACTAACAATAAAAAATGCTGCTTTAACCTAAAAACAAAACAAAACATTTTCCCTTGATGGTATCCTACGTGGACATCTTGCGCTCCCTAAAGACTTATAATTTGGAGGGGAGGTGCCAAGTCCTCTCCACCTGTGTCTCTCACATCATTATTGTCATCTTAGTCACTGTGTCCTACTTATCTGTTTTCGTGCCCTGTATATCTGCAGCCAGCCCGTGGCTACATTTTACATCATCATAACTCCTTTGGTAAACTTCTAAACGTGCTTTCTGCGCGTGCTAAGTTGCTGCAGTCGTGTCTCATTCTTTGTGACCCTATGGACTGTAGCCTGCCCTGGCTCCTCCATCCATGGGACTTTCCAGGCAGAAATACTGGAGTTGGTTGCCATTCCCTCCTCCAGGGGATCTTCCCAACCCAGGGATTGAACTCCCATATCTTATGTCTCCTGTACTGCCAAGCAGGGTCTTTACCACAAGCACCACCTGGGAACGCAGCCACAAATTTAGAGGTGAAAATGCTGTGAGGAAGCTGTGGGATGAAAAAGTGACTTTGGGAAATGATCACAGCAGTGAGTTTGTCTCCTAAATGGAGAAGAGAAAATACAATTTTATGGTTCAGGGTCCACTGAACACTACTTATCAAAAGTATGTTGAGTTTTACCTATAGGTACTCAGAGGAAGGTTAAAGCGTCTGCCTCTAATGCGGGAGACCCGGGTTCAATCCCTGGGTCGGGAAGATCCCCTGGAGAAGGAAATGGCAATCCACTCCAGTATTCTTGCCTGGAGAATCCCATGGACAGAGAAGCCTAGTAGGTTACAGTCCACGGGGTCGCAAAGAGTCGGACACGACTGAGCGACTTCACCTCACCTCACCTCACTCAGAGGAACGGTCCAGGTAGGGAATTTTTACCATTATAAAAACTGTATTTAGATTTACAACCATAGCTAAACTGATTTAGATTTACAACCATAGCTAAATTGATTTAGATTTACAACCATAGCTAAACTTTATTTACTTATATCATAAGCCATGGCTACTTTATTGTTTCCTTTATGTAATAACTACTTTAATGTTAAAAGACTTTTAATAAAGCAGTTATTGTTTGACTCTATTAAAAGAAAATAAGATCCAGGCATGAAAAAACCTTTTGCCTGATTTCCCCTCTGGTTTTATTAATCTCTGTATCCTTACTCATAGCACAGTTGCTGGCATAACAGAAGTTACCTAACTTAAAAAAAAATACATACATATCTATCTATCTATCTATATAATTGGATAATTTGTTAGTTATTACATCTAAAATTTTGATACACTTAATTACATTTTTGATGTAAATTTTATTTATTAACCAAAACATAATGTGCTTAATTTGAATATTAAACAAAATAAAAGAAAATCTTCCCATGACAGGTGGGGAAACTCATGACAAGTTCACTGAGACAATGTGACTGGATCAATATTTTATATTTGATGGACAATCATCTTACATGATTCTAAAGCTACTTTCTTTGTATGCTGCACCTTTCTGACATTAATTATGTGATTTGCTATAGTAATATCTTTACATATAGATGTTCTTTAAAAACTTTGTGGAAAATGTCAGTGAATTAATTAAGCAAGAATCAGTCTTGGACACATTCCAGTTCCAAGACTCAATGATAAATGCAGCTAGAAGTAATGAAATATCCCCTGATCTTCACTTCTAACAGGGAGAAGATGCTATCCACTTAGTGAGTGATGTAAATTTTTCAGGAGGTCCTTTCTTAGACATAAAGCATGGCTTAAAAAATTAGGGGGGTGTCTTTCAAAATTGCAAGTCAACTAGTCTGGCTATGTTAACATGACACAGTGAGAAGAGCTAAACCATCAAGTGGGACTTTTCTATTTGATGTTAGCAAGAAAGTAGTTACTCGGAAAACTTCCCTGGCAAATGGCAGTTGCTATCTTCTATGTACTTATAAGATATGCTGGTCATTTTGATACCTTTCCTAAAGTGATAATCTTCTTTTTTCCATGCGAACCCTGGAATTCCTTTCAAATAACCAACAGTGCATATAAAAATGACCTGAGTAATCAGAAGACTTCATGGAGAAAATGGACAGATAGTCAAATTAAATGAATATCCTCAGATAATAAGACAGCTTTCTACCCTCAGTTGTCAAGCTGGATGAAAAATGATTCCAAGTGTTTGTGAGTAACTTAAAGTCATCCTTTAGATTCTGAACAAGACTCCACAAGGTAAGACTAACTGTAAATCGTGGGAACCAGACTTACAGTTGTGGGACTGTAAGTTTATTATGCAAGACGTTTAATTACCTTCAAGTCAATCAAACTTAGATTCAATTATAGATATAGCACTTAAAAACGTGTGTTTTGAGCAGTAAATTAGATGTTCTGAACTTTAGTTTCTTCAATATGAAATGAGGATTACAGTTCTTGTTATTGTAAATATTGACTGTGTTACATTAAACTATGAGTTCGTGATTGAAATAAATGGACTCAATTTTGAGCACTGGAATGATGTCATCAGAATAAGATTAAAAAGGACAATTTGGGTTGCTTCAAGACAACCAGTTTTTGAAGACCAGGATAAACATGGAGAGAATTGGTGGAAGGCTGTTGCAGTGGACCAGTAAGAAATTATTTCAAAAGTAGTGCCAATAGGCTTTATTAAAGTTTTATGAGAATAACTAATTGTGAAGAGCATTGAAATTTTTTGTCCTAACACAAACATGGAAAGTGATAGCATTTAATGAGACAAATAGGGAATATCTCTTTAAATTTGGTTTAGAAAATGCCTATGACTATTGTGGAAAATTTAACAGTTAGTTTTGTAAGTATTAAATTGCCATTAAACTGGATGTCAAAATTATAGAAGATGCATAACAAGTTTGCAAAATAGAGGAGAGATAGGGGCTGGGGACATGAAATTAAACTGCTGAAAACATTTATTGTTTAGGAAAAGGGAAATATCCACCTAAAGATCTAAGAGAGTATAAGTGAGATCTGAGACAATTCAAGACAGGGATCTATTTACAGTTTGATCTACCCACATTGATTCTGTAAATTGCCTTAAGTGAATCTCAAGTATTACTCTTTTGTGAGTAATACTCAAGTATTGCTCTTTATAAATGTTGCACCTTTTTGTGGAACTCTCTTCCCATCGTTCGTATTCTTTCATTTTTTTAAAAAAATTCAGCTGAATTATTGCTTCCTTTGGGAAACCTTCTCTAATTTTAGTTGATATACTCCTTTATTTGACTCTTAGCACTGTGTGAATATTCATTTAATGTACATATTACATGGGTCTGGAATTACCTGATTCCTCGTTTTGAGTCATATCACTGAGGGTGGGGTTCTATGGCTTATTCAAGTAAGTAAGTGTTAGTCATGCAGTCGTGCCCGACTCTTTGAGATCCCATGGACTGCAGCTCACAAGGCTCCTCTGTCCATGAGATTTTCCAGGCGAGGATACTGGAGTGAGTTGCCATTTCCTTCTCCAGGGGACCTTCCCAACCCAGGGATCGAACCCAGGTCTCCTGCATTGCAGGCAGATTCTTTACTGACTGAGCTACAAGGGAAGCCCTGGCTTATTCAAGTTGGTAATTAAAATTTCCATGGCACATTGGAGCCAAAAGATACTCCATTCACATTTTTCTAATGAATGGATAAATAAACGACTATACTTATAATGCATTTAAATGTTTCCCCCCTTGTATTGTAGGCAAATTGCCTCTACTACCTGAACTCAGCCTCTGTACAGACTAGATGGAAGCAAAGAACAATGTAATTTACTTTGTCCTCCTGGGTCTCACACAGAATCCAAAGGAGCAGAAAGTCCTTTTTATTCTGTTCTTGCTCTGCTGTATTTTGACTGCAGTGGGCAACCTTCTCATTGTTGTGACTATAATTGTCAATAAGACTCTGAACTCACCGATGTACTTTTTTCTTGCTAGTTTATCTTTTATGGATGTAACTTACTCCTTTTCTATTTCTCCCAGATTGATTTCAGACTTGTTCTTTGGAACAACAACAACAACAACAAAACAACAACATATACTTTGAATCTTGTATGACCCAGCTGTTTACAGAGCACATTTTTGCTGAATCAGGGGTCTTCCTTCTGCTGGGGATGGCCTGTGACCGCTATATGGCCATCTGTGAGCCCTTGCATTATCTGGTGATCATGAGGCGGAGGGTGTATGTTTTGCTGCTGGTGGTGTCTGGGTTGGGGGTTTTCTACACTCAGTAATTAAGCTCAGCACTGTTTATTGGCTCCCATTCTGTGGCCCCAGTGTCACTGATCACTATATGTGTAACATGTACCCTTTATTGAAACTCGTCTGTACTGACACTTATGTCACTGACCTCTTAGTTGCATCCAGTGGAGGACTGATCTGCGCTATAGTGTTTCTGCTCTTACTTGTCTCCTATGGAGTCATCCTGCACTCTCTGAAGAACCTGAGTCAGGAAGGGAGGCGGAAAGCCCTCCAGACCTGTGGCTCCCACATCACTGTGGTTGTCTGCTTCTTTGTTCCCTGTATTTTCATGTACGCAAGACCTGCTAAGACATTCCCCATTGATAAATTATTGAGTGTGTTTTGTACAGTCATAAGTCCCATGCCGAACCCATTAATCTACAGTGTAAGAAGTTCTGAGTTGACTAATGCTTTGAAGATGCTCTGGAGAAGAAATATCATATCTCATATTAACTAGGAGCTTCATAGGCCATGGAGGGAGTCATGTGATATCAGGGTCCACCTCCTTTGAATGAAGAAACTATTTTAAATTGGACTCTGATTTCTCTTTCTTCTAGAAAATTATGATAATTATAATTAAATGATACAACCACATAACTGTGCATTTGTAGCATTTTGTTCCATGCTACAATGTAAGGTCCAAAATTTTTATTTATCAATGCACCTAGATAATTGTAAGGCCTATACAGCAAGGCATTAATAATAAATAAATGATTTAGTGAGGAAAATGTTATATATTTATACCGATTTTGAATCAATTCACATATCTTTATATTTTATACTTTTTCAGAGTGCAATTTTTATTTTGATTCTTTTCATTTATGTGAACTTTTTATTTACATTATTTAAAATATTTAATTCTATATAGGTTTCCTTTTTTACTATATTTCAGTTGCATTATACATATCAATTTTTACTTTAATACTTTTGCTGTTTAAAAAGTGAAATATAATAGATAATAATAAAAGCATAAGTGAAACCAAACTGTATGGGATGCAGTGTTGAATAAATTTCCTATTTTCCTTCAGCATATTCTAGTCCTCATACTCAGAGACTGGCCAAAATTTGTTTCTTCATTTTCATCTGGGAATAACTTTTGTAAATGCAAATGTATGTGCCATATGTATATTTGTTCTTTTTTATGTAGGTAGCACTTACTTTTAGTATGCAACATCTTAAAAATATCTCATGTCAATCCATATATATCTCTTAATTTTTCTCATCCTGCACAATGCTTCTTATAAATTTAAAATTAGTATGTTGACTCCTCTTCATGCAAACCCTCCCCCCACCAAACTAAAAACAAACAAAAAATAGCAAGCGAAAAACAGACTCATTAACAAAACTCAAAAACCTTGTTAGATGCAGTTCTTGAGATTTGGGAAGGGGGGAAGTTGGGGTGGAAATGCACACATATTTATTAAGTTGGAAAAAGTAATTGCGGCATTTGAATTGTTAAAATTTGCCATTTGATATTGGAGTACATTTTAAAATATGCTTATATTCTATGCATCATTTTAATGCACGTTTTTCACTTTATGTTTTTTGCTAATGACCTATTACTTGCTCTGCATTTTAAACTTATTTTAGACTAGGGTAATGACGTTAGACAAAAAGCAAATTCAAGCTATTTTCTCATTAGAGTTTTAAATGGGTGTTAAAGCAGCAGAGACAATTCACAACCCAGCAATGCATCTGGTCCAGGAACTGCTAATGAACAGTTCCAGGGCAGTGGAGTACAGTGTTGGTTGAAGGAATTTTGCAAAGGAGATGAGAGGCTTGAAGATGAGGAGCTTATTGGCTGGCCATCGCAAGTTGACAAAGATCAATTGAAAGCAATCGTCAAAGTTGATCCTCTTATAATTACACAAGAACTTGCTGAAGAACTCAAAATCAACCATTCCATTGTCACTCAGTGTTTAAAGCAAAAGGAATTTTGCAAAGGAGATGAGAGGCTTGAAGATGAGGAGCTTATTGGCTGGCCATCGCAAGTTGACAAAGATCAATTGAAAGCAATCGTCAAAGTTGATCCTCTTATAATTACACAAGAACTTGCTGAAGAACTCAAAATCAACCATTCCATTGTTGAACTGAGTAGTGTTTAAAGCAAATTGGAAAGGTGAAAAACTTCAATACTTGCGTGCCTTATCAACTGACAATAAAAAGCAATTGTTGCTTCGAAGTGTCATCTTCTTTTCCTCTGTACAACAACAATGAACCACTTCTCCATCAAATTGTGACCTGTGACAAAAAGTGAATTTTATATGACAACTGGCAACAACCAGCTCAGTGGCTGAACTAAAGAGAAGCTCCAAAGCACTTCCCAAAGCCAAACTTGCACCACCAACAAAAAAAGTCACGGTCACTCTTTGTAGGTCTGCTTCTGCTCTGATCCACTACAGCTTTCAGAATCCCAGTGAAATCATTACATTTGAGAAGTATGCTCAGCAAATCAATGAAGTGAAGTGAAATGAAATGAAAGTCGCTCAGCTCTGTCTGACTCTTTGCGATCCCAAGGAATGTAGCCTGCCAGGCTCCCCTGTCCATGGGAGTCTCTAGGCAAGAATACTGGAGTGGGTTGCTATCCCCTTCTCCAGGGTATCTTCCCAACTCAGGGATTGAACCTGGGTCTTCTGCATTGCAGGCAGATTCTTTACTGTCTGAGCCACTAGAGAAGTCCCAGCAAATCAATGGGATGCACCAAAAACTGCAATGCCTGCAGCCAGTATTGGTCAACCCTGAAG
>SJYT01056199.1:28382-40815 GCA_006410635.1 Cephalophus harveyi
GCTGCTTCAGCAAAGCACAGCTGCTGCTCCTTACCTTGGATGAGGGATGTCTCCTCACTGCCTCCCTTCCGGAGCTTCAATTCCTGTGAAAATTTCTTAGAAGAGTTTCTAAGTATAGCTCTTGTTTTCTCTGAAGTGAGATAGTTTTAGTCACTAATTTTATTTAGTTTTAGTTTCTGTAACTGTGCTTCTGATGGTAGCCACTTGTTATCCTTTCAATCTCCGCTTAAACATCACCTTTGAAGAAAGGTCATCTGTACACTTTCCACAGTAGAACTTTGCCTCTTTTCTTTTGTCACAGTATTCTATTTCTTATAAGCAGTGAATAAGACTGAAGCTGCTTTGTTAAGTTGTCTCACTCTTCATTGTCTGGCTCTAAGAAAGAAGATCCATGCAGGAAGAAACCTTTCATGTGTTCTCCCTGGTTTCACTAATCTCTGTGTCCTCACTCACAGGACAGTTGCTGACACGACAGTGGTACCTAGACTTTAAAAAAAATGATAATAATCGGATAATTAGCTATTATATCTAAATTTTAATGCATTTAATTGTGCTTTTTTTGATATAATTTTCATATATCTAACCAAATTAAGGTGATTAAATTGAGTACTAAACAAAAGGAAAGAAAATCTTGCAATGGCAGGTGGGGAAAGAAATTACAAACAAGTTCGCTGGGACAAAATTTTTATTTTTGATTGACGTTAGCCTCTTAAAGATTCTATAGCTGCCTTTTTTGGGTATTGCACGTTTTTATATTATTTTTGTGACTTTGCCTATAGATTTCAAAAAAAGAAAAACTCTAGGGGAAATCCAAGTGACTAATTAAGCAAGAATCAGTCTTGGACACATTCCAATTCTAAGACTCAATGATAATTGTGGCTGAAAGGGATGAAATATCCCATGATCTTCCCCCATAATGGGAAGAAGATGCTATCCACTTAGCAACTGGAATCAATTTTTCAGGTGGCCCTTTTAAAGACTTAAAGAATAACAACAACAACAAAAAAATATGAGAATGTCTTTCAAAATCTCAGTCAACAAATCTGGTCATGTTAATATGACAGAATGAAAAGGGCTAAACAGTCAAATGTTATTTTTCTTGTTGAAGTTAGTAGGAAAGACATTACTTGTGAAACACTTCCCTGCCAAATAACTAGTTGATTTATTCTATGTATATGTAAGTTTTGCTGGTCATTTTGATAAATTTCCTAATGTGGTAAACTTTTGTTTTTCTAGGAGTACACCATGGAATTCCTTTGGTAAAATCAACACAGCACATAAAAATGTGCCTCTGAATAATCAGAAATTATGAAAAACAATTTCAAGTGTTTATGTGTAACTTTAAGTCACCCTTAGATTCTGAACAAGCTTCCACAAGGTAAGATTAGCAGTAAGTAGTGGGAACCAGGCTCATTATTGGGGACTGTCTTTATTATGTAAGAAATTTAATTACTTCAATATCAGTCAAACTTAGATTCAGCTCTAGGTATGTCCCTTAGAAATGTATGATTTTTGGAAAATGAATGAGATCTTCTGGCATTAGTTTCTTCAATTATGAAGTGAGGATTACAGCTCTTGTTACTGTCAATATTAAACAGTAAACTGTGAGTGTATGATTAGAATATACTCCAGGCTTTTTGAGCAGTAGAGGAGTGATGTTATTTGGGCTGCTTCAGGAGAACTGATTCTTGGAGGCTAGAATAAGCATGGAGAGACTTGATAGGCACCTGTTGCAGTGGACCAGGAAGAAATTAAGAAGTAGAGAATTATCAAATTTGTGATATATTTTCATAGTAGAGTGAATAGGATTTATTCAAGTTTTATTAGAGTAATAAATGAATGAGAGTACAGCAATTTTTTGTCTGAACAATAACATAATAAAAGACAGCACTGAATGAGATAGATAGGAAACACGTCTTTAAATTTGTATAGAAAATGCTTATGGTTATTATGGACATCTAAAAAGTTTTTGTAAAGTAAAATAAAGTAAAATAAAATTGAAAAAAAAAAAAAGACACCAGCAAAAAAAAAAAAAATAAAAAAAAAAAAAAGTTTTTAAATACTAAATTGCCATTCACTTGGATGTCAAAATTAGAGATGTTGCATATCCAAGTTTTCAGATTAAGAGGAGAGGTAGGGGTTAGGGACACAAAATTACTGCTGTAGCATTTAATTGTCAGGAAAAGGGAAATAACCATCTAAAAACCTGAGAAGTGTCAGTGAGGTCTGAGACAATTCCATACAGGGAACTTCCATTCACAGTTTGACCTACCCACATTGATTATGTAAATTACCTCAAGTGGGCCTCAAGTATTAGACTTTTGTGGCTTTATAAATGTTGGACTTTTTGGGTTTCTCTTCCTTAATTTTTTTATTCATTCAATTCTTTTTTACACTCAGCTGAAGCTTTGCTTCCTCTGAAAGTCTTCTGTCCTGCCTGTTTGATATGCTCCTGTACTATGACTGTTAGCACTGTTTGCATATTCATTCACTGGCACTAACAGCATGGGTCTGGAGTTGGTTGATTTCTTGTTATGTGTCATAGCACTGAAGGAAAGAAGCTCTGCCTTCAACCTGATAATAAAAATGTCCATGACACATTAGACACGAATAGTTGTTCTATACTCATTCTTCCAAGAAATGGAAAAAATAATTCTCATACATTTTAATATTTTACCCTTTAATTTCCCCTCCTTGTTTTGTAGGTAAGTTGCTTCTACTGTATGAAGTCAGCTCCTGTTCAGATTAGATGGAATCAAGAAACAATGTAACCTATTTTGTTCTCCTGGGACTCACACAGAATCCAAAGGAGGGGAAAGTACTTTTGTTTATGTTCCTGTTTGTCTACATTTTGACTGTGGTGGGCAACTTTCTAATAATAGTCACTGTAACTGTCAGTAAGACCCTGAACACACCAATGTACTTTTTTCTTGCTTGCTTATCATGTATGGATATTGCTTATTCCTCTTCTATTACTCCCAGATTGATCTCAGATTTGTTCTTTGGAGAAAAAACCATTACCTTTAAATCTTGCATGACCCAGCTATTTACAGAACACCTTTTTTCTGGATCAGGGGTCTTCCTTCTACTGGTGATGGCCTATGACCGCTATGTGGCCATCTGTAAGCCCTTGCATTACTTGGTGATCATGAGGCAGATAAAAAAAAAAAAACTCTAGGGGAAATCCAAGTGACTAATTAAGCAAGAATCAGTCTTGGACACATTCCAGTTCTAAGACTCAATGATAATTGTGGCTGAAAGGGATGAAATATCCCATGATCTTCCCCCATAACGGGAAGAAGATGCTATCCACTTAGTAACTGGAATCAATTTTTCAGGTGGCCATTTTATAGACTTAAAGCATAACAAAAAAGATATATATATATGAGAATGTTTTTCAAAATCTTAGTTGACGAGTCTGGTCATGTTAATATGACAGAATGAAAAGGGCTAAACAGTCAAATGTTATTTTTCTTGTTGAAGTTACTTTTTTCAGGTGGCCCTTTTAAAGACTTAAAGAATAACAACAACAACAAAAAAATATGAGAATGTCTTTCAAAATCTCAGTCAACAAATCTGGTCATGTTAATATGACAGAATGAAAAGGGCTAAACAGTCAAATGTTATTTTTCTTGTTGAAGTTAGTAGGAAAGACATTACTTGTGAAACACTTCCCTGCCAAATAACTAGTTGATTTATTCTATGTATATGTAAGTTTTGCTGGTCATTTTGATAAATTTCCTAATGTGGTAAACTTTTGTTTTTCTAGGAGTACACCATGGAATTCCTTTAGTAAAATCAACACAGCACATAAAAATGTGCCTCTGAATAATCAGAAATTATGAAAAATAATTTCAAGTGTTTATGTGTAACTTTAAGTCACCCTTAGATTCTGAACAAGCCTCCACAAGGTAAGATTAGCAGTAAATAGTGGGAACCAGGCTCATTATTGGGGACTGTCTTTATTATGTAAGAAATTTAATTACTTCAATATCAATCAAACTTAGATTCAGTTCTAGGTATGTCACTTTGAAATGTATGATTTTGGAAAAATGAATGAGATCTTCTGGCATTAGTTTCTTCAATTATAAAATGAGGATTTACAGCTCTTGTT
Organism: Cephalophus harveyi; assembly: GCA_006410635.1. Taxonomy (NCBI): domain Eukaryota; kingdom Metazoa; phylum Chordata; class Mammalia; order Artiodactyla; family Bovidae; genus Cephalophus; species Cephalophus harveyi. The sequence continues at coordinate 32,497 of SJYT01056199.1, forward strand.
ACTGTCAGTATTAAACAGTAAACTGTGAGTGCATGATTAGAATATACTCTAGGCTTTTTGAGCAGTAGAGTGATGTCATTTGGGCTGCTTCAGGAGAACTGATTCTTGGAGGCTAGAATAAACATGGAGAGACTTGATAGGCGCCTATTGCAGAGGACCAGGAAGAAATTAAGAAGTAGAGAATTATCAAATTTGTGATATATTTTCATAGTAGAGTGAATAGGATTTATTCAAGTTTTATTAGAGTAATAAATGAAGACTACAGCAATTTTTTGTCTGAACAATAACATGATAAAAGACAGCACTGAATGAGATAGATAGGGAACACGTCTTTAAATTTGTATAGAAAATGCTTATGGTTATTATGGACATTTAAAAAGTTTTTAAATACTAAATTGCCATTCACTTGAATGTCAAAATTAGAGATGTTGCATATCCAAGTTTTCAAATTAGGAGAGGTAGGGGTTAGGGACACAAAATTACTGCTGTAGCATTTAATTGTCAGGAAAAGGGAAATAACCATTTAAAAACCTAAGAAGTGTCAGTGAGGTCTGAGACAATTCTGTACAGGGAACTTCCATTCACGGTTTGATCTACCCACATTGATTATGTAAATTACCTCAAGTGGGCCTCAAGTATTAGACTTTTGTGGCTTTATAAATGTTGGACTTTTTGGGTTTCTCTTCCTTAATTTTTTTATTCATTCAATTCTTTTTTACACTCAGCTGAAGCTTTGCTTCCTCTGAAAGTCTTCTGTCCTGCCTGTTTGATATGCTCCTGTACTATGACTGTTAGCACTGTTTGCATATTCATTCACTGGCACTAACAGCATGGGTCTGGAGTTGGTTGATTTCTTGTTATGTGTCATAGCACTGAAGGAAAGAAGCTCTGCCTTCAACCTGATAATAAAAATGTCCATGACACATTAGACACGAATAGTTGTTCTATACTCATTCTTCCAAGAAATGGAAAAAATAATTCTCATACATTTTAATATTTTACCCTTTAATTTCCCCTCCTTGTTTTGTAGGTAAGTTGCTTCTACTGTATGAAGTCAGCTCCTGTTCAGATTAGATGGAATCAAGAAACAATGTAACCTATTTTGTTCTCCTGGGACTCACACAGAATCCAAAGGAGGGGAAAGCACTTTTGTTTATGTTCCTGTTTGTCTACATTTTGAGTATGGTGGGCAACTTTCTAATTATAGTCACCATAACTGTCAGTAAGACCCTGAACACACCAATGTACTTTTTTCTTGCCAGCTTATCATGTATGGATATTGCTTATTCCTCTTCTATTACCCCCAGATTGATCTCAGACTTGTTCTTTGGAGAAAAAACCATTACCTTTAAATCTTGCATGACCCAGCTGTTTGCAGAGCACCTTTTTTCTGGATCAGGGGTTTACTTTTTTCTTGCTAGCTTATCATTTATGGATGTCATTTATTCCTCATCTATTTCTCCCAAACTGATTTCAAGCTTGTTCGTGGGGAAAAATACCATATCCTTCCAATCCTGTATGACCCAGCTCTTTACAGAGCATTTTTTTGGTGGATCGGAGGTCTTCCTTCTGCTGGTGATGGCCTATGACCGCTATGTGGCCATCTGTAAGCCCTTGCATTACTTGGTGATCATGAGGCAGAGGGTGTGTGTTGGGTTGCTAGTGGTGTCCTGGGTTGGAGGTTTTCTGCACTCAATTATTCAACTTAGCACTATTTTTGGGCTCCCATTCTGTGGCCCCAATGTCATTGATCACTTTATGTGTGACATGTGCCCCTTATTGAAACTCGTCTGTACTGACACCTATGTCATTGGCATCTTAGTGCTGGCCAATGGAGGACTGATCTGCACTATAGTGTTTCTGCTCTTGCTCGTCTCCTATGGAATCATCCTGCACTCTCTGAAGAACCTGAGTCAGGAAGGGAGGTGGAAAGCCCTCCAGACCTGTGGTTCCCACATCACTGTGGTTGTCTGCTTCTTTGTTCCCTGTATTTTCATATATGTAAGACCTGCTAAGACCTTCTACATTGATAAATCATTGAGTGTGTTCTATACAGTCATAACCCCCATGCTGAACCCATTAATCTACAGTCTAAGAAATTCTGAGTTAATTTATGCTATGAAGAAGCTCTGGAAGAGAAGCATCATATCCCATATTAAATAAATGCATCATCCATCATGAAGGGAGTCATTTGACATTAAGGTTCACTTTCTTTGAACACAGAAGCCATTTTAACATTTGTTCTGATTTCTCTTTCTTCAAAGAGTTTATGTTAATTATAATTAAAGATTACAGTTAAACAACCAGGGTATAATAACAGTTTACCTACCTGCTAGAATTAATTATCTTGTTTATCAGTGTACCTAGNGAGTCATTTGACATTAAGGTTCACTTTCTTTGAACACAGAAGCCATTTTAACATTTGTTCTGATTTCTCTTTCTTCAAAGAGTTTATGTTAATTATAATTAAAGATTACAGTTAAACAACCAGGGTATAATAACAGTTTACCTACCTGCTAGAATTAATTATCTTGTTTATCAGTGTACCTAGAATGGTGTAATGCCTATTTAGCAAGGAATTAATATGTAATGAATTAGCAAGTAAATTGTTCATAGTTATACTGATTTTTCACAAACTTATGCATTTATATTTTTTATTCTTTTTCAGAGACAGTGTAATTTTTATTTAGCATCTTGGCATTTAACATAGAATGGTGTAATGCCTATTTAGCAAGGAATTAATATGTAATGAATTAGCAAGTAAATTGTTCATAGTTATACTGATTTTTCACAAACTTATGCATTTATATTTTTTATTCTTTTTCAGAGACAGTGTAATTTTTATTTAGCATCTTGGCATTTAACATTTTTACTTATACAATTTAAAATACATAATTATATATGGCTTGCCTTTACTGTATTTCATTCTCATTATACAGCACTTTTGTACTTTTAGTGTTTACAATGAAAGTGAAGTAAAATAGATAATAATAAATAGCATAAGTGAAAACTCAATGCTACGAAAGTGTAGTCGCTCAGTAGTATCTGACTCTTTGCAACCCCATGGACTCTAGTCCACCAGGCTCTTCTGTCCATGGAATTCTATAGGCAAGAACACTGGAGTGGATTGCTATTCCCTTTTCCAGGGGATCCTTCCAACCCACAGGTGAAACCCAGGTCTCCCGTATTGCAGGCAGTTTCTTTACCATCTAAGCCACAAGGAAATCCAAACAGTATGAGGTGAGATGTAAAATGAATTTTCTATTTTTCTCTCAGCTTCTTTCAGTCCTCATTCTCAGAGGTTGACCCTAAATTTGTTTCTTAATTTTCATCTAGTAATAATCTTTGCAGATGCGAGTGTATTCTCTATATGTATATGTATTTGTTCATGTACACATTGGCACACAATTGCTATGATTTCTAAGATATTTTGACATGTGAAGAATCTAGCAGTCACTTATTATATTCTTTCTCAGAATTTTGCCTAAGCCTGTATATTTCTATTTCAAAATTATTAAAACTTAAATAATAAATTAAGTATAGATAAGATAAAACTTTTAAAATTAAAGTTAGCTTAAAATTATTAAAATAAATTTAAAATATGTTCAAAACAATTATTTTCATTAAGATTCCCATTAAGAAGTTTAAGAAGAGTTTATACCTTTACAGTATAAAAAAAACTTATCTAGATAAGAGTTGGTGTCTTCAGTTAACAAGCCACCTATTGTAGCATTGGGTTGAACTTGCAGTTCCTGCTCATGTTTCTAATCCCTTGTAGATAACTGCTGTTCTTTAGCTGTGACACTTAAAATGCTACCTGACACTTGTTTTAGGAAAAAATCATCTCCTTCAAGGAAGTTCAGGACTTAAATCACTGCTGAGCATCTTGTGCTGCTGAGATCTTCTTGCCATGTGCTGTGCCAAGTCACTTCAATCCTGTCTGACTTTGTGCAACTGTGTGGACCGTGGTTGGCCAGGATTCTCTGTCCATGGGCTTTGCCAGGAAGTATATAGCCACAAAAAAAAAAAAAAAAGAAAGAAAGAAAAATTAAAAAAAGACTAAAATATAAATGTGTTAGGATGCAGTTTTAGAGATTTTTTTTTTCTGAAATGCGAACATGTTTATTTTATTATGACTTATTACAACCCCAGGTAGCGCTAGTGGTAAGGAATCCACCTGCCAATGCAAGAGATGCAAGAGACTTGGGTTTCCTCCCTAGATTGGGAAGATTCCCTGGAGCAGAAAGTGGCAACCCACACCAGTATTCTTGCCTGAGAAATTCCACGGACAGAGGAGCCTGGCAGGCTACTCAAGTAGATTACATAATACTTGGATATTGACAATACACACTAGTATATTTAAAATAGATAATCAACAAGGACCTACTCTATAACACAGGTAACTCAATATTTTGCAATAATCTAAATGGAAAAAGAATTTGATAAAATAGATACATATATATGTATAACTCAGTCCCTTTGAATTAGACCTGACACTAACACATTGCTGATCAACTGTACTCTAATATAAAATGAAAATGAATTTAATTTAGTGGTTTTGCCATTGGATTGACATATTTACCTCTTAAATAAGTTACCCAAGTTTATCTGAAGCCAATGACATTTGCATATACTTTGGGCTATCGAGGTACAGTTTATGTTCCTCTCATATTTCAATTAATGAAGTCACCTTAGAATTTTTTTCTTTTTTTTTCCTTTTAAGAAACTGACTTCTTTTTTTTTTTTTGACATGGAATGCAACCTACTCCAGTATTCTTGTCTGGGGAATCCCATGGATAGAGGAGCCTGGCGAGCTACAGTCCATGGGGTTGCAAAGAGTTGGACATGACTGAGCAACTAACACATACACTGTTTTCTTTATTTATTGGTTGCACTGGGTCTTCCTTGCTGCACGCAGGGTTTCTATAGTTGTGGAGAGTGGGAGCTGCTCTCTAGTTGCAGTGCGCGGGCTTCTCATTTCTGCGGCTTCTCTTGTTGAGGAGCACAGGCTCTAGGTGCACGGACTTCAGTAGTGGCAGCCTTAGGGCTCAGTAGTCGTGACCTGCTGCCTCTAGGGCGCCTGGGCTTCAGTACTTGCCGCCCCGGGCTCATCAGTTGTGGCTAGAGGACCCTGGAGCACACAGACCTCGGTAGCTATGGCGTGCGGGCTCTCTAGTTGGACCTCTCAGGCTCTAGAGCCTGTGCTCAGTGGTTGTGGCTGCTGCTGCTGCTAAGTTGCTTCAGTCGCGTCCGACTCTGTGCGACCCCTTAGACGGCAGCCCGCCATCCCTGGGATTCTCCAGGCAAGCACGCTGGAATGGGTTGCCATTTCCTTCTCCAATGCATGAAAGTGAAAGTGAAGTCGCTCAGTCGTGTCCGACCCCCAGCGACCCTATGGACTTCATCCTTCCAGGCTCCTCCGTCCACGGGGTTCTCCAGGTAAGAGTACTGGAGTGGGGTGCCATCGCCTTCTCCAAGTGGTTGTGGAGCATGGGTTTAATCGCTCTGCAGCATGTGGAATCTTCCCTGACCAGGGATTGAAACTATGTCCCCTGCACTGGCAGGTGGATTCCCATCCACTGCACCACCAGGTAAGCCCCTTAGTTCTTACATTTGTTTTGAAAATTGTGCTCATATATACATGAAATTGATGCTTACTCCTTGGAAGAAAAGTTATGACCAACCTAGATAGCATATTCAAAAGCAGAGACATTACTTTGCTAACTAAAGTCCGTCTAGTCAAGGCTATGGTTTTTCCTGTGGTAATGTATGGATGTGAGAGTTGGACTGTGAAGAAGGCTGAGCGCTGAAGAATTGATGCTTTTGAAGTGTGGTGTTGGAGAAGACTCTTGAGAGTCCCTTGGGCTGCAAGGAGATCCAACCAGTCCGTTCTGAAGGAGATCAGCCCTGGGATTTCTTTGGAAGGAATGATGCTAAAGCTGAAACTCCAGTACTTTGGCCACCTCATGCAAAGAGTTGACTCATTGGAAAAGTCTTTGATGCTGGGAGGGACTGGGGGCAGGAGGAGAAGGGGATGACAGAGGATTAGATGGCTGGATGGCATCACTGACTTGATGGAAGTGAATCTCAGTGAACTCCGGGAGTTGGTGATGAACAGGGAGGCCTGGCATGCTGCGATTCATGGGGTCGCAAAGAGTCGGACATGACTGAGCGACTGAACAGAACTGATACATAAAGAAGGTTGAGTGTCAAAGAACTGATGCTTTTCAAATGTGGTGCTGGAGAAGACTCTTGGGAGACCCTTGGGCAGCAAAGAGATAAACTAGCCAATACTAAAGGAAATTAACCCTAACTATTCATTGGAAGGACTGATGCTGAAGCTCCATACTTTGGCCACCTGATACAGAGCCAACCTATTGGAAAAGACCCTGATTCTGGGAAAGATTGAAGGCAGGAGGAAAAGGGGATGATAGAGGATGAGACAGTTAGATAGGAGCACGAACTCAGTGAGCATGACTTTGAGCAGACTCTGGGAGATTAACAAAGGACAGGGAAGCCTGGTGTGCTGCAGTCCATGGGGTCAGTAAAGAGTTGGACATGGCTTAGTAAAACATACATAACAAAATTTACAATGTTAATCATTTTAAAGTGACACCTACTTGTTATGCAAACATTACCACTATCCATTTGTAAACTTTTTCAACTTCCCAAACTGAAATTTCAGTCATTAAACAAAGTTCTCCATATAAGGTCATGGAGCCTCAGGCAACCACCATTCTACTTTCTGTTTATGAATGTGACTGCTTTAAGTGCTTCATGTAAGTGAAATCATACAATAATTGCTTTTTTGTGATTGCCTTTTTATAACTTGTTATATTTTCCCCACTCTTGGTACCAAGAGTACCCAAATACTCTTGGTGCTCTTGTTGAAAATTATCTAAAGACACATACAAAGGTTTATTTCTAGGCTTTCTATTTTATTCCATTAGTTCATTGTCCATATTTATTCAGCCTTTTTATAACTTGTTATATTTTCCCCACTCTTGGTACCAAGAGTACCCAAATACTCTTGGTGCTCTTGTTGAAAATTATCTAAAGACACATACAAAGGTTTATTTCTAGGCTTTCTATTTTATTCCATTAGTCCATTGTCCATATTTATTCGAATACTGGTGCTATGATTACCATTGCTTTGTTTAAAATATTTTGGAGTCAAGAAGTATGAGACCCCCAGCTTTCTTTTTTTTCAAGATTGTTTTGGGAATTTCGAGTCCTTGAGACTTCATATGAATTTTATTTATTTATTTATTTTCTCTTTATTTTATTTTTTTTTACTTTACAATACTGTATTGGTTTTACCATACATTGATATGAATCTGCCACGGGTGTACATGAGTTCCCAAACCTGAACCCCTCTCCCACCACCCTCCCCATATCATCTCTCTGGGTCATCCCAGTGTACCAGCCCCAAGCATCCTGTATCCTGCATCGAACCTAGACTGGTAATTCTTTTCTTACATGATAGTATACATGTTTCAATGCCATTCTCCCAAATCATCCAACCCTCTCCCTCACCCACAAAATCCAAAAGACTGTTCTATACATCAGTGTCTCTTTGACTGTCTTGCATACAGGGTTATCATTACCATCTTTCTAAATTCCATATATATGTGTTAGTATATTGTATTGGTGTTTTTCTTTCTGGCTTACTTCACTCTGTATAATCGGCTCCAGTTTCATCCACCTCATTAGAACTGATTCAAATGTTTTCTTTTTAGTGGCTGTGTAATACTCCATTGTGTATATGTACCTCAGCTTTCTTATCCATTCATCTGCTGATGGACATCTAGGTTGTTTCCATGGCCTGGCTATTATAAACAGTGCTGTGCTGAACGTTGGGGTACACGTGTCTCTTTCAATTCTGGTTTCCTCGGTGTGTATGCCCAGCAGTGGGTTTGCTGGGTCATAAGGCAGTTCTATTTCCAGTTTTTAAGGAATCTCCACACTGTTCTCCATAGTGGCCGTACTAGTTTGCATTCCCACCAACAGTGTTAGAGGGTTCCCTTTTCTCCACACCCTCTCCAGCATTTATTGCTTGTAGCCTTTTGGATCGCAGCCATTCTGACTGGCGTGAAATGGTACCTCATTGTGGTGTTGATTTGCATTTCTCTGATGATGAGTGATGTTGAGCATCTTTTCATGTGTTTGTTAGCCATCCGTATGTCTTCTTTGGAGAAATGTCTATTTAGTTCTTTGGCCCATTTTTTGATTGGGTCATTTATTTTTCTGGAATTGAGCTGCATGAGTTGCTTGTATATTTTTGAGATTAGTTGTTTGTCAGTTGCTTCATTTGCTATT
>SJYT01056215.1:0-26119 GCA_006410635.1 Cephalophus harveyi
TAACAGTCATATTTGTACCCATGCTAATTTAAATACTTCAAAGGATTATAATTTTTATTGCAATGAAGTGTAGCATCCTAGGCTTAGAAATTCTTTAAACAATTAATCAGCCATCAAGAGGGACTCTGTTAAACAAAAGGTGGTGCATAGAAGAAATTGTTTTATTATTATCCTTTTGTTTCCATTATTAACATGTAACTCGGCTTTGGCATAAATATGTTCTTGAATTCTCTTTAAGATTTATCTCTAAATATCACAAATCACAGACCAAAGAAATCAGCATCTTTTCTGTGTTCAGCACAGTGACTATATTTCATAACAGCCAAGCAGCACGCAATTCAAATGGAAAGAAGACAAACACAGTCATGTTTTAGAATTTAAAAAGCTTATACCAAAGTTACCTCTTTCCACTTTAACAAAGAATAATTCTGAAGTAACAGACGAAAATGACTTTCAATTAAGCCTAAAGCATATACAAATCAAGCCTAATTGGTCCAGTCCTCTAAATATGATCTGCAATTATGAGATAAATCTACCCACAGAGGTTTATTAAGCCTTATCATTTTTGAACTGAAACTTCAATGAGCTTGCCTTTAGCTGCGCCCTGCAGTGACTGGCAAGGTTTGCCTAATCCTCTGGTTCTGCAGGTGCACTTTCCAAACAAAACTCTGTAAGAAAATGATTTTGTGTCATTATTGCTGCTAGAACTAGATTTTGTCAGTCAGCCCCCTTTTTGTCTTCCTGTCCTTTATGTGTGCTCTTATGGTGTCCTAACAATGACAACTGGAAATAAACAATGGTGGCTCTATTGTATTGAACAGAGGCAGGAGTTTACTGCTTCTGACATCCATTTAATGCAATCCAACAAAAGTTGAGTTTGTGCATAAGCACAAAATGGTCACACAGATGTGGGCAGAGGTAGCAGAAGTGTGGTTCTGAGTGTACCCAGTATGCTGCATTTGTGATTACACTGGTCCCAGGACGGCAAAGATCATGAAAAGAAGCATCAACCTGAAGTAATATGCTGCCCTGAGAAACAATCTTGAGAAAGACCATCACACGCACATGATAGAAACTATCGTTGGCAGTTTACCTTGCCCCCAAAGTACGATATTCCTAAAACACTATCAAACGCTTTGCTCATATTTGCTCTCATTGGCCAGGGAATGGTTTCCTTGACTTTTAACAATGTTACCAAGACAGGAGCTTGAGCAAACTGTAGGAGAAGATGGTGAAGGACAGGGAAGACTGGTGTGCTGCAGTCCATGGGGTCTCAAAGAGTCGGATATGACTGAGTGAATGAACAACAGCAACCTAGACAAAGGATCTTTCTTTATTTAATACTGGGATTTTTCTATTAATAAAGTCATTGAGTTGTATCTTGCTAATATTGCAAATAACGCTTTTTCCTCCTAGCAGATAAAAATGATCTTCCTGGTTCATTTTTAACAAGACACATTCTTTGAGTTGTTTTGTTAGCTACCATGATGAGACTGTTCAGATACATTGCTGTGTCATTCTTTTGCTTGTGAAATGCTTGCCAGCTAACCAGAAGAAGTTAACAGTCAAAGCCAATTTAGGTAGTCCATGATACTGATCATGTGGTAACCTTGATTTCATTCATAACATAAAACTAAAACTGACCACTCATAAGTAAATATGTTGTTAGGTTTAGAACGTGTCATCAACAATAGCACTAACTACTAATTAGCTGAGATGTCACTTGATAAGGATGTTTCCTACCTTTAGCAAAGGCTCACACATTCACGTTTGTATATGCTAGCATTTCTGTTAATACCACTCGAGGGGACTTCTCATCTCCTCTGTTACATTATAGGTTTTATCTGGGTAGGAATCTGGCATTTGATTTTTAGGCAAGTGATATAAATTAGTGCATAATGCACACAGAGTGGCCCATTTAGTAAATCTAGTTGTAGATAGTGATGATGACTTTGACAAAGATAATGCTAAAGGCTTGCAGGCTAACATTTAATATTTCTCTGTCATTATCTGGCTACATGTTTTATCAAAACTTTCTGCATTTCTTATACACGTAGATGATTATAACCTAGAATAGGTATAAACTCTGTTCATTTATCTCCTCCTCTACCAAAGTTGTATCAGTTTAAAAATGTTCCCATTTTTATAACTATGTTTTGCCCTAATTTTTCTAAAGACTCAAAATTAGGTCACATAAGGGAGTATAGCCTGAAAAATTACCTCAAAGAGATAATAGCAGGTGGTGTTGACTGAAATACAACCAAATAGAAAATCAAAGAAATGTGGTGTTTGTGGAGATGGTTGAATGGCATCACTGATTCAATGGACATGAATTTGGGCAAACTTCAGAAGATGGTGAGGGACAGGAGGCCTGGCATGCTTCAGTCCATGGAGTTACAAAGAGTTAGACGTGACTTAGGGACTGAAGAACAACTGGCTTAAATACTGTCCCCCTAATATTCACAGCTACCCAGAACCTTAAATGTGACTTCATTTGAAAGTAGGAGTCTTTGCAGATATAATTACCTGAGAGGCAGTCATATTTGATTAGAAAAGGCCCTAATTGAATGACTCATGTCTTTATAAAAAAACAGAGACACACAGGGAGAACACCAAGTGATGATGCAGATGAAAACAGGAGCAATGCGCCTCCCAGCCAGGGAATGCTGAGGACTGCTGGTGATTACCAAAAACCGGGAAGAGACAAGGAAGGATCCTCATAAAAGCTTCAGGGAGTGCATGGCCCTGCCAACATCCTGATTTCAAATTTCTAGCTTCCCTGGTTTGAGAGAATAAATTTCTGGTTTTAGCCATCCCATGTGTTATAATTTGTTACAGCAGCCTTAGCCTAATACAATTTCTATAATATATACATATATTTGTCCCATGTAATTCCAAAATAGGTTTGAAGGAACTGGTAATAAAATCACATATCAAATAAAATTATTGAACAACAAGTCAATTAGGTGTTAGAATTGCAATTCTGTAGTTGGATGGAAGACTGGAGAGCATTACATTCAGGTAAAGTTATATTCTGAATATAAATACACTGGCTAGCAACACTGGACTGTAAGATTTTTTTCCTACTCTTTTCAGTAACAAGAAACAAAAAACCAACCAAAAAAAAAAAAAAACCCACTGAAATATAAAGTAAAAGAGAGAGAGTATGTTTGTATAAAACATGGGCAACATAGATATGTTTCATTGTCAGATGACAAGACATATCTACCTTTGTCTGGAAAGGCTGGATTTTTCTTGACAATAAATTTTAAAAGAAATCCATTTAGCATAAGGACAAGCAACCAATATACTTTGATGGCTCCTATAACTGTATAGGACAGAATAATCATTGGTGTTCATGGACATGACCCTGAGTCATCAAGAAAAGCTTCTATTCAACGTATTCTGTTTCATAAAGTAGGGCTGTCTAATACATTTATAAAGTGAATATAAGTGAGCCCGAAACAGATGACTGACAGTTTTAGTCATGCCTCATGTCAGTGGGAAAAGAATTGGCAATATGACAGAGGGTGTTCAATGGGGTAAGGAGGGGCAATTTGACAGCTGGGAGGAGAGAGGTGGTAGGGGGCTTCAGATAGATGGAGACAGGAGAGTGGCAAAGAGGACAGAGACGAAATGACTCTTTTTGCCAGAAAGATAAAAGATGTTGTAGAGGAGAGAAAGATGGCGCAGAGGAAGGGTGGAGGAGTAACAAGATAGAGAAGTTTTATTCATTTCTCAGTTGTCACCAAGTGTGTAAGCAGTATCACTATCTGCCACTCACTGAGCACTTTCTATGTGCCAGTCATGAGCTAACCCTTTTAGATACATTATCTCTTAAATCTTCAAAACAAGCCAAAGAAGTGAACACCATTAAGCCCATTTTATACAGGTCAGGAAACTTTCCAAAACCACATAACTAGTAAATGGTGGGGACAACATTGGAGGCCAGGCTTCACTGAGCATGAAGCTCATATCTTAACCATTTCCTTCTAAAGTCAGCGAATTTCAGAGTAACTCCGGGAGTCAAGCAAACAGCTGTGAATGCCAGAGAGAGGATATACTCACCTGTATCCCGAAAGGTTATATTTGTAACTGAATCTTTACGGAAAACTACAGAGGTAGAAAGGTAGAGAAAAACCTTTAGAAAGTTGATCAGATAAACATCTTGCTAATTCATCCTTGAAAGAAGCAACAGGTATATTAATGAATGAGATTTTAGTGACATGGGGTAATTATGATTTCCAAATGCCATTTATTGAATTATTCTAATATTACATCAGTTTGATGTTACTTTCTAACTATTTTCCCCCAAATTCTGGTGGCTAGTACTTTTTTGTTTGAGTAGGTCACATTTGTTTTTTATTTTGGATTTTTTTTTTTTTTTTGTCAATGTTTGACTAAAGATCTGAGGCAAATGAATTATCTTACACTAAGCACCAGCCAAGAGTTCTGAGAAGTTGGAGCCTGTATCTCAGACTAGGAACTTTAAAATATGCCTACAATAACAAGTATCAACCATCCTAGAACACTGTCACATGCCACCAGGGCTATGTCCCAGGAAATTTGGGCACAGGTGCCCTGACAGCTGTATTAAACATTTTAGAGAGGTTTTTTTTATTTAAAATGCCTTAAATATGGCTTAATAGGAATAGGTGCCACTTTCTCTCAGAATATTTACTCCCAGATGATAGCAAGTAAGTAGTCCTCACTAAACTGAGTAAAATTACACTTTTATTGAAATACTTATGAATATATAGTTATACATTTACATCCACTTCAGTTCAAAGAATAAAGTTGATGTATGTTTAAAAGGAAAAGCATGCTAAAATAATAAAATGCAAATGATTCTAGTAGATACATTTAAGAAATAAAAAGATCAGTTACATATGATTCAGGTTCTAAAACACTCTGACTAAATGTTATCTCTTTCCATCAAACATATGAAGTTGCTTGATGTATTAAATCTCATGTGGTGTGGGAACTTTAACATGATAGAAATCAGGCGGCAAATTTTGAGGTACCCTAGATTTACCTGTTTAGAAAACAAACACACTTGTAAATCCACACACTCTTAATAGAGAATTATAGGGCTCAAACTATTCAGTTTTCATGTTTATACTGAATGACTTACCCAGGGAATCACTAAACCCTGACCACACAGCCGAAGAAAACAGAGTCAGAAAGTTACACGCGCAGTGATCTTCACACATCGCTTAGCGGTGGGCTCACGATGGCATGAAAGACGGTCATTATTTGGCTGGGGGGAGGGGTTGGATGAGTGGTCCTCCTTGACAGAATGACCTTGTTTAATACCCTCTGTGCCATTCACTCCTCCATTCTTGATCAGCCAGTTCCATTTATCATTCTAATTAGGCAGCATCTTGCCAGCTCAATCAGCCTCAATTACTTTAGGCCTCATTAGTGACTGACATTCTGTAACAAGTGCATCTTTGAAGGAGCAAGGTCAGATAAAGAAGTTGAATACATACGGAACAAGTACAAACATTTCTCTCTACATGAAGGTTTTAGTTTTGGTATGACACTCATAAGATACTTTAACTTTTTAAAACACAGATTATAGCCCTGCAGTCAAAATATTTTGTTTACATTTAACACCATCTCAATGTTCTCAAAAGTTGACATCAAATTCTCCGGCCAGAGAACTTAAAACAATATTTAAGTTTACAGATAACAGTTATCCATCATCAAAATGAATTCTCCTATGGTAAATTTTGTGTCCTATAAGGTGATTTGGCAAAATAAAACAGAAAGAAGAAAAAGTTCCTTCAGAATCAGTGAACAATGGGTGAGATTTTCACCATTTCCATTTACTCAAACTTAGAAAAATATATGTAATATTATGAAATCATTGCATTTGATGAATTTTAAATAATATCAATACTTGGAAGAGTATTTATGATATGCTATTAAGTAAAAACAATTATAAGTATATAAAATATGGATACATATGGCCAAGTTCTAGACAGTAATATGAAAAAAGGGTTCAACTGGTATGCTGCTGCTGCTGCTAAGTCGCTTCAGTCGCGTCCGACTCTGTGCGACTCCATAGATGGCAGCCCACCAGGCTCCGCCGTCCCTGGGATTCTCCAGGCAAGAACACTGGAGTGGGTTGCCATTTCCTTCTCCAATGCATGAAAGTGAAAAGTCAAAGTGAAGTTGCTCAGTCGTGTCCGACTCTTAGCAACCCCAAGGACTGCAGCCTACCAGGCTCCTCCATCCATGGGATTTTCCAGGCAAGAGTACTGGAGTGGGGTGCCATTGTATCATTTTACTTTGTTTGGTTGTATAAGTTTAATGTTAAGATTTTTTAAGTTTTCTTATTTTTTTAGGTGCAGATCAGAGACACAATATCAAGGTAAGAAACTTCTTGATTACCTTTTTAGTTTCAAAATCCTGTAAATAATCTGCAATTTGTTTCCTAAACTAGGGGAAATTTAATGGAACAGAATATGATTTCATTTGATAATCTATAAACAAATCTGTGCTATGTGTCAGGCACCAGTGATTTGAGTTTATATAAAAGAAAAAATTTCTCTATCTAGGGGTACACCAATGAAAAGGGAAGACAGATTCATAAACAAGTAATTATCATGAAAAATGATAAATACAACAATATTGAATTTACTGAGGAAGAGACACCTAAATCTGTCCAAGGTGATCACAAAGAAATGAGATTTACAGAAACTTTCAGATACAGAGGTATTTAAAGGATAGAAAGAGAGTGGAAAAGAACAGGGGAGAGGTGGCAGTCCCAGTATGAGAAGGAGATGAGGAGAAAGGGAATGGGGGAATGGGGTAGGGTACTGGCCCAGGTGCAGTGAGGGTTGGGGGAGACCAGGGTGGCTAGCCAGAAACTTGGAACAGCAGCTGGGCAGGAAGGACTTGAGTGGAGACAGGAAAGCCCTATGTCCTGGGCTTTGCCCTCGAGAGTAGACAACCTCATTAATCAGCTACAGGAATCGAGTACTGAGGTTCTAACCTTTGTTCTTCAAGCTTTCACTGGTCTTCCTTGCTTCATCTACCATTGCTTACTAACCCCTTAGCTGTAGTCTAGGTCTCTGGTTCTGAATTTGGGTCCAGATATTTCATTTGTTCCACATACTTTGAACAAAATACCTGGACTTCAGCTCTGGTCTTGATACCCCTTATTCTGCTCCCAGATGGTGGTATACCCACAGTAGAGGCCCCCCAGTTCTTCTATTTCCCTAGATCAGCCAGAACCTGTTTTCCAGTCCACAGATATTAGCATGTCCTTATAGAAAATTATAACATTCAACAAGGCTGCATATTGTTTCACCAGGTTCAATATCAGTAAGTAAAATCTAAAATATATTCCAATAATGAGGTTAAATAATGTTTAAAAGTGTTGTTATAAATCCACTGTTGCATTCCATAAGAGATACCATTCAATACATTTTTTTCAGTCATTGTAATTGATACTTTTTAAGTAAAGAGTCATCAGGAAAATTGTTATGCTTACAGGACAAAAATGATGTATATTGGCAAGTTGATAAATGCAAGATTTTCTTTTTCTGAGGATAAAATTCAAATATGAGAATTTGTATAAAGTTTCAGATTTTCTATCAAAATAATTAAACATGCTTTCAGGTTTCTTCCAATAAATGAGTCACAATAGGCAATGTGTACTCATGATTAGTGGAAAATTATCTTACAGTAAAAATCATTTCACAAGTCTGAACAAATTCCCAGTGAGAAGCTAGACACATCTCAAAGATATGCTATCCTTTTCAACTATCAAACACAGGACATTCAATGTAAGAAAAAATGACTTCAAAGTATTGTTTAGTGACCGAATAATATTAGCTCAGTCTAATATTTAACCTCCTGTACTTGGAAAATTAAGCAAGAAAATGTGTTTCTAGGTATTCCCTATTTGTTGTCAGATAAGCAGGCTACTTGGCTATATCACAATACTGCAGAAACTAGAGTGTTCTTACAGGTAATATACACTTTTTTTTTTTTTGATGTTTATTTGTCCCTAGCAATCCATGAGTAAGACTAGGTGCCAGCAAAAGAGAGGAGGTTTTACTGGCAACCACACTCTTCTATGCTCCCCTCTGTGCTCCTCATTTCCCCTAAATTCTGAATCCACTCTGGGGATATATGGCTTTAATTGCAGGCATTGTTTTTCATCTTCAGCAGGACCTATGCAGCTTGGCTACATTTCTCCTAAGTTCTTGCTCACCATTACTCAATCTCCACCCTTTATAATGTGACAGTCATTTTTTCCCTTCTGCCATGAATTGATTAATGTGATATCCACTCATAAACTGTGCTTCTAAGACCACCTGGTATGTATAACCTAGTAAACATCAGATAAAAGCCTACCGTATCGTTCATTTGCAACACTACGTTTGGTCCTGGCTGAGAAAATACACTGGAACAGATCCAGTGGTGTGTATAAATCAATTCTGTTCACACCCCTGAAAAGCTGCCTACTCCTGCCAACTTGAGCTGTTGGCAGATGGAAGGCTGTGTGTGAAAACTTCTGCAGTTGTTTGCACCATTCCTAAAAAATATAAAGAGAATTATAGCAAAGAATAGTGGAAAACATTTCAGTGTCATGCATTACTGCTCCTGCTAAAACCTTTGTTTTTAACAGGGATACATAACAATCTGCTAAACACATTGAGAAGTTTGGATCTACCACAGGACTTTAATTTTTCTACTTAAACTATTTTCATGTTTAACAGGTTTTAATTTGTTTTAATCTATAGAAAATTTCATAACCCTTTCTGAATATCTCAAAGATTGAGGTGCAGAGAATATGAAGAATTTATGAAGCATACACACGCTTAAATACTTGACAGTATGCATGCCACTTCACGTGTGTTACCTCTAGCAATAGAGAAGAATAGCAGATACCAAATTTTCCCTGAGTTTATTTGGAGCATTTGTATTTTTGGAAAATCTTTTTTGCTCATATATCTGCCAACACATACTCACATACTTCTCAACAATTTAAAAAAAAAAAGGTACTACTATAAATTCAAAGATAGCAAGAGCCAATTAGCCAAAAACTACGTTGGTGGACATCAAGGTCCATAATCTTCATGGGTATCTTTAGAGCTTTGAAAGAAGCCTCTAGGTATTACCACTGATGCTTATATATAGTACTTTTTTCCTCTGATGTAATTTAAGCAGTATTTTACATATTTTTATTCTTAGAAAATCAAGTAAATCACTATCAACAAAACTAAAATAAATATCTAATGTATATTTGTTCCATAGTTCAGAAATCTACTAAAAATGATCATTCAGAGTGTTGAAGGCAAATTACCCCAAATGCAGAGTTGGCACACAAATTTTACCTTCCGGACCAACTCTCATCAACTTGTTGTAGCTCCCTGGAGCAGCAAATGGAGCAGGAATCTCAGGTCTTACCAAGGTTCAGCTGAAAATAGCCTGACTTGTTACAGATTTCTGACAGTAGCGCGGGTGGGACAGCTGTTGGTCTCTCATTTACATATTTTTAAAAGGATACATCTTCACAGACCAAAGTGCAATAAAAGTACAATGAGAATCAAAGACTAAGAAGGAGAGCAAACACAAATTTGAAAATGACATCATGTGCATTCTTCAGTTTTTAAAAATCCATTAATGACAGCAAAAACACAGAAATTAAAGAAGTTGGAAATTAGCCAGAAGATATTTAAGAATATTGGTTGGTAACCTCAGAATTTACAATAACCTGATTAAGCCCCAGAAATAAAAAGCATTTGCTCAGTTATAAACACTGTTATGATTAATCAGCTGATACTAAAATCAAATACTTAAATAATCATCTGCTGATTGAAGGCCATGGGAGCTGCCCAAGAATATTTGATTGACTTGCTCTTTGGAGGGGAGCAATATTAAAGGTTCAGTTCAGTTCAGTTGCTCAGTCGTGTCCAACTCTTTGCGACCCCATGAATCACAGCACGCCAGGCCTCCCTGTCCATCACCAATTCCCAGAGTTCACTCAGACTCACGGCCATCGAGTCCATGATGCCATCCAGCCATCTCATCCTCGGTCGTCCCCTTCTCCTCCTGCCCCCAATCCCTCCCAGCATCAGAGTCTTTTCCAATGAGTCAACTCTTCGCATGAGGTGGCCAAAGTACTGGAGTTTCAGCTTTNAGCTCTACTGGAATTCCATCACCTCCACTAGCTTTGTTCATAATGATGCTTTCTAAGACCCACTTGACTTTACATTCCAAGATGTCTGGTTCTAGATGAGTGATCACACTATCATGATTATCCGGGTCATGAAGATCCTTTCTGTACAGTTCTTCTGTGTATTCTTGCCATGTCTTCTTAATATCTTCTGCTTCTGTTAGGTCCAGACCATTTCTGTCCTTTATCGAGCCCATCTTTGCATGAAATGTTCCCCTGGTATCTCTAATTTTCTTGAAGAGATCTCTAGTCTTTCCCATTCTGTTGTTTTCCTCTATTTCTTTGCATTGATCGCTGAAGAAGGCTTTCTTATCTCTTCTTGCTATTCTTTGGAACTCTGCATTCAGATGCTTATATCTTTCCTTTTCTCCTTGGTTTTTGTAATAATAGCCTATTATAAAGTCAACCAGACAGGAAATAATACCACTATTATCTAGAGGTACAAATTCACATTTCTGGATTCTTGAAGCAGAAAGTGACACAGCAAAGTTTACTTTTAATTTAGATCAAACACTACTCCAATTTTGGAAGCAGTAACAAGAAGAATATTTATCATGGGGAAATTTAGTCTTGTGTCACAGACACCAGAAAGTGAAAGTGAAAGTGAAGTCGCTCAGTCGTGTCCGATCCTCAGCGACCCCATGGACTGCAGCCTTCCAGGCTCCTCTGTCCATGGGATTTTCCAGGCAAGAGTGCTGGAGTGGATTGCCATGTCCTTCTCCACACAGACACCAGGGAACTCCCCAATCCATTCTAAGTACTATTCTATTTTTTCAGCTCAGAGAACACCGCTGTATTAGTTAGGCTTCTCCAGAGAAACAGAACCCATAGGAAAGATACACAGATAGACAGATAGATAATTTAAAAAAAAAAAAGGAACTGGCCCATGTGATTATAAAGTCTGGAAAGTACAAAATCTGTAGGGTGGGTTGTCAGGCTAAGGATTCAGGAAGTTTCCACGTTGCAGTTAAAGTATAAAGGCTTTCTATGCAGAAATTTCTTCTAGCTTGGGGGAGATCAGTCTTTTTTCTGTTCAACTGATTGGATGAGCCCACTGCGTTATGAAGCGTAATCTGCTTTAGTCAAAGTCCACCAGTTTAATTGTTGGTTTCATCCAATAATGCCCTCACAAAAACATCCAAAGTAATATTTGACCACATTTCTGGGAACAATGACTCAGATAAGTTGACACATAAAATTAACCATCACAACCACTAACCAAAGAGAGATAAAACAAAATTCCAAAACCAATTATTGCTATTACATGAAGGTGGCATGAAAGCTTGGAATGTATCCTCTCCTTTGCTTAAGGAGTCAGTTAAATGAATTTTATCAGCTATTTATTGAATTATGAAAGATTGTTTGTCATAAAAGTGATCAAAATAGTAGTTCCATTCCTCATGCTCTTCTGCAGTGTAACTTTGCTATTTCCCCACAAAGGGAGGGGGTCTAATTTCCTTCTCTTTGAGTCTGAGTGGTTTTTGGTGATTCAGTTATAACCCATAGAGTCCAGTGATGGTGAGAGTACAGGCTTTCTGAAGGCAAGTCAGACAAATGACTAAACTTCTACCTTGGTCATTCAGACAGTTACTCTCAGGACTCTTCCTCTTACAGGCACCATGCTTTGAGAAGCCAAAGGCACAAGGAGACATCAAGTAGAGTCTCAGATCTGAAGTCATAACCAAGCCCATTCCTTGAATCATCCTATCTCAGATGCAAGAGGCATGAGTGCAGTAGCCTCTGATGATTTCAGCCTCCAGCCACTTCAATCAGCCACGTGTCACCAGTCAAGTCCCTGGACAACGTGCAGGAAGAAGAACCCATCCCCACTACGATCTATCCAAATTCCAAGCCACAGTGTATGTGAGGATAATAAAATGACTGTTGATATTTGCTACTCAGTTTGGAGTAGTAGCTTGTTAAATCACAGAGATAACCAGACTAAAAGTGACTTACTATGTGTAAGCAAATATATACAAAGCACCATGAGGGATAAAAAGTAAAATAAAATTAAAAGTTATTGATGTTCTTCTTTATATATAAAGAAGAAAACAGAAGATATAAAAAGAAGATATCTTTTATTTCAAAAAAAGGCCAGGTTCTAAGCCTCAGAGTTTATTACTAATTATTAACTGACATGCATAACATCAATAAAACAGTAATATTTTTAAACATAATACTTTCTTTAAAAAAAAAAAAAAACACAGTTTGATTTTTAAGACTCTAATCGCTGTTTGTGTGCCCTGTCTCTATGAAGTTCTCTTTTGGCATTTTTCTACATTGTATAAAAGCAAGCCTAAAAGTGTCAGAGGCAATGGCTACCCACCACCACTATTACCAGAAGAGCAAGTGGGAGGAAAATCAAGGGGGTTTCTTCTTCTTTCCCAATGCCAAGGGAAGTGGAGGAGCAGGAGGCAATCAAGCAGAATATTTCAATAATTCATTTTTCTATTTCATGTCCTTCATCTTCTAATAGAATGGAATCTTTAAAAAAAAAATCTGTACAGAGAGTACCTTATATTATAAATCTCGTTTCACTAGGCTGTAAACTCCTATATGACAGGAAGTCTGTCTTTTTTCTCCCCATGTTTTGAATAGTATCTTGTATCCTGACCTCTCAAATATTAAATCAGTCAAGTCTTGGAACAAAGAGTATTCAAAAAATCGTTTTCTTTTTTTTTTTTTTTTTCATAACATACAGGGTCTTTCTGTTTCCCAGTGAAGATAATGAAAGGTCTTAATCATACCACAGGTGCCAACTTTTCATTTTCCCTGCGAGTGCCCTGGTACTAAATCCAAATCAAGCCCTTATTGCAGCAAAGTTAAGTTGCTAGGATGAGCAGAGTAGCAGGTCATCTCAGCCATCTTCTCCCATCTCCCACAGAGTGGAAGATTGCTCCATAAACCATGTTCCTTGATGCTTATCCAATCCTAGATTAAGTGATGAAAATCACAGCCTAACAGTCTTTTCTTTAGAAATGTCTCAAGATTTTCAGTCTAGACTTTCACAGTCTAAAGGACAGCACTCAGAGAACTCTAACTAAAATCTGAGGAGTCAATAAATTTCAAGTGCAGAGCTGAGAACATATCAAGGAGAATGAAACAGTTTGATCACTCTTAGTTATAGAGACAAACAAGAGAGGGACAACCCTGCCTCTAAGAGAAATGCCTAGATGATTATCAGACCTTTCTCTAAGATTTTAAAGCAACTTTTCTCGCAGGCACATAGAAAGGTATCTAATTAGAAGTCTCCTGACCACAAATGAAAAAGAGGGAGATTGTGTGTGTGTGTGTGTGCACATATGTGTTGTGTATACACACTTCTATTTACCATGTTTAAGAAATATAGAAGAAATTGGAATACAAATATGTATATAATATTCAGAAGAAAATAATAGGGAGAAAATAAGATATATCACTTAAATTGTATCATCAAGTAACACAGAAAAGTTTAGACAAATGAATTCCATGTACATATTAAAAAAAAAAAAATTCTAAATCTGTAAACCAAGATTGAATGTGTGTGGTATAAGATTGCATCTGAAAATTTTCAGAATTGTAGTTTAAATGTTAATTACTATTTGCTTCAGTGGCAACCCACTCCAGGAATCTTGCCTGGAAACTCCCATGGACGGAGGAGCTTGGCGGGCTGCAGTCCATGGGGTTGCTGAGGGTCAGACATGACTGAGCGACTTCACTTTCACTTTTCACCTTCATGCATTGGAGAAGGAAATGGCAACCCACTCCAGTGTTCTTGCCTGGAGAATCCCAGGGATAGGGGAGCCTGAGGGTCACACAGAGTCGGACACAACTGAAGTGACTTAGCAGCAGCAGCAGCAAAGGGCTTCCCTTGTGGCTCAGCTGATAAAGAATCTGCCTGCAATGTGGGAGACCTGGGTTTGATCCCTGGGTTGGGAAGATCCCTGGAGAAGGGAAAAGCTACCCACTCCAGTATTCTGACCTGGAGAATTCCATGGACTGAAGAGTCCATGGGGTCTCAAAGAGTTGGACACGACTGAGTGACTTTCACTTAGGGCTTCCCTGGTGGCTCAGACAGTAAAGCTCTGCCTGCAATGCAGAAGACCCAGGTTCGATTGCTGGGTCAGGAAGATCCCCTGGAGAAGGGAATGGCAACCGACACCAGTACTCTTACTTAGAAAATTCCATGGACAGAGGAGCCTGGTAGGCTATAGCTCATGTGGTCACAGAGTCGGACACAACTGAGTGATTTCACTTTCTCTTTCTTTCAACAGAAAAGTATTCACATAATGCATATCTGAATAGGCAATGTTGTCTAAACAGTTTTCAGAGTTCATTTATAAATGAAAATCAGGGCCTTTCATTCAAAAATTGGGGAAAAAACTCTTTCATTTTACCACAGTTTCTCTCCAACATATATGATATCTCTTACTTATTCATCTTTAAATAAATAAGCAAAATATGCATATATGAGTTATAGAATATTTATTTATTTATATATATGTTAATGTCAACTACCCGAGGTCATGGGGATACTTGCAGGTTGATTGCACACCCTACACCAAGTACCTCACACTATGAGTACATCCTTCCCCACACCCAGGTCCTGGTCCCTCCCTTGGATGGAAGGTGGCAAAGAATCCATCCTGGAGAGATCTAGGACTCTGCACATGCTCCTTTTTCATATTTGCTTATAATAAATGCAAAGATATAACTATTTAAAATGTCAAAATAGTGACTGTAGAGCAGCAAACTCTAAGCACAGACTCCTTCTGAGTGTGGGGCCTTGTATGACAATATTGGTTACATGCTCAAGAAGGTATTAACAGACAACATCTAGAAAACATATCCTTTAAATTTATGTTTTTTTAATGTAGTTTAATACTATACCTTATTAGTTTTAAGATTTAGAACCTTAGAATCTTTTCTCTTTCTTGTATTTTTTTTTCTATGATTTTGTTTTTTGTTTCATTTGTATTTGGGAAGATTTTCTCTTCTACAATACAGTTCTATAATATAAAAGTCTATGATGTCTTTTGTAATTGGTCAGCTTGACTAGGATGAACCAACTTCTCATCCATGTATACTTCTAGTTAAGGTGGGCTGCTGGAGATCTATATGGGAGATCTGGGTGGCACATGTAAGCCAGCAGTCATGTTGGAGCTTATACATGTCAGCCTACAAGTGACTTAAAGCTATAGCATCAGGCCTGAGACAACAGTTGCACAGAAACTGCTTAATCAGCCCCTTCAATTATGTGAGGTCAAATTCCCTACAACAAATCATATGTATTATATGATAATCATCGGTTCAGTTCAGTCACTTAATCATGTCTGACTCTTTGCGACCCCATGAACCATAGCATGCCAGGCCTCCGTGTCCATCACCAACTCCCGGAGTCTACCCAAACCCATGTCCATCAAGTTGGTGATGCCATCCAGCCATCTCAGTCTCTGTTGTCCCCTTCTCCTTCTGCCCTCAATCTTTCCCAGCATCAGGGTCTTTTCAAATGAGTCAGCTCTTCGCATCAAGTGGCCAAAGTATTGGCGTTTCAGCTTCAACATTAGTCCTTCCAGTGAACACTTAGGACTGATTTCCTTTAGGATAGACTGGTTGGATCTCCTTGCAGTCTAAGGGACTCTCAAGAGTCTTCTCCAACATCACAGTTCAAAAGCATCAATTCTTCAGCGCTCATCTTTCTTTATAGTCCAACAGTCACATCCATACATGACTACTGGAGAAGCCATAGCCTTGACTAGACGGACCTTTGTTGGCAAAGTAAATGTCTCTGCTTTTTAACATGCTGTCTAGGCTGGTCATAAGATATATATGTAATTTTTGTCCACAAAACCACTTTTGCATATAATTGCATATAATTATAATTGTCTGTATATAAATACACACACATACACACATATATAATTGTAATTTTGTGTGTGCATATTCTGCTTCTCTCACAGAATCCCAACTAATATAAGGAGTTAAAACAGAAAACATTTTGTGGTTTCCAAACAAACCAAATACATTTCCTAGGAAATGTATGCTTTCTTTATAAATGTTGAGATGACTCTACATAAAATTTGAAAAGTGTCCTATTTCTGGGAGACATTATTTATCTTTAGGACCAGATGGCTCTGTCTTACCTGTGTTGGCCTTCTCTAGCCCTGCTCTTCATCTCCACCTCCAAAAATGAAGAACAAATATTTAAAAAGTAGTTGATGCATTTGCATTTTTCTTTTTCTTTCACTTTAACAAAGTTACAGACTTCCTTTCAAATTCAAATTTATTTTCAAATGAGAATCTACTTTGTGATTCACAGTGTCTTTCTCCAAACTGTCTAGTCCCTAAGCCCTTCTTTGCAGGAAGCCCAGAGGTCTCATACTCTTTAGAAGAGTCCCTAGAACTTTATGGGCCGCCCCCCCCCCCCGCTTCTTTTTCTCTTGATTAATGTGTATAATTTAAGCATGCATGTTTTTAGTGCTATAAGGCTTCGTCTCTGTGTGTAAAACAAAAAAAAACCTTCATTTTCTAGATCCTTTCCGTCCTGCCTCAACTTTCAAGAATTTTTGCGCCTGAACTTACTATGATCAAATTGTATGTCGGGTTGCCAGTTTATTTGTATCCGGATATAGTCCACAAAGGCCCTGACATAAAAGTAAGCTAAACATATGTGATAAAAAATATAAGTAGGAACAAATGTTGGTCAGTGACTAAAAAATATATAACTGCAAAGTTCCGTGACAAGAGGAGGGAACAACACAAACATTCAAACAATAAAACGATCCATATTGCTTTACTTCAATACAAAATTTTACTTTCAGCTTCTTACAAAACAAAGTGTAAAGTGAAAACAAAGTAGACAATGCAATAATTCTAACTTGAAATGGACATATGGAGAGATATAAATGCATATATACATATACAAATTATGAGTGAAATCAAAGCATTCCATAAACAATTGCTCTTAAACTCCCTGAAGTAGTAATTTAGAGGACTGATCCATTGAATGCATTTTCAAAAATATAATATATTCAGACGCTATTTCTAGTAGCATTTTTTCAAAGAGAGTTTACAGTATCCAAACACAACCCACTGAAAACAAGGTTTCAAGACATCAAAAGAAGGCTATAATTTCCAAGCACTAAATCACTGAGTTTACTGACAAATGTAATATTTGTCGACAAAATAGCAAGTGTGGAAGTATTTTATTCATGAAATTGGTGGAAAAGATATCTTTCATGATCTGTAAATGCAAGATGGAGATTGCATGCATTTGAAGTTCAACATTTATCACATTTCCACTGTGTCGTAAACCCAAACTTGTTCCTAACATCTACCTTCAAGCAATTCCATCAAATGAACTAATACGTGGAGGGCTCTGTTAGTCACCCAACCTGACAGTGAAGTACACCAAAGCGGGTTCATCAGGCAAAAATCACAATGAAAGCAATTTTGTCATAATGTATCCAAAATTCTTAGAGCCTCAGATTCCTTGAGTTCTACTTCTATAAAACTCCTAGAGGAGAACATAGGCAAAACACTCTCCGACATAAATCACAGCAGGATCCTCTATGATCCACCTCCCAGAATACTCGAAATAAAAGCAAAAATAAACAAATGGGATCTAATTAAAATTAAAAGCTTCTGCACAACAAAGAAAACTATAAGCAAGGTAAAAAGACAGCCTTCTGAATGGGAGAAAACAATAGCAAATGAAGCAACTGACAAACAACTAATCTCAAAAATATACAAGCAACTCATACAGCTCAATTCCAGAAAAATAAACGACCCAGTCAAAAAATGGGCCAAAGAACTAAACAGACATTTCTCCAAAGAAGACATACGGATGGCTAACAAACACATGAAAAGATGCTCAACATCACTCATTATCAGAGAAATGCAAATCAAGACCACAATGAGATACCATTTCACACCAGTCAGGATGGCTGCGATCCAAAAGTCTACAAGCAATAAATGCTGGAGAGGGTGTGGAGAAAAGGGAACCCTCTTACACTGCTGGTGGGAATGCAAACTAGTACAGCCACTATGGAGAACAGTGTGGAGATTCCTTAAAAAACTGCAAATAGAACTGCCTTATGACCCAGCAATCCCACTGCTGGGCATACACACCGA
This sequence comes from Cephalophus harveyi, assembly GCA_006410635.1. Classification (NCBI taxonomy): domain Eukaryota; kingdom Metazoa; phylum Chordata; class Mammalia; order Artiodactyla; family Bovidae; genus Cephalophus; species Cephalophus harveyi. The sequence continues at coordinate 18,311 of SJYT01056215.1, forward strand.
GGAAACCAGAATTGAAAGAGACACATGTACCCCAATGTTCATTGCAGCACTGTTTATAATAGCCAGGACATGGAAACAACCTAGATGTCCATCAGCAGATGAATGGATAAGAAAGCTGTGGTACATATACACAATGGAGTATTACTCAGCCATCAAAAAGAATTCATTTGAATCTGTTCTAATGAGATGGATGAAACTGGAACCTATTATACAGAGTGAAGTAAGCCAGAAAGAAAAACACCAATACAGTATACTGACACATATATGTGGAATTTAAAAAGATGGCAATGATGACCCTGTATGCGAAACAGCAAAAGAGACACAGATGTATAGAACGGACTTTTGGACTCTGTGGGAGAGGGAGAGGGTGGGATGATTTGGGAGAATGGCATTGAAACGTGTATACTATCATGTAAGAATGAAGCACCAGCCTGTGTTCGATACAGGATACAAGATGCTCGGGGCTGGTACACAGGGATGATCCAGAGAGAGGAAATGGGGTGGGATGTGGGAGGGGGATTCAGGATTGGGATCTCATATACACCCATGGTGGATTCATGTCAATGTATGGCAAAACCAATACCAAATTGTAAAGTAAAATAAAGTAAAAATAAAATAAGAAAAATAAAAATTGAAGTTTAAGTATGTGCATGTTTAAAAAAAATGATTTTAGATCTCTGAAGAAGAGTTATGATCACATTGAGGTGGCCTCTCACCACTGTAATTGATCCATTTCAAATACGTTTTTTTCTGAACATACAACTTAAAATATTTGAAACCTACAATTATTCCTGAAGATTTCAATTATAAATGTCTGTTTAAAACATACTTGATAGGTGGGAACATTTTCAATATTACACTAAGGCATACCTTTACTTATGTACTCTCATCACATTTTTAGCTCACTGGACTTTTCTGATTTGATGCATGAATTTTGTGCCCCTGCAATGAATACTAAGCAAGAAAGCACTTGCAAATTTTGTGTTCAATCCCTAAAGTGAATTCTATGGAAGGCACATTTCTGATCATTTGGATCTTGCTCATTCATTTGTTAATGATAATACATGTTTCAGTTCAGTTCAGTCGCTCAGTCGTGTCCGACTCTTTGCAACCCCACGAATCGCAGCACGCCAGGCCTCCCTGTTCATTACCATCTCTCGGAGTTCACTCAAGTGAAGTGAAGTGAAGTCCATCCATCAAGTCCGTGATGCCATCCAGCCATCTCATCCTTGGTCGTCCCCTTCTCCTCCTGCCCCCAATCCCTCCCATTCACACAGGATATACAACGTTGCTTCCTCTGACATTGGTTTGTCAGACAAAAGCTGAAAATAGAATGTTCTTTGGGAATACCTAAAGAATCCTGACTCATCCTCTAGCACCATTTATAAGAAAAAGATAAATGTGCCTTAATGCAGGAAAAGAATTTGCTAAAAGTAATTTTAGTCATTCTTAAACTATACTATCTTAAGCTATACCATCACATTTATCTCTTGCAAATTATTCATCTCTTAATTCTATTACTTTTTTAAAAAGCTTGTGATATGATGATACTTACAGAGTACAAATTGTATAAAGCATTCCTTTAAATACTTACAGTATGTTTATGAGGACCTAGTACATAATTTTGACTTTATATTCTCAATTTTTATGTAACATGTGTGAGTAAAATAAGACAACCACTGTTAGGTCATGTAAAAATAAATAAACAGATAGATAAGGCACTTTAGGAAACAACAAAACCATTTTATAATTGCCAAGGAATTTTGAAAGAAATTATCAGTTTTATCAGTTTATTTTATTATTTATTTAATATTTATTAATACTAAGTTCAAATAACATTTTGAGTGACATATTTAAGCATCTGACAACAGATATATAATGTGTAAAATAAAGTTCTAGACAAAGAGGACAAAAGCAGGTAGAAGATATGAGTTTTACCTCTCAAGGAGTTTAAATTCTAGTGGCAGAGACAAGAAAATCACACATAACAAGTTATTGAGTATTACAGAGCAATTAACACATATCACCAGATGATGGATACAAATTCAAGGTTCCAAGGATTATTATTACAGTCTAAGTTGGTCAATCATGAGTCAGAGCTAGGCTAAGACCCTTGTTCACTCTGCAAAGTTGCTGATATTTCAAGTAGTCAACTACACGGAGGATAATTTGAGGGTCAAGATCAAGTAACTACTTTTGTGACTAAACACATCATACTTCATCACCTTAGTTTTCCCTGTGATTATGTGTGAAGAGGGGGTGGAGAAAGGAGAAAAGCACTAGATTCTATTTCTTGTTCCTTAAATGTAACAGGACAGGATGTTTTAACAGACTTAAAATTTTTCTCCATAGTGAGACATAACACAGTGACACACAGACAGACAAAAGGAAGAACTCTGTTACTCACAACTCCGAAGGAAAGAAGGCTACTACCTAAGACCAGAGTTCTGTACGTGGGATGAGAGCTGGATCTGTAGGGGACAGCTGATATATGGCAAACAAAAAGAGGGAGAGCTAGGTCTGGTGGGTATGGATCAGTAAATTTAAATAATTTCTCAGCTCCAGGTCATAAAGGCTGTCCACAGCTGTTTTATACCAGGGCATGGGGTGACTAGGGCGGTTTACAGAGCCTCCGAGACAAAGGAAGTGGTTGAGGTATAAATGATCTGCTGCTCAAGAAAGAAAACTGACCAGCCTCCAGTCACACATTTAAAATTGGGTCAAGACTGCATTTTAAGAAAAAATTACAGAGTCACTACACATTTTCTCAACCATGTGTTGATGATATAATTCAACCTTTGTGGAATAAGGGCTCTATTTCTCCCCTGGTCCTCCTGACTCACAAGGTGCCTTCTGCAGCCTGGCCTCTGTATGTTGGTCTCTGTTCTCGCTGCATCCACAGCTGGAACAGCCCTGCTCTATTCTGGGCACTGTCCAAGCTGGACATCTCAAACCTCTGATGGAGACTCCTGCTTGACTGCACTCTCCCCCTTCTCACCACCAAATCCCATTATAATCCTTACATTGTTGAAAGAGCTACACTGTAGCTGCTGTTGGGCAGTTGCTCTCAAAATTAGCTTCATATTATTACTACCTGGGGAATATCTAAAAATGAGCTTTGACCTTCACCCCAGAAAACAAAATCAGAATCTCTTTGTGAAAAGGGACCTGGGATTTAAATGTGCATACTGGATTGGGATCAGCGCACTTAGGTGGCTGTAACATCAAGTGTGGCATTTACTTCTTAGTCATTGTCGATGCCCTTCCTAAGGTCCATAAATGCATTTTCAGATTGTCTCTCTAGCTTGCTAGTCAGTACAGACCAAGAGAGGATTAAGGTGGAAGGAGATATCATATACAGCATTTCTTCATTTAATCCTTCATGCTACAATTTCTGGCTCAGCAGTAAAGAATCTGCCTGCAATGCAGGAGACCTGGGTTCGATCGCCGGGTCAGGAAGATCTCCTGGAGGAGGGCATGGCAACCCACTCCACTATTCTTGCTGGGAAAATCCCATGGACAGAGGAGCTGGCTGGCTACGGTCCATGTGGTTGCAGAGTCAGACACGACTAAGCGACCAAGTACTCAACACATGCTACAATATCTGCATGTCTGTGTGAGGGGTGGAGGGTGGTCAAGAAGATGGTATCAAAAAATGAGAGAACAAGCCACAGACTAAGAAAAAGGCAACTGAAAGGTACCATTCAGTTGCTCTGTGGCTTTGCCTGAGCCATGAGTTCGTATGTTCCCTATCTTCTTCTAGAGTATATGCTGTAAGAATAGGAAACTTAAGATATATGTTTTCAATTATCTCTTTATGTTAAAGATTTTAGGTTCCCATTGTCACTCATACACATCACTTTGGTAATTTACTAATTGTCTTTTTTTGTGTAATTCTCCATGCTAAGCATATTTTCTCTTTTAATATTATTTCACAATATAACATGAATTTTAAAAAAATTCCAAGATAGCCATACCACCACAGCATGTTAAAGAACAGGTGCTCCCAGAACCCAACATGTGGCATAACTGTATATGTAAGTAATGGTGAATTGAATCTATTAAATGTTTTGATCCAGACTCATTTGGCAATGCTCCTATAAACTCAGCCCAAATATCCTGGAGAGTAATGCATGCTAATGAAACCAAAGAGGTGGAGGCTGAATTAAAATAAGTGCTACAAATACTAGATGCTTGTGATTAAACATGCTGAGGTATGCCAGGAAAATTTAAGTCTCACTAATTATCAGATACCAAATGAGGTATCTGTTCAGTTATAGCTCGACTCAGTAAATCCCTTTTTTTTAGTACTATACAGAGTTCAATAGCTTTGAAAATAGATATGTTTGGCCTCTAATAATTAATTCAGTATTGTGTTGAATAAACTTTCATTTGTTTCTATATTCAGTAAAAAAAAAAAAGGAAAGAAAAAAGAAAACATCTGGTGTTTAATAAAGTTGTGCTATGTGTGGTTTTTCTTTTTTTAAGTTTGCCTCTATGACAGTCTTTCTTTCTAAACTAGTCATAGAAGTGGCAACTTGCAAATAAATTATCTGAGAAAAAAAGGTTCTTTAAAATGGCTCTATCAAGGGGAAGACTATGTCACTGTAAAACTATCTGAAAGATCTCCTTATATGGAAGGTGTAATGATTTTTTAAGGATCACAGAGGGGATCAAGGGACTTTGGAACTAAGGGCAATGTATGACAGGAAGAGAGAATGACCAGAGTTAGAAGATCTTATTTCCTGGACAGATCCATTAAGTGAGGTTGTGAACCTTCCAAATGCATTACAGCCTTGGTGTTGGAAGAGCACCAAAGGTTTTCCATGCTACAGTCCTGCCTCATAACCCTTACAAAGCTGGAATCAAGAGTCTGCATCCCATCACTGTTTTCTCTCTAATCACGCCACTGTTATTTCACTTACAGCAGGAATAGTTTCATGGAAATGTACATATTTCAAAGGTCATACTGATAAACGATACTAACTGAATCAATGCATTTAACCAACAGTACATCATCACCTACAGTACAGAAATCACCATGCTAAGGACAAAGGATTATTTTTTATAATTGACCTAGTTCTTGACCTCAAGGCGCTTATAATTAGTATGAGGAAAGCAACTATAGAAAAATAATGCATTATAAACTTTTTACAAAAGAATATGTATATATACTCATATACAACAGTTCAGTTCAGTTGCTCAGTCGTGTCCGACTCTTTGCGACCCCATGAATCGCAGCACGCCAGGCCTCCCGGTCCATCACCGACTCCCAGAGTTCACTCAGACTCACGTCCATAGAGTCAGTGATGTCATCCGGCCATCTCATCCTCTGTCGTCCCCTTCTCCTCCTGCCCCCAATCCCTCCCAGCATCAGAGTCTTTTCCATACAAATAATTGTACTTTCATATGTGTGTATATAGAATAGGATTTCAGAAGGAAAGGAAAATTACATCCTCCCAATAGTGAATGAATAAATTAGTGATCCAGATGTCATTTTTATTTAATCATTCAAGTAAAATGATAAACTATCTTCTGTCCTCCAGGTTTTATTTTACTGGAAAACAAACCAAAACCAGAATTTCCAGTAACCTGTAGCACAATCCATGTGTTGGTTATCACTATGGTCCTCAACAAAAACTACCTTCTGATAAGTAGTTCCGGCTGTCAATCATTGAGTCAGTGACTGTGGATTGCTGGAACCAAAGCAGGTTCCACAACCAGAGCAACCATCTGAGATGTGAATTTCAGGGCAAACCCTTTTTCCTTATAGCTTCAGATGCCATTATCCCAGTTCATCAGGTGGTTAGATATCAGATGCAAATTCTATGTTCTGCAAAACATTAAATTCTTAAGGTCTAAGAAATGCTTCCTAAGTGAAGTTCTCCACGTATCTGTAGTATTCCACGACAGAATAAATGCATTATCTTCTTGTGCCCAGATCACTCTTTGTACTTTGGAAAATAGAAGCGCTATGTCTCCCTATGTGCCCAAAATGTTATTATAAGTGAAAAATATTGTGGATAGATGGTTAGCAAAGTTAATGACCTTGATCAAAAAGTCCATCATGAAATAAACCCTCTCAGTCTTTAAAATGGTCACATTTTAATTAAAAACTTATATGATCACCCCAACTATAAGTGACTCATATCTCAAACTACCAAAAAAAATATTGTATAATATTTGTACTTTCTGGTGCTTAATCCTATCTAACAGCATGCTCTACTGAACATATTCCTAAAGGATTACCTAGGTTTGTTGATTACTTCTCATGTGTTTATCATGGTGGAAAAGCATAAACAAGAAACCTAATTAATCAGCAGCTTTCTATGAAGCATTGCTTTATTAACATACTGAGATATAACAAGGTTTCCCTACTTCAGTTTATTGTACAATTATAGACTTCTTCCTACTGAGTTGTTAAAATGTGTTTCATGGCATATTCTGGTCTTTTAAATATGTAATTTAGGTATGCATGCATGCTCATTCCCTCAGTCATGTCTAACTCTTTGGGATCTCACAGACTGTAGCCTGCCAGGCTCCTCTGTCCATGGAATTTTCCAGGCAAGAGTACTGGAGAGGATTGCCATTTTCCTACTCCGGGGGATCTTTCTGACCCAGGGATTGACTCTGCATCTCTTGCATCTCCTGCACTGGCAGGCAGATTCTTTACCACTGTGCCATCCGGGAAACTCCAATTTAGGTATATTTTCAACAAACCTTAGTAAGCACTCATTATATTCCAAGCATGGTACTATTAATAATTTAAAAATAAACCATGGTAGCTCCTATATGTATAGTGCTTAGTATATGATGAACAATTTACTAAACATTATATATATGTACAGTTTATTTAATCTTAGTCACAAATTTATGAAGTAGGTATCAGAATTCTGTCCCTTTCCCCTGGGAGAAAACGAAGACAGAGGATTATATTAAACTATCCCAAGCCAAAGAGTAGTAAAGGTATAAAATAGCTAGCTAGTGGGAAGCTGCTGTATAATACAGGGAGCCCAGCCTGGCTCTCTGTGATGACCTAGAGGGGTGGGATGATAGGGAGGGAGGCTATGAGGAAGTGAGATATATACATATATATAAAATAGTTATGACCAATTTGTGTTGTTGTACAGCAGAAACCAATACAACGTTGTAAATTATCCTCCAGTTAAAAAAAAAAATTTTTTTAAGAGCTGATAAATAGCAAACCTGGGTTTGAAAAAGTTTGACAGTGTGCTTAATCACTCAGTCATGTCCGAACTCTTTGTAATCCCATGGACTGTAGTCTGCCAGGCTCCTCTGTCCATGGGGATTCTCCAGGTGAGAATACTGGAGTGGGCTGCCATGTCCTTCTTCAGAGGATCTTCCCAACCCAGGGATCAAACCCAGGTCACCCACATTGTGGGAGAATTCTTTACTGTCTGAGCCACCAGAGAAGCCCAAGTGAATACTGGAGTGTGTAGCCTATCCCTTCTCCAGGGGATCGTCCCAATCCAGGATTCGAACTGGGGTCTCCCACATTGCAGATGGATTCTTTACCAGCTGAGCTACCAGGGAAGTCTTAGTATTGTCCCCACCATATACGTGGCTATAGATTTATCACAAAAGAGACTGAACTATTAAAAATATTTCTGAAAACTTTCTCACTGATTGTGAAATATATTGCTATTACCTGGGGGTTTTGAATTCCACTGTAACTGTCAGATATGACAAAGGGATCTGAATGCACACAATGACCTTAGTTGGTGGGGTTCTGTTGGCCAAGTGTTAGAGGAGGAATGAGGTTAAGAACTCTGAAATATTAAGTGACTA
>SJYT01056215.1:27847-48267 GCA_006410635.1 Cephalophus harveyi
CAACCCTGGGAGTTCTTTGGAAGGAATGATGCTAAAGCTGAAACTCCAGTACTTTGGCCACCTCATGCGAAGAGTTGACTCATTGGAAAAGACTCTGATGCTGGGAGGGATTGGGGGCAGGAGGAGAAGGGGACGACCAAGGATGAGATGGCTGGATGGCATCACGGACTCGATGGACGTGAGTCTGAGTGAACTCCGGGAGATGGTGATGAACAGGGAGGCCTGGCGTACTGCGATTCATGGGGTCGCAAAGAGTCGGACACGACTGAGCGACTGAAAGGAACTGAATGTTTTATAGCTCTTAGCTAATACATTTTCAGAAAAACAAGAAGCAAAGAAATAGGAGTTATAATATTGACCTGTCCAGGTTATACTGAAGAAAAAAAAATTTAAGGCTTCTTAAAAATTCTAGTACTTTTGAAGTATTTAAATATATGGTTCTATGCAGTAGTGTTATCATAATTTTAAAGCTTGGGTAACAGATAGTGACTGAGAAAAGAAATTATGCAATTAAATGAAAGTAAAATTGTTGATGTGAATAAAGCAACATGGCCCTTTAGAAGTCATTAAATTGTAAATCAATTAACTAAAGATGACTCTCTGGGCATATTTTGTTTGAAAATTTTTTCCAGACCATTAGAAATGGAAAAAAAAATAACCCTTGAAACATTAAAACTTTAAAGAGCTTTTGATTGATCTGGATGATAGTTTCCTGTACTTTGAAATTCTCTGCACTATAGTTAGACGTTTTCAATTATGCTGACTAAATATTCTCATCCACAGGGGCTCAAGAGTAATACAAACGCATGGAATAGTTTATGTTTCCAGATGTTGACATTACACTGAATGGTATTTACCAAGAAGCAAACATCTATTTGTTCATTGTGTTGCCCTTGATTCTTAACTTTCATTTTCACAAACATCATTTTCTTTTTAGAGTTTGATAGCTGTATGCAGTACACAGAGGTGACAGGAAGATATCCACCCAAAACTTGGATGTGATATTCCTCTCTGAAAGTAAGCTGAAAAGCACCGCTTATCATGGAACCATGAAGTTACCTTAAAACCAGTCCTTCAAGATCTGGCATTACAACAAACGGATATTTTTAAACTGTTATTTAAAAATACAATATCTTTATTTGATGAATTACCACAAATGAAGATAATCTTTTCTCTTTCAGTTACATGAGAGGCTGGGCAGTGCAAGTTTGGGAAAATGGGTACAGCTTATATCCTCCTCATGACAGAGAAAAACAATTTAAAGCCTGCAGGGCAGTTTAGAAAGAAAGAGGTGAATGGCAGAAAAAAAGAAGCCTGAGGAAGCGGGAGGTCAGCCCTGCCTAGAGAGAAAGTTCCAAGGAAGAAAATCACGGTAAGAGCAAGACTGAAAGTAATTCTGTGAGAACTGTACCTGCTCACTCGTGTGCAACTCTCTGAGACCTCATGGACTCTAGCTCCTCTGCCCATGGGATTCTCCAGGCAAGAATACTGGAGTGGGTTGCCATTTTCTTTTCCAGGGGATCTTCCCGACCCAGGGATCAAATCCATGTCTCATGCATTGGCAGATGGATTCTTTACCACTGCGACACCCGGGGCAAAGGGAATGCCTAATAGGGATTTCCTCACAGAGTTCTTTATGACATGAAGCAAACATACCACTGTGAAGCCTCCCATAGATCTTCAATGCTTTAGCAAAAATCTAGCATAATTATTGATGTTCTGTGTAAGTAAGAATGTGCATATGCATGTCAAATTATGAAGGACAGATTATCACATCCAAATAAATGCATGAAGAAGAAAACACTCAGGAAGCAGAAGTACAATGATAGACGAGTCTAAAAGATTCCTCTGGGAATGTACAAAAATCATGGGGAAGACTACAGACTCCAACACACTCCAGAAATAGAAGTTTAAAAAGCAGTTTTATCTAGATCTCAAGGGGTATGGATGTTTACCTTACCTCTCTTTTATATTACCATGTTTAAAGAAAAATTCCTTTGATAGGACAGAGAAAGTTTGGAGCAGCAGAAAAAAAGTGTAAGGACAGAAAATTCACAAAGGAAAATATAGATAGTGTTCATCTAGACACTTTACAAAGAGAGTATCTTGTTAGAACCAAAGCATTCTGCTCCCAATGGCCTTAATGGAGACAGATGGAGTCCACTGCTGTAAACAGATGTTACTAAATAAATCTCTTCCATAAATATCCTATTTTGCTTCGTTTCATGTTTAACAAGTAATATTCTGATTTAAATTTGACTTTTTCACTTATTGGTAATAGTACAAGTTAATAAAAATTAATAAACTAAATTTTATACAACATTTCTATGAGCTTAGTTTATGTGATTCTATCATTGAAAATGGTATACTTTCAAGTCTTAAAGATCACACTTATTGACATGCCATTTGAAAATCAGCCCCTGGATCCTAACAAAAAATCTCTTTTGGTATGTAAAGTACAAAACCTCTTAGAAAAAATCAAGTTAGCATCTCATAATGATAACCAGTGGTTCTCAACATAGTACTTTTACTTGAATATCTTTGCAACGCACTGCAACTAGCTCAATGCATTACAAATAGATTGTGGTTTAGATAAACTAATATAATAGAGAGATAGACAGCTACATATTAATACAACATATATATGGGAACATATTCTTAACAGTAAAATTCCATATTTTATAATATCTGTTGAGTCAGTTGAAATAGTGACAATTTTTATTTCACTTTATTTGTAACTAATAATATAAGAACTATTCAGAATATGTTCATTTTCTTTCCTTCCTTCACCGTCATGAATAAATTAAGAATTACTGTTTGCCAGAGTGTTTTATTCTTGATATATCATGTTGTTTCATGACACCCCCTTTTACTTAGTCTTGATGAGATCAAAGTGTTGTGTTAGTTGCTCAATCGTATCTGACTCTGCAACACCATGGACTGTAGCCCCTCAGGCCCCTCTGTGCATGGGTCCAGGCCAGAATACTGGAGTGGGTTGCCATTTCCTTCTCCAGGGAGTCTTCCGGACCCAGGGACTGAACCCGTGTCTCCTTCGTCTCCTGCACTGCAGGCAGATTCTTTACCCACTGAGCCATCAGAGAAGCCAAAGGGGAGGTATATTAGGAATGAAAAATTAAAAATATTGATAGCTGTAATTAATGTTTAGAGTTTACGATGACAGAGAAAATGCAGTTAAGTGAGGTAGAAATGTAGTGTCTGTTATCTCAACCAAGGTGGGAGTTGGTAGATGATACTATAAATTAGAGGGATGAATCTTAGAGAAAGCAGGACCTTTCCCAGATATCAGATCACAACGCTGATCCCACCTGCATGCCCCACAGTTAAGGAGTGCTGTAAAACTTGAAAAGCGCAGTGAAGATTTTAGACAATGCTGGCTTTGAATCAGGGATCATTTGCATCAACTGCCACTTTTCCAGCAAAGAGACTTTAGGTGATCTTACCCACTTATTAAAGTTGGATATATTAATGGTCTTACTGGATTGTTTAAGGATTAATAACATAAAATAAGCCAAATAAGTAGCACAGTGCCTGGCACAGGACAAATGGTCAGTATGTACCAATATGTAACCAATATATTAGAAATCTTAACCTTAATTAAAAGGTTCTGATGTCTAGCATTTGGAAATTTTGCATTAAATAAGGAAGTGAGAAGGAGCATTTTATAAACAGTATGAGATACACTGCTGATTTAATCAACAGTAGTGGTTCTAGGGCTTTCCATGTGGCACCAGTGATAACCCACCTGCCAGTGCGGAAATACATGAAATGTGGGTTCAGTCCCTGGGTCAGGAAGATCCCCGGGAAGAGGGCATGGGAACTCACTCCAATATCTGCCTGGAGAATCCCATGAACAGAGGAACCTGCCAGGCTACAGTCCTTAGCGTGCAGTCCTGAAGTCCTACATCCTGAAGCACACAGTAGTTCTAGAGAGCCCACCTGAAACAACTGTATCAGTAGGGAAGAATTAGGAGTCACTTTAGAAAAAGAATATTCTGGAAAGAAATACCTTTGGGGGTTTTTATTTTGATTACTGGACAAAGGTAACTGGAATGAGAGACACAGTGGAACTAACAAGGCAAGAACCTGCACGTAGTTCTATATTTCTATCTTAAAGAATGTCAGGGCTAAAGGCTTTCCTCTTAGGTTTAGGCCTTTTCTATCCTCCATGGGACACTCCTTTAAGGATTATCCTTCAAGTTGTTCAGGTTGATCGATTTTTTTTTTTTTTTCCCTACACTCTCTACACCAAAATGACTTCATCTACCCACTGCATTAGTCAGGGTCTTCTGAGAAGCAATACCAAAAAGCATTAAATAAGCAAAGATTTTATTAGGGGAAGTGATAGAGGGTGGGGGGGCAAGTCTTCAGAGAGGGAGTATAGGGAGGAGTTATGGAGACCTGGGAGAAAGGATTTAGTGGAAGCTTCCTGGACTGACTTGTCATCTAACAAAGTTTGGACAAAGACCATAGGAAGTCCTTCAGCCAAAGTTGATCAGCAAAGGAATCTGGCTTCTCCAAAGAGTAGGTCCCCCATCTTGTTCTCCCTGCAGTCAGTCTTTGGCAAGGAGCCTATGTGCTGAGTGTGGCCTCAATCCGGGTGATGAACTTCCAAGTTCAGATACTGGAGGTCTGCAAGATTCATTCAAGGCCTCCACACCAGCCTAGCAGAATTAATTCCCAATGGAAATTCCCAACAACAACCTCAATTCGAGTTCCAGATTAATTTAACTACCTGATTTATACTCCTCCTCGATTCTGCCACAGATCCTCTGACTCCAAGATCTCAGCTTTCCCTGCTTCCTTTCCCAGTGCTCCTACCTCAATCTGTTCTGTATCCCCCATGTTTAAAAGTACCAAAATGTATCCAGTTAGTTAGAAGCTGAAGTGAAGTGGAGTGAAGTGAAGTCGCTCAGTCGTGTCCGACACTTTGCAACCCCATGGACAGTAGCCTACCAGGCTCCGCCGCCCATGGGATTTTCCAGGCAAGAATACTGGAGTGGGCTGCCAGTTCCTTCTCCAGGGGATCTTCCCAACCCAGGGATCAAACCCGGGTCTCCTGCATTGCAGACAGACGCTTTACCGTCTGAGCCACCAGTTAGAAGCTGAGTCAAGTCCTAAATCTCATGTCCTCAAAGATTTTTCTCCCTCCATCTTCACCAATTTCTTTTAGAATCATCTCTTATCCTAAATCTGTTCCTCTTCATCATCACAACCTTAAATTATTGTAGGACACTAGTATCTCTAACTCTTGCAATAGGCTTTTGACTTGCACTCTTGGCTCCAGATATCCCCCTTGCAAATATATTTTCAACTGTCTCAACTATGTCCCTGGTAAAATTCTGATTTTATTTAGGTTATTTCCTTCCTAAAGTCCCTCAGATAGGCTGTTTTATTCCTTTGGAAAGGGCCAGCACTTACATACATGATATATCAGTTAGGGCTCTGCTTTCTTTTTATAGCTTTTCCTCTGTAAATACCTATCAGCACCCCCTGGGCTCCAGGAACAGTGAAATCGCTGAACTTAATCTACCGGAAATGTGCTTTATATGCTTCTGTTTCTTTTTAAATATTATTTCTAATGGAATACCCTTCCCCTCCTGCTGGACTGGCTACTTCCTATTATTTTCTTTGAGAACAAAATACAATTATGTATCTCAAAGAAAACTGAAGTATCTGAAATAATTAGGAACATAAGTTTTAGTTAATAATGGTCAAAACAGAAGAAACTAAGGTAAAAAGAGAATGGTTTTAAGGACAGCAGAATGAGAGCAGAAACATTTTTTGTTTAATGATGCCTAGTAGTAGGGTGTTAGTTCCTCAGTTGTGTCTGTCTCTGTGACCCCATGGAATAAAGCCCACCAGACTCCTCTGCCCATAGAATTCTAATTCTACTGGATTTGGCAGCCATTCCCTTCTCCAAGGGATCTTCCTGACCCAGGCATTGAACTGTGGCCTTCAGCATTGCAGGTGAATTCTTTACCATCTGAGCCACTAGGGAAGTCCTTTATGATGCCTACAGGAATATAAAGATGTGAATTTAATCTAATTGTTTAAAAGTACAATAAGAAATTAATGACATAGTTTGATATTTGTGATAATTACCCACTGAAGAAGGGCATGGCAACCCACTCTAGTACTCTTGCCTGGAGAATCCCATGGACAGAGGAACCTGGTGGGCTATAGTCCATAGGGTGGCAAAGAGTCAGAGATGACTGAAGCAACTTAGCACGCATGCAGACATGAGGTAATTGCATCCTGACTTATTTTAAAACAATGACACTTATATTTTCAAGATAGATGCTACAGTATTTATGAGTGAAGTGATAAGAATCCTGGGGTTAAAAAAAAAAAAAAGAATCCTGGGGTTTATACCAAAATAATCCAGAACAAGAGTGGAAGTAGTCATAGGGAAGAAAGGAAATGAATAAAGGATAGTTTAAACAGAGAAATAAGCACATGGAGGTATATTATACTGTCCTCTGTTTTGTGTTTTCTATTTTTCATGAAAAAAGTGTTTTTTGTTTTTTTTTTAAGACACCTGGAAATAGTACTAATAGCACGGTAGAGAAGTAAAAGAGGAAGAAGAACTTAGCATTCAGAAGTTGATGGGTGTCTAGTGTGTAGAGACGGTAAGATATATGTATAAGGTTTGCAAGGCAAAATTAAAAGCCACAAGATACCTCTAAAAGAAGAAGTTACAAAAAAATGAAAGTAAAGTTGGTGAAAGTCTTTATAAAGTATTCTAAGTAAGCACTAAACAGAACAAAATAAACAACACAGACACAGACTTCCTTGGTAGTCCAGTGGTTATAAGACTTTATGCTTCCGCTGCAGAAGGCATGTCTGTTCAGTCCCTGGGCAAGGAATTTCCACATGCCGCGTGGTGTGGCCAAGAAAAAAAACACCACTCAGATAGTCGTGTATGTGCATGTGTGTGCATGGCTGTGTAACAGTGAAGGGAAGAGGTGGAAAAGAAACTAATCTGTCACCATGAAAATAATGCTAAATGCAAGCCATCCGTTTTGGAGACCTACAGGACAGCTTTTCACGTGTGTACGTGCTCAGTTGCTTCAGTTGTGCCCTACTCTTTGCAATCCCATGGACTGTAGCCCGCCAGGATCCTCTGTCCATGGGATTCTCCAGACAAGAGTACTGGAGTGGGTTGTCATTTCCTTCTTCAGGAAGTTCCTCATGTAGAGGAAAGAAATGCTCAGCTCCCTGGAGTTGAAGACCAAAGGTGTGCTCCCTGCCTTAGATTCCACTGCCTCATCTCACAGAGAGGTCCTGAGGCTCGTTACTCTAAAAATATGATAAATTTTAGAAGTGAGTTTTCCCTCTGAAAGGCTTGCATATGTCAATTTTCAAAATTGGCACCCTATGTTCCTCTAGGCTTTCCTTTAGCATTCAAGGATCCTTAAGATTTTGGAGCATTTATACAGTGTATATAATTAAAGGTAGGATTTACTGATTGATCTTTACTGAGACTCTAGAGAGACTGACAAAGGTATCATCTCTACCCATCCCCCAGACCCTGCTCCAAACTGCCCTGTCTTGGAGAACACAAATATTAAAGGAGCTATTCTTTACTACTGCTTATTGATTTCATCTAATTTTCATACTGTCACTCATGATCGATACAGTTAATTTTTGCTGTTCTGTATGTATATTGGATATTGTCATTTATACCATTAATCACATCCATAATTGTCGTAAGAACAGAAATGCCTTTTCTTAGACATTTCATTCTAAAATATAATTATCCAGACATCCTGCTGTTAATGGCACCGAATCCTAATTACTTCAAAATGAAGCCATTACTCATAAACTTAGAGCCTGTACTACACGTGTTTACAGTAAGTAGATGGGACAATACTATAAAATTTATTATCTACAGTACAGCTCATTTTCTAGAAGCTGATTTAAGTGCTCAGCTCCTTAGTATTTCTTTTTCCAACCTCATTAACATATGATAAAGTTTACCAGCTCCAGCAGTCTAAAGAATAATGGTATAAATTGTCCCTCCCTGAAAACTGACATTCAAAGCTCCTTAACAAACTACATGGTTAATGACAAATGCCCTCACAACACAAACTGTGTCACTAGTAAAATGACATTTTCCATTATAATTTTTTTTCTGGATTTAATACAAGATAATTATGTCAGAGAAGTGTACCAACAGATTATTTCTCAAATAATTTGTGATCTAATAATGAATAATAACCTAACAGTTGCACATAAATTTCAATAGTGCTTTACACTTTTCAGAGTATTTTCACATCCATTATCATATTTTATCTTAAAAATTTTACTTATGTGGTATTTACCTACTTAAATTCCTCTTAAGTCACTCTTGCTGACCAATACCAATACCATCATTTGACCAATACCAAATCTCTACACATTCCTTATTAATTTTCAATGAACCTAGGGCTCACAAACATCTATTTCTTTTTGTATATTCCCTTCAGTTTCTTTTCTCAAAGATTAAGACATAAACATATGTATATTGCCCCAAAACAAAGTGTATTTAAACTGAAAATAATAATAATAAATTCTTCTGGGTTGTTTTTCTACCTTTTCTACATTTATCAACATCTGTGTATATACAACACAATGAAAGTCCCAGCAGGAACGTATTCATTTTTTTCCTTTCAAAATCTTAAAGTTATTCATAAATTCGAATTTCTGTTGATTTTAAACAGCATTTCTGGAGTAAATATTCTAAGCAATTTAAGTACTTTCTTCTTTTCTTTCTGTTGTCAAATCCATCAATACCCCATTCAAGTCTATCAACCTGTGTAAAACTCCTCTGAGATTTATCTATGAAATATTTTATTAGTTTCCACATTAATGTTTAATCTCCATTCCACTATTATTTACACATGATTTAACTGTGTTGCACTTTTCTATTTTCAAACTTCTCTCTTTGGAGCATGAAAAAATAGGCACTTTCCTAATTTGGTAGCAAAGTGAAATTGGTACAAACACTCTGGAACATCATTTGGCAACATATACTAAGAAATTTTTGGCTTATTCATCTCAAAGAGACAGTCTGTAATGCACAAAGATTTAAGCAGGAGAAGATTCATCACATCATTATTATTTTTGAACACAAATCATTTTATAATCTGAAAAGAGCTATGTGACATAGGCTATTACCAAAACATAGTGATACAGAGGTGGTGGGTAAGAGGTGTGGGCCACTCTGAAGTTTGAGGGCCTGGGTTCAGAGCTCCACTCTGCTATAGGCCAGCAACTTGATAGGCATGGTAATCAGTTCAATTCAGTTGCTCAGTCGTGTCTGACTTTTGGCAACCCCATGAATCACAGCACACCAGGCCTCCCTGTCCATCACCAACTCCCGGAGTTCAAACTCATGTTCATCGAGTCGGTGATGCCATCCAGCCATCTCATCCTCTGGCGTTCCTTTCTCCTCCTGCCCCCAATCTCTCCCAGCATCAGAGTCTTTTCCAATGAGTCAACTCTTCGCATGAGGTGGCCAAAGTACTGGAGTTTCAGCTTTAGCATCAGTCCTTCCAAAGAACACCGAGGACTTGGATCTCCTTGCAGTCCAAGGGACTCTCAAGAGTCTTCTCCAACAGCACAGTTCAAAAGCATCAATTCTTCAGCACTCAGCTTTCTTCACAGTCCAACTCTCACATCCATACATGACCACTGGAAAAACCATAGCCTTGACACTATATTGCTAGTAATTATCTTACTGGTATGCTGTGCTTAGTCACTTAGTCATGTCCGACTCTGTGACCCCATGGACTGTAATCTGCCAGGCTCCTATGTCAATGTGGATTCTCCAGGCAAGAATACTAAAGTGGGTTGCCATGCCCTCTTCCAAGAGACCTTCACAACCCAGGGATCGAAGCCAGGTCTCCCACATTGCAGGCAGATTCTTTACTGAGAAGCCCGATTATAACTAGATGTTTTTACCTTTGACCACTTTCCTCTAATACTCCTTCCTCCCACCCCACCTTTGGTGACCACAAATCTGATCTCCCTTTCTGTAAATTTGGATGTTTTTGTTTTATAAATTTTCTGTATATGTGAGATTATGCAATATTTGCCTTTCTCTACCTGACTTAACTTTACTTAGCATAATGCCCTCAGGAACCTCAACCATCAGGAACCATTGCTGCAAATGACAGGATTTCCTCATTTTCTTATGGGTGAATAATACTCATACATATATGTAATTTATATAGGGTTCTTGCCTGGAGAATCCCAGGGACAGGAGAGCCTGGAGGGCTGCCGTCTATGGGGTCACACAGAGTCGGACACGACTGAAGTGACTTAGCAGTAGCATATAGGGTTTAGTCCCAAAGTCATGTCTGACTCTTCGAGACTCCACAGACTGCCCACCAGGCTCCTCTGTCTATGGGATTTCCCAGGCAACAATACTGGAGTGGGTAGCCGTTTCCTTCTCCAGGGGCTCTTCCTAAGCCAGGGATCAAACCCATGTCTCCTGCACTGGCAGACAGATTCTTTACCACTGAGCCACCAGGGAAGACACACACACACCACACACACACGCACGCACGCACGCATGCACGCGCACACACACACGTACACACACACACACGTAAAACAACTTCTTTATCCATTCATAAGTTTTGATGGACATGTGGGTTGTTTTCATGTCTTGGTTGTTGTAAATAATGTTGCTTTGAACATGGGGTGCAGATATCTTTTTTAGTTAACGGTTTCATTTGTTTTGGACATATTTCCAGATATGAAATTGCTGGATTATATAGTAATTCTTTTTAATCTTTTGAGGATCCACCATACTGTTTTTCATAGGGGTTGTACCACTATTTACAATTTACAATCCCATCAACAGTGCACAAGGATTTCCTTTTCTTCTGATTGTCGTTAGCATTTCTTATATCCTTTTTTTTTTTTGGTGATAACCATTCTAACAAGCATACGGTAACATCTTAGTGTGGTTCTGTGGTTCTGACTTGCATTTTCTTAACTACTAGTGATTTCAGCATCTTTTCAGGTACCTGCATCATTATTTTTAATACAGAATATGCAAAAACCACCCACAAATCCTATACTATGTAAAAACTTGAACAAGTTAATTTATGCTTTGGCTATAAAATGAATATTAAGAATCTCTTCAAAGCAATGTAATTTTGTATTTTTACTATTGTTCTTATGGTTTCTTATTGTTATCAACACTTCTTTCACTGCCATCCCCAAACTTCAAGGCTTCCACGTGATCTATTCAACTTTCCCAACTTCAGAATTACTAATTTTTTCAGAATAAATGAGAGAAATGAGTCAAAGTAGCCTCAGCTTTCCCACTACCATATTTAATGAAGTAGTTATCCCCCTCTTCCATGTCTGTCCTACCAAGTCAGAGAGTTTGATAAAAGATCATCACCTCAGTTGCTCTGCATTATAAATATTTCAAGTCACATGCATTTGTTGAGACTTTATTTGATATAGAAAAAAGTGTTATGAAATTAATCTTTTTTATCCATTTTCTTATATTTGTTAGCCCTAAAATGGATTATCATCAAATTCATTTTTATTACCTCTCTGCTGGTATCTCACAACTGGGGGAGTAGGAGGTGCTCTAGGGACTAATACACACAGACATATGGGATTTTGTGGGGCTGAGCCCATCATTTTAGTTTATGGGCTTTAGAATCATATAGTCTATATGTTCAATTTCCCAGCCCAGCATGGTGTTTAATGAAGCTGTTTAAAGTTATGGTCATAAAAAGTCTTATTTTTATTGAAAGGAAAGAAATGCTTTTCAGGAAATGCTATAATAGAAAAGAGGGATAGAAAATTAAAATGCAGTTTGATCCTATCTATATAAGATAATATGCCCATATGGAAGATGTATACTAATATAGATTCCCTCTCATGAAGGAGAATCTTGCTCTGAGGATTAAAATATTTGGGGATATTTTTAAATTATACAAGCCACCACTGCTTACAAATGTAAGATTTATAGCAATTACTATTAAAGACTCCATTTCTCCCAGCCTCTTCCTCCACACATACACACACACACACACACACACACAAGCATATGTTTTGAAACCCACTAGATAACTGAAATTATTGATGGAAGTGTCTTTAAACATGTAAACTGTTAGAAGCAAACAGCATAATAGAGAATAGTTGCTCAGAAATCTTGAGTAGTTAATGTTGGGTAGTGAGATATGAGTAATTTTGTAACCATTATTGTTCATGTTTTCTGTAATAAGTGTGTAATTTTAGAATCAGGAAAAAACAAATATTTATGTATTATTTTTTCTAAATTTAAGCAGAGCACTTGTGTGTCAAAACAAACTGGCAGAATATGATATCTGCTCTCAATTTCTCCCTTTTTAAAATCTCATTAATACTGAAATACAAAAGAACTCATCTTTGTAATATTCTGCATTGATAATATCTAACCTTTCTGTCCTTCTGGAAGCCATGAAAGCTGGTCACTGAGTTAGTCATGACCTGCCACAGAGCATGAACACACATCACCAGGGAAAAATATAGTGGCAATAGGGTCACAAAGAGTCAGAAACGCCTGAAGTGACTTAGCATGCACAGTAGAAGTCACAGTAACTTGTGTGCATGCTAAATCATTTCAGTCATGTCTGACTCTTTGCCACCCTATGGAACGTGGCCCGTCAGGCTCCTCTGTCCATGAAATTTTCTAGGCAAGAAATCGGAGTGGGCTGCCATGCTCTCCTCCAAGGGATCTTTCCCACTCAGGGACTGATCCCACATCTCTTGTCTGGCAGACAGGTTCTTTACCAGCAGGTACACCTGGGAAGCCCAGCAGTAACTTACTGACTTACCTCTTTGAGGTACTATTCTCATTGTTTTATGTACATTAATGCATGTAATCCTCACATCCCTATGAGGTTGCTACTCCTTTTGTTTCTTAGTGAGGAAACAAACTAAGACACAGAGAAATTTAAAAATCTGCTCAAGGTCACCTATTAAAAGAAGGGTAGAGCTCAGAGTCAAGGCCATATGGACCAATTCCAGAATTCACTCTTAATTCAGTGCTTAAGTAAATAATAAGTAATTCAATTGGCATCAAAACTCTATGATCCATTTTCATTTGATTTCTAATTATGTCTAAAATTTCTTTCTAAGCATGATTTCTGGCATACCACAAGCTCTCATTAAAGAAATACAGACTGTTTTAAATATTATTATGTTATTGCTATTATTATGTCTCTTTTCATTATTTCACTTCCCAATATTATTTGTTTCATCTGTAAAAAATTATCAGATGTCAGTCTTTCACTCTACACATCTGATGAATTTCTTTTTTAATTTTTCGGAGCTTGATAATTGATTGAATTTATTAATGCTTTTATTACATAGAATAGGATTTCTTATCTTCCTTATTCCCATAATTTCTAGGGTTGGCTTCAGCATGAATGACCATGTACTTAAGAGGCACCATCATCACAGCCATCCAAAACCTATAAGGAGAATACTCATGTGACCCTACCATTTACAATGTTGCAGATCAGTAATGTTGGTTAGAATCTACAATTAAATTATTCAACAGATGGTTTGTGTGTCACTGGATAAATAATGTGAATTTCAACTTCTTAATAAATTCCTTAGTATCACTCATCTTTTGACATTATAGTTGGTTTTTAGCAGCCTCATACTATTTGTCAGTCATTCTGTTGTATTTCCTTAGTAAGTTACTCATTCATTTATTCATTCATCAACATTTATTCAGCTCTAGCTTTCAAATAGTATAATTTTTAGAGGTAATAAGCCTCCCAAAGTCAATTGCAGCATAAGACAGTCTTCTACGGAAATAAAGAAAGGACATGTGATAAGCCTTGAGAGTGGGAAGAAGGGTGGTAAGAAGATGATGTCAGAAACCATCTTCTTAAAAACCAGATAAATCAGAGACTGCTTGGAAGTTCCAAAATTAGTTAAGAACAAGTGTGGATGTGGATGTGAGTGTATATGCTTGTGTATACATGTGTGAGTATGAGTGTGTATGAGTTCACAGTGTGGGGAGGGAAGGAGTGAAAGAGAAGAAAAATTTAAGAGATCGGGAGAAGACTCCCCCCAAAGAAAGAAAGCAGTCTGTTGCCTGTCCCTGCAATCACCATCCAGCATGAATACAGGAAAGGACAATGTTAAAACAGTTTGTAGAGGCTAGATACCTTCAGCCTTTCATTTACACATAAATCCATTTAACAAATATGTAGTTGACCCCTGGAGTATTCCAAGCCTATTTCAGGTTTGTGTGTGTGTGTGTGTGTGTGTGTGTGTGTGAAGTCACTCAGTCGTGTCCAACTCTTTGTGACCCTGTGGACTGTAGCCCGCCAGGCTCCTCTGTCCATGGGATTCTCCAAGCAAGAATACTGGAGTGGGTTGCCATTTCCTTCTCCAGGGGATCTTCCCAACCCAGGGATCAAACCCGGGTCTCCTGCATTGCAGGCAGATGCTTTATCCTCTGAGCCACCAGAGAAGCCTTTCAGGTTTAGAGAATATAATAATCAACAAGCCAAGCTAAGTTGATGCCTAAAAGTACCTGTAATCTAGTCCAATAAATAGAAAGCAAAAACTATATATAAGATGAAGAAAGATTCCATGTTACACAAATGCATTTTAATCTTGTGCCAAAGATACAGGAAGGCACTGAAGAGTTTCCAGCAAGGAGCTTTGGAAGCCGATCTTACATTAAGCAAGGCCATTCTGGCATTACCCTGGACGGGCCTGTATACAGGGCCAGTTAGTAGGTAATTATATTATTAGAGTTATGACAAGCATCTGAATTGAGGCCTAAAGACAGAGAGAAATGGGTGAGGAAGAGAGAGGAGGTAAGGAGCATGCCAGGTTTCTGGTATGAAATTTTAGGTGAATGATAGTGGCTCTAAGGCAGGAAATATGGAAAGATCTGATTGGGAGAGCTGAATGGAGATAAGGAATATAATTTTGAATATGGGGAGTATGGGGTGCCAATGGGATTTGTAAGCAGAGCTGTCCAGTTAACCTGAGTACTAGGTCTGAGATGAAAATATAAATGTATTCTTTCATATTATGGGACAACAGATAAAAACATTGGATGACATATAATGATCATATCTTAGAAATCATGTCATATCATAGAAAGACTATGCACAGTTTAAAAAAAAAGGGACACAGACAGATATCAGAATCAATACTGTTCTAACTAGGTTGGCATATCTGCAAGAAATCAAAATATACAGGTTATTAGGGAAACTTCAGACCATATAAGAATTTCTAGAGCTTGCACTTAGACTTTCTTTTAATTTTTTTAAAACTATGCATGATCTACCTGTGGAGAAGGAAATGGCAACCCACTCCAGTATTATTGCCTGGAAAATTCCATGGACAGAGGAGCCTGGTGGGCTGCAGTCCATGGGGTCACAGAGAGTCGGACATGACTAAGTGACTAACACACACACACATGATCTACCTGAGTTGCTAACTTCTATTTTTAAACAATTAAGAGATAAACATCAGTATGTTGTCGTTGTTTAGTCACTAAGTTGTGTCCAACTCTCCGCGACCCCATGGACTGTAGCCTGCCAGGCTCCTCTATCCATGGAAGTCGGACACGACTAAGTGACTAACACACACACACATGATCTACCTGAGTTGCTAACTTCTATTTTTAAACAATTAAGAGATAAACATCAGTATGTTGTCGTTGTTTAGTCACTAAGTTGTGTCCAACTCTCCGCGACCCCATGGACTGTAGCCTGCCAGGCTCCTCTATCCATGGGGTTTTCCAGGCAAGAATACTGGAGTGAGTTGCCATTTCCCTCGCGGGGGGCTGTTTCCAACCCAGGGATTGAACTTGTATCTCTTGCACAGGTAGGCAGGTTCTTTACTCCTGTGTGCTTAGTCGCTCATTCGTTGCCGACCCTCTGCAACCCCATGGACTGCAGCCCTCCAGGCCCCTATGTCCATGGGGATTCTCCAGGCAAGAATACTGGAGTGGATTGTCGTCTCCTTCTCCAAAGCATCTTCCCAACCCAAGAATCAAACCCAGGTCTCCCGCATTGCAGACATATTCTTTACTGACTGAACCACCAGGGAGAATCTCACAAAAGATGAGAGAAAAGAAGGAAAACAAGAGAAAGTGATATTTATTATTGAAATACAGTTAATTGTATATGTGTCTTCTTCCCTATATTGCTTTTTGAGGACAATATATGTATCTCTAATAAACATTCAGGAACATATAATAAAGTGTTTAGTAAATACATCTAAGTATATCCATTTGCACATTTTGCCCACAAACTCTCCCTTATCAGATACCTGACTAAATATAATTTGTTTTATTGACAAAGTATAACTCCATCTTACCTATCAACCAGTCTCAAGATAGAAAATATAGGACCTCACAAATGCATTTGTTAAACCTATAGATAGAACTCAAAAGTATTTTTAAAAGAATCCTTTATTTGCATTTTCAAATAGAAGATATACCTCCAATTATGTCTAAGATCACAAATACATCTTGAAAATTAAGCTCTTTCTATATAACTAACATAACATTCTGTGTATTTCCAGCATCTAAACAAAGTAAATTGGTTCAATTATACTTTGTTTTATAAATTAACATTTTAACCTAGTATATGTATCTTATTATGAATGTTTTTCATTAAAACCATACCTTTATTGCCTTGAAGAAATAGGCAATACATGATCATCTGTGGAACTATCTGCACAGAGTCCCTTTCTGATCCCCTAATCCATCTTCAGAGCTGTGTGCGAGCGGCCACCTTAACCATGAGCTCTCCTCTCTCCTGGCTGTAATTGCTTGGACCAAAGGCAGACATTTGCTCTAAGCAGAGCCAATGACTCCCTGCTGTAAATTTTTAGATATAGAACTAAGAGAAAACACAATCTCTTTCTGTTGTGTAGGGCTGAGATATAAATTTCCAGGAATTATAGTGGTCATATTTTCTATAAGAAGAAAACCAGTCTTCAGCAAGAGAGAGCAGGGAAGAAAACAAAAAGAAGTAGAGTCTAGATATAAATGAATGTCATCGATCTTCAGACCCTGGTTCTAACAGTTCCAAAGGCACGGACGCAACTCTGCCTTCCCCATATCTTGATTGATCCAAATTTTCTCCTAGATTATTTAAGATAATAGCATCCTTTCAAAAATCTCATCCTTCTGCTTAAGCTAGTTCAAACTGGGTATCTGTGATTTACAGGCTAAATTGTCCCACTTGATCCATTTATTAAAAATTTACCATCATATTTGAGGCCTCAGAGACCCAGAGCAGGCAGCTGGCTCTGAGCCTCCTATAGAAAGTTAAGACTTTGCAAGGACTGCATCTTTGGAACAATCACCAAGTCACAATGGAGCAAATCAAGGATGTTTGTCTGCTTCGCCCTGGATGCTGATTGGAAAAAAAAAAAACTTTCTCCTTCCTCATAGAAAAGCTGCTAACCTACCATAACAAAAGAGATGATGCTATATGCAGAGATTCTGAAAAGGACATCACGGTGGTGCTGCTAAGAACACTGTCAGAAATAAATATGAACCACTCTGGAGAGACACACCCTACACCAGGAGACACAGGATCCTCTAAGTCAAACTTCATAAGAGATGAGTTGACAATAGAAAATTATAAAATAAGGCAATCTACCATCAGCGAGAATCTATCAAACACCCAAACAATAGGATTGTATCCTAAACACAGCAGATAATAAAGCAATCTGATAATTTTTTTAAAGCTGTGTATAAAATTAGAGGCATAAAAAGACAAATCAGAACTATAAGAATAAAATAATACAATTATAAAAAATATAGAATCCTAGATATGAGGAATAGAGGCATGGAAATTAAAAACTCAGTTGTTTAGGAGGGGTAGTTATTATAGTTAAAGCTGTTTCTCAGTATTCAGATCTCCTCCTGGGCATACTTCTCCATCCCCTTGAAGTTGAGGGGAGGAAGCTGATGAAGTTAAGGTGAGGCAATGTGATTTGGCATTAAATGTCAGTGGAAGGACATGTGTCACATTTGAGCTGAGGTCCTAAGTGTGCAAAGAGGGTCGAATGCAAAAAGAGATGGTGATCACAGACATCTGTAAACATATAGGTAAATCTAAACAAATATTCACTGTGTAAAAACTAGTCATAATAATTTGGGATTACAAAAACAAAGTGAAATAAAAATACTGACAACACAAAAATAAAAAAGTTTACCAACATATCTAATTATGTAAATTTGTTCTCATAAATTCATACCCTGTGTTTATTGCATGCCTTACATTGTATGTTAGAGAATATGGCATTTGAAACTTATTTTTCCAGACTGTTATACTTTTCTTTCATAATGGCCCCTATACTCAGTCTGTCTGTGTTAGCCCCTTGGGTAACATGCAAAAATTCATCAGAAAGCCCTTGGATGATAGATGCCTATTACATAAGTGTGACATTGCAGCCCTTTTAAAGTATTATTATTTAGTATTTCTTTTAACAACTGTTGTTTCACTTGTTTATTGATTGCAGCTGTAGATTAAAGTCTAGGTTCCTGGCTTCTTGCTCTCCACACATCTCAGTTAATTTCTGTTTATAGCATCATTTAATGGGTGTTCTTATGTGGCATTTTTGGCTATGGCTTTTAATTAAAAGAATATCTTTATGACACTGAAATTTGAAATTAGGAAGATTTAACTGTACTACTTTTATTATATAACATTTTATTTTATAATATATTACTTTGATGGTCTAATCAACCTGAATTTCTACTTAAACAGCCTGTAAATAGGAACACAGAAGTAATTAGATGTTTTTGAAAGAATATAAATTTAACAGATAAACATCTTAAAAACTCAAAGAGACGGATACATTATTCCCAGCTGTAGATATTATTTTATGAAGCCAGGAAAATAGGAAAGTGTGAAGATACTAAAAATTAAATAATCAGCTTGATTTTAGCATATATTTTGCTATTTAAAGTCCTGAAATAACATTTTTTTTAGATGTTCATGCACTTCACAAATTTCAATAGCCTGTCTCTTATACACATCTTGTGTATAAGAGACAGATTTAAAGTCCTGAAATAACATTTTTTTTAGATTTTCATGCACTTCACAAATTTCAAGAATTTTTCAAAGTCAACTTGATAGTCTATCAAGTTGATAATTTATCAACAGTTGATAGATAATATTTCTATTATGATCTGTAAAATTTAAATATTTAATAAAATCCATGGTATTTACTCAATTCCTTGATTTGTTTTGTACATTATTTTCTAAGTGGAGAGATTTATTAAGTCAAGACTCAGCATAGAGCTGAATAGAAACTGCAAAGAGAAGGAAGACTGGAATTGACAGTGCAACTAATGCTTGATCTTTAAAAGTGTCCCAATTTAAATGTTAGTTTCTGGCTTGAAAATTCTGCAAGAAGTCTTTGGCCAATAGGACAATCCATTTTCAACCGAAGACTTTCTTCTCACTTCACCAATGGAATTAAAGCTATACATCATGATTTTGTCATGTTTTCATATCTAACGCCACAAACAGAAACAATGATATTACCTCTTAACATCCCTTCTATCTCAGAATGTGAAATATTCTATTTATCTTGTAGCACTTGCCTCCTATCTTTGCCCTTGATATAATTTTCTCTTATTTTCACAGATACCACTTCTCTCCAGTTAATTGAGCTTCTTCAACCTTTTTTTTTTTTTTGGTACTTTGATAGCTGCTTTTAAACATTCATGGCTCAAACGGTAAAGAATCTGCCTGCAATGCCTGAGACCTGGATTCAATCCCTGGGTTGGGAAGATTCCCCTGGAGAAGTGCATGGCAACCTACCCCAGTATTCTTGTCTGGAGAATAGAATGGACAGAAGAGCCTAAGGGGCTACAGTCCGTGGGGTCACAAAGAACCGCGTATAACTAAGCAACTAATACTTTTAAACATGTCATGCCTCCCTTATCTCTTCATTATCAATATATATATATATATGTTTTATTTTTCTAATTGATGCTATTAAGGTGCAATGAAATGTACTCATTTTGAGTGTGTACTTTGATGCATTTTGACAATCAACATATAGAACATTTCCATCACAACAGAAAGTATTATTATGCCCTTTTGCAGTCAATAATCCATTCAACTCCTTCTACCCAAAACAGCCACTGATTTTGTCATGTCATGTCACTGATTTGCTTTGCCACAACAAATTAGTTTTGCCTGTTCTAAAATCCCATACAACCTATATGAAATCATATGTTATACATGGCTTTTTTTGCTCAGTATATTATATTTGAGATATATTCATGTTGTGTGTATCAATAGTTGATTCCTTTTAAATTAATGAATAGCATTCCATTATATAGATATACCATAATTTGTAATATAGTTTTAGTTTTTATATTGAGGCCTATG
>SJYT01056215.1:48441-127333 GCA_006410635.1 Cephalophus harveyi
ATTGAGGCCTATGATTGACTTTGTTAATTTTTATACATAAGGTCATTTACAGTTCATTCTTTTTTCAAAAAAGATGACAAATAATCACAAGAGCATTGGTTAAGCATGTTTTCCTTTCTCCACTGAATTACCCTGTTATCTCTGTCAAAAATAAATAAATCTTATATACAAGGATCTATTTCCAGATTCTCAGTTCTTTTTTGTTTACTATGTGGATTGTTTAGCACCACTTTGATTAGTATAGTTATATAATATCTTAAAACCTAGTAAGGTGAGTCTTCCAACTTATTCTTCTTCCTATTTCAAAAGTGTTTTACTTATTCTTGATTTTTTAAATTTTACATAAATTTTAGAATATGTATGAATTATTTTTCAAAAATCTTACTGAACATTTTAATGGGACTGCATGAAATCTAGGAGAAGGCAATGGCACCCCACTCCAGTACTCTTGCCTGGAAAATCCCACGGACGGAGGAGCCTGGTGGGCTGCAGTCCATGGGGTCGCAAAGAGTCGGACACGACTGAGCGACTTCACTTTCACTTTTCACTTTCATACATGGGAGAAGGAAATGGCAACCCACTCCACTGTTCTTGCCTGGAGAATCCCAGGGACGGGGGAGCCTGGTGGGCTGCCATCTATGGGGTCACACAGAGTCGGACACGACTGAAGTGACTTAGCAGCAGCAGCAGCAGCATGAAATCTACAGATCAATTTTGGGGAAAATAACACCTACTAGTATTGAATTTTCCAGTTCAAAAACAAAATGTCTTCTATTTCTTCAGATCTTTTTAAAATTCCCTTTAACTCTGTTTAATATTTTTGATTTATAGACATTGCACAAACTTTACCTCCAAATATTTAATGGATTTGGGTGCTTTTGTAAGTGAAACTATTTAAATTTACAATTTTTCATTCCCTTATGTAAAAAAAAATAATGGATTTTTACATAATAATCTTGTATGCTGACATACTGCTAAACTCACATATTAGTTCTAGTAATTTTTTGGTATACATCTTATGAGTTTTTACACATATAATCATAAGTACTCATATCATCTACAAATAAAGATAGTTTCATTCTTTTCTTCTTAATCTGTATAATGTTCTTTTCCTTATTTATTGCACTGGTTTGAACTTCCTGTACAATGCTAAATAGAAGTGGTGAAAGTGGACATCCTTGCTTTGTACTTAATCTTACAAGAGAAGTATTTCAGTCTTTCAAAATTAAGTTTGATGGTAAATAATGGTTTTTCATAGCTGTCCTCTAATATTCTGAGGAAGTTCTCGCCCATCCCTAGTCTGCTGATAGCTTTTATCATCAATTGTTAACTCATTAAATATTCTTCATGTATGGAAAAGGTCATAGGATTGTTTTCTTTTATACTGTTATAATGAATCACATTCATTGATTTTCAAAACCAGAAACAAATTTTCCTTTCTGGGTTGAATACTAAATATTCATCATATGCTATCCTTTCTATTTCTGCTGGAAATGTACTGCTAATACTTTCCTTTGGCTTCCATAGTATTATTCTTTTCCTATTATCATCATGGTTTCCTATTCCTCTTTCTCACGGTTTGTGTGTGTGTGTGTGTGCCACTCATGCTCCTTATTCTATGCTCTTCCTGGATTATCTCACTTATATTCATGATTTTAATTATTATCTCCATGACAGTGTTTCTTCAAATTATATCTTCCACAAGCTGTGTATTCATACCCTAACTCCTGCTATGCTTTACCTAGTTGTATATGTATCACAGTCTGAATACTGTGCCCAGAACCTAAAGTTTTCTTCATATACTTTAACAAAGCTCTTTATGCATGATTTTTTGATCTTACTTGATATCAACACTACAACAAAATGTCACAAATTAAAATCTGAAATTCAGCCTCAATTGTTTCCATTATTTTACATTTAATATCCAAATAAGTTTTCTTATTTAATCTCAAATAGATCTTAATCGGGGGCTTCCCAGGTGGCACTAGTGGTAAAACATGAGAGACACAGGTTCAATCCCTGGGTTGGGAAGATCCCTGGAGGAGGAAAGGGCAACCCACTCCAGTATTCTTGCCTGGAGAATCCCACGGACAGAGGAGCCTGGTGGGCTACAATCCATAGCATTGCAGAGAGTCAGACATGACTGAAGCAACTTAGCACACATGCACGCACAGGTCTTAATCATTCCACTCTGTTTATTCTCAGATCTCTTTTTTATTTCATACTGCAGGAACTCCTTAATTCTTTTCTCGATTCCATGATACACCAATCAATCCTATCAGAATGATACCAGGTATAACTGATTTAATTATAACCTTTAATGTCTCCCCATCATTTAATCATTAAAATCTAAATTTTTTAGCTCAGATGGTAAAGAATTTGCCTGCAATGCAGGAGACCTGAGTTTGATCCCTGCGTTGGGAAGATCCCTTGGAGAAGGGAATGGCAACCCGCTCCAATATTCTTGCCTGGAGAATCCCATGGGGAGACCATGGGTTCACCAAGAGTCAGATACAATTGAATGACTAACACACTCAAGTCTCTTTGTTACCTGACTTTTTGCATCTTATGTTATACTAAACCACACAGAATTACTTGAAATTTCCTGAATATACTCAATTTTTTTAATATTTCCACTCCAGCTCATTGCTTGACCCTCTGAAAGGCAGTCAGAATACATAACATCCAGAAAGTTTTCTTTTGTTCTGCCCCTTAAGTCCATTCTGGGTGAGTTTTTCCTACTCTGAGCCCTCAAAGCACCTTGAAGACCTGCCTTATTGTACTTATCACCTTGTACTGAAAGTTATCTATTTTATGTGCCTGTATTGTCCAAGTGAATATACTCTCTCAAGAGAAAGAATCTTCTCATTATTCTTTCTATATTTAGTTCAAATTTCTATCTCCATTCCTGGTACAAAATATGTGCTGAATTAAAACTCAGAGTCCAAATGAAAGTTAAATTTCTTCCTAAAACAATGAAATGTAATGTAAGAAAAAGAATACAACTCTTTTATTCAGACCACCTTACATGCAGAGTTAAACTTTAAATCAAGGAAAAATAAGTGGGAAGCTGATATTTGCCATGCTTATGGGAGAGAATCGGGACTCCTTTCAATACAATGAAAAAGATTATTTACTCTGAATTTTGAAAAACAACACAAGCAATAAACTAGTACAAAATTAATATAAGGAATCAAAACCTCTGCATTGGGTGGAATGGCATAAACTACTGTGGTCACTGAAGGTTAGCTGGTTCCTGAAGAGAATGCAGGAAGATTGAAAGAGATCAGAAACGATTCTGATCCAGTCTTAACTAAATGTTTTCCCCAATTTTATAACTGAAAGCTTTAGTACATGTTATTTGCTAGGTTTTGTAAATGATTCACACTTAATTTAACAATAGATGGTATATGATTCTCATCCTAGAATGTGCATATAGTTGTTCCAAATGTACCTTGTTTTTTCCTTCAAAATCAATAGATCCATCATCCCTAAACAAAATGTTAACAAAGCTTATTTCTTCCTGACTGGGAACTACATCTGGTTCCCAAGTCTGTTCCTTATTCTTGGGTGTCTTTTGGTATACAGTATGAGGTTTGATAAAGAGATACTGGAAGTAATCCAACATGCCTTTTCTTCCTCTCTTCTTTAGCTTTGGTTATTGTTAAAAATTCTTTCTGTAAAGAATTTTGACACCAGAAAGTTATAAAAATTCAGAGATAGGAAGAGAAAGAGAGAATCTAAACTTTGGCTGCACAGTTAGCCTGTGGGCTGAATCCAGGTAGCAGAGAATGTGGGTTTGTTTGCTTGCCTGTTTATTTTGAGTCGCATATTTTAATGCTTTTATACTGGATATACAGTTTTCATTTGTCTGCAGTTCTCAGGATTTGCTATTGTCTTATACAGGGTTATTTCTGTTATTTTATTTATGAAAATTACCTGCATTATTTATTAAATCATTTCCATTTAGGATTTCAGGTGTAAGCTCATTCACTCTCTTTTTAAGGAAGAAGTGAAAAGTGAAAGTGTTCATCGCTCAGTCCTATCTGACTCTTTATGACCCCATGGGCTGTAACCCACCAGGCTCCTCTGTCCATGGAATTCTCCAGGCAAGAACACTGGAGTGAGTTGCCATGCCCTTCACCAAGAGATCTTCCCTGATCCAGGAATCAAACCTGGGTCTCCCACACTGCAGGCAGATTCTTTACCTTCTTAGCAACAGAAACTGAGTGACAAAGATAATGCAAATTGCCTGATTTTACAAACCTAATCAATGGCAGATTCAGTCTGATACTGCGGTTCTTCAGGACTTCAGACCCAGACAGTTTCCAGTGCAGTTCGCTGTCTCAGGGCTCATGGTCTCTTAGCTCTATGAGACGGAAAGGGGAGAGGGTGATATGAAAACAAAAGGAAGCTGAGAGAGAAGTATAAACTTCGGAAATGATTTGAAAGTATATGCCTGAATGTGTGGTGTGGATGGAGTAAATCTGTGTTTGAGAGTGGAAATGGGGTGTGTGTGATTTCTGGAAATGATTTTCAAAGCTGTGCCAATAAACACTATGAATTTAAGGAGACTGATCAAGGACTGCACTCAGTGAAGGTGATTTAGGCTGCCGGTCAAGTAATGAAATTTGGATCATATAAAAAATCCACAAACACTGACAATTTATCATCTCAGGCACATAATAAGAGTAAGGGAAGGAGTAGAGAGAATGAAAACAGAAGGAAACAAAGAGAGATCATCAATTTAACTGCCGTGTTTGAAGGTGAGAAATACAAGGATTTTTCTGGATTTCAAAAAATATGGCCTTTGGCCAAGTCTCAGCTGCAGTGTTATTGTCAGCCGAGTTTTTTGATTATGGATTTGTTGGGAAACTTGCTACAGTGGCACTTCGCTATAATTTGCCCTGCTTTCAACAAAAGAATTACATTCAGTTCTCACTAGCTAACTTTTCATGCAGATTCATGAGTCATTGTTTCTTGCCTCTGGAGAATTCTGTGACATTAAAACCATGCCCTGTTCAGATGTTTCTGAAAAGCAGTCAAAACCAAACTGAGACTCTGAAGCTGCTGTTAGTTACCACATTTGATGTGGAGTCCTGTTCTCAGCATACCCTTGAAATACCTGTTACAGTTAGGAAGAGCCATGAGCAGAAACACCAGGCATGATGCACACCAATGTCACCGCAGTTACCCACAAAGGACCGGAAGTGAGGTGTGGCTAGGAATGGAAGAGTTAGCAAGTGCAGATTGCCCAGTTTCAATTGTGCTTGTCATCTGCCTGCAACACACAGGAAAGAAAACTGCTGTGATTCTTGGACCAACAATAAGGACAGAGTTGTATTCCTTCACCATATTTCCATTCTACAGTTTCTTCATCTTGATCCAAGTCACTTGGGATATGGCTGTATGTATAAACGTTAACAGTTCCAGAATCATTACAATAAGGTTTTTCAGTCAAAACAATCCTTGGCAGTTCAACCTTGTGAATTTATTGTCAAAATAAAAAACAGTTTCAGAGCACTGCCTGACTAGTCTGGCCAAGATTGTGTGTAGCAGACCTGGAAGTTACACAGACTCTAATTAGAAACCTAAATTTGCCTCCTAACTTCTTTGTGTTTTGAGTTTATGCATGTGCATGTGGGGTGGTGGTGGTGGTGTTTATTTCAATGTTATTCAATTATCTGAATATTAGTTTTGCCATCTGCAGTGATGTGGTTTCTTTTACCTGTTTGATGCTTAAGTAAGAGAACACGTTAGAAATATACTGGCTTATAGAATGTACTCAAAACAAGAAGCTTAATGTTAATGATAACAAAGAGTTTTGTCTCAATACAATGATGTGGAGCTCTTTAACCTATATTTTAGGGTCAGTTATCTGTGGAAGAAAATTTTTAATGAAGAATCTTATGCCTTACTCCTGCCCACAGTTAAAGTTAGAAGGCCTAGAGTAGGGCCCAAGAATCTGAAATTTAATAAGTTTTTTAAGGATGATTCAAACAAATTTTGAAGCACAAACATGGCATAAAAGGATTTGTAGAGAAAATGACAGAAGATAAATATAAGACTAATCACGCTTCAAAAATACTTGTCTGAACCAACCATCTTTTCATGGAGTTAGCAATTTATTTTTCAAGTAACCTGTACATTTAGCCAATTTAGTAGTGAGGCATATAGGGCAGGCTGTGTCAAAGGCTTCTGTTTCTCTTAATGGAGACTTCAATGGAATTCTCCATTTATTTTTTGCAGGGGGATAAAAATGGGATCTCTCTTATCAAATATCAAATCAACAGCCCCACAGTCATGCATTTCTCATTTTTTCTTAACTCTTGTAAATGCTTTGAGTTATTATGTTTATTTTTCAAGTTACAATGTGGCATAGTGCAAACAGTAAGAGCTTAAGAAACTACAACTATTATTTAAAAGTCTGGCTCCCACAACTCTTGTGTGACTTTTGGCAAGTTACTGGACCCCTTTTCTACAGCGTTGTTACACTTCTGGATCAATACTTCTACCAGAGTCCTGTGAACTAAATGCTACTGGACAGCTCAGTGCCCATTATTGTGTACTGTGAATCCCATGAAAATAAGGAATGTATAATTATTCTAATATCCTCTTGTATTTTTCAAATGTTCAATAATGCTAATGTAGTTAGTTTTGTTTTTCACTGTCAGATTTAAGTTTGATTCATCAGCATGCTGGAAGCCCTGTAGGAAACCCCTGAACCAGTTCCCTGCTCCCCAGAATTTATAAATCAAAACTTTCTTTGTGATAACCTACTAGAGAAACCACAAATCATAATTGATTCTGTTCAACTCTTAATTGTTCTCTATTGTAAATGAAAGGAGAGGGAACTGAAAGTTGGAAGCATGGTGTGGGACACTCAGAACCTAAAATTCAAAGGGCAGCATCTACCAAAACAGGCTTTTAGCAAGTATTAATTATGCAGGCAAGCAATGAAAAGCCTTTTTAAGAGTTGTAAAGAAAGACTTACTAAGGTTTAGAAAACAGGCTTATGGAGCAATCAAAAGAATATGCCAAGTCCCCCACCCTCCCCTTAAAAAAATGAATCACTAAGAAAACTAAAAGTGAATTGAAACATACACATTACTATATGTAAAATTAGACAGCCAGAGGGAACTTGCTGTATGTCACACAAAGCTCAAATCCAGTGCTCTGTGAAAACCTAGAGGAGTGGGATGAGGTGAGAGGTGGGTGGGAGGTTGCATATCTATGGTTGATTCATGTTGCTATATGGCATTAACCAACACAATATTGTAAAGCAATTATACTCCAATTATATAAATTTAATTAAATAAAACTTAAGACCAAGCAGAAATTATTCCACTGTAAGTAATTTTAAATGCTGGAGGTGCAGGTTCTTGAAAATCTTTACATCATTGCACAAGGATGTTCACATGGATGGGGCTTAAAAATAAGTTATATGCAAAAAGAAAAGGATGAGAGACTATCTGAACAAATTCATATTGAAAATCAATTGGGTTGAACTAGAAATAACCTCTACATCCTTTTAAAATGCTCAGCCCAGTGTGTACTATATCTGGATAAAAAGCTTTTATCAGTAGATACAAAGAAGTTAAGGTTCTTGAAAATCTTTACATCATTGCACAAGGATGTTCACATGGATGGGGCTTAAAAATAAGTTATATGCAAAAAGAAAAGGATGAGAGACTATCTGAACAAATTCATATTGAAAATCAATTGGGTTGAACTAGAAATAACCTCTACATCCTTTTAAAATGCTCAGCCCAGTGTGTACTATATCTGGATAAAAAGCTTTTATCAGTAGATACAAAGAAGTTTCTGTGTGGATGACCTAATAGGAACATACAGAAGAAAATGCAGGATTTTTTTTCTTATTAAATATGTCCTATTTCTTTACTTAAAGATGGCCAGCAATAAACTGGCTAATCATTTAAGTAGAACAGTGGAATGAATGTATTCTTATGATATGATGGATTTTTTTGAAAGAAAAAATTATGAATAATATACAGAATCAAAACCAGTTTTTTAATTAAAATGCAGTACCATTTTACTCTATATTTTGTTATTTATATATATTTTAAATAGCTAAATTCACAATTTTACAATGTCCTTTAAAATGCTATGTTATTTAAATTTTCATCTGAGTTAGGAAAACCACCTATACATGTCTGTACAATACTCCCCAGAAATGACAATTTTTCACTTCTATACTCTAGACTGCCAAATTATGCCTAATGAATAATTCTGTTTGTTTTTAATCTCTCTTTTCTGCACACTTTTGTGATGCTAGATGATGAGCAGTCCTGAGACTGGTGTGACTCAAGATTGACAGAGTACTCTAGACGGACGAGGAAAATGGACAAGGCAACTAAGTGGGCCAGATGTCCTAGGAGGGTGCCATTTGCAGCTTAGTGTGAAACTGTTGCAGGAAGGGGGACCCCTCCCAGGGCCTGAAACTGGGCTCTTGTCAAAGACTCAGAAATGAATTGTCCGAGGAGACACACGTGCTGACAAAGCAAGAGATTTATTGGGAAAGGGAACCCAGGTGGAGAGCAGTAGAGTAAGGGAATCCAAGAGAACAGCTCTGCAGTATAGGGTTTTATGGTGATGGGATTAGTTTCTGGGTTGTCTTTGGCCAATCATTCTGACTCAGAGTCCTTCCTGGTGGTGCATGCCTTGTTCAGCCAAGATGGATGGCAGCAAGAAAAATTCTGGGAGGTGATCTGACATATAGTGTCTCCTTTTGACCTTTCCTGAACTCTTCTGGTTGGTGGTGGCTTATTAGTTCCATGTTCATTACCAGGACCTCTTGTGGTTAAAAAAAAAAAAAACCTCATGCAAATGGTTACTATGGTGCTTGGACAGAGTGGGCGGTTTCAGTCAGTGTGCTTCCCCTAACATGACATGTAACTAAAAATATTTTCTTCCCCTTAATTAAATGATATAATCACATCATTTGTGTGTGTAAAGAAACTATCACATTTAAATATACATACGTACATATGCACATGAAGTATACATTTTCAGGAGAAAAATCCTCCAATATCCATTCACTTACTTAGCAACTAATTTTGAACATTTCAGTAGTTAAATTAGCAGGGTGACAATATACAGCCTTGACGTACTCCTTTTCCTATTTGGAACCAGTCTGTTGTTCCATGTCCCATTGAAATATAATTTATCCCCAAGAAAAAATAAGATATAACAGATAAAGAGGAAGATCATAGATGCTAATTTTGTCAATTTTCCCAGCAGATAGAATCACATTTTCACATGCAAGTGGGGTGAAGAAGAGCTGGAAGATCAGAGAATAGTGACTAGCCCAGTATGAGCCAATAGTGCATAGATGTAAAGGAGAATAGTAGTGAATCAGACAAAAAAGCAAGTGGGGCCTGATCATGGGAATGATCCATGAACACAGATTTTTTTCTAGCTGCCACATCTCATATCCTGAGTCTTGATTAAATGACTTAACTAAGAACAAAAGAAATGATACCCTGAGTGATATGCATGACCTGCTGAGCAGAAAGTTATTTCTCTATCAGAGCATCTATGGAGATATGATGGAGAAGTGTATCAACTTTTTTGATATGAAACTCAGAATCAAGAATATCTGTAAATAATTCCTACCTCCTTATAATTCCATCAAGATTAGGTTAACATGAGTTACTAAAACCTATTTGAAGTCATTGGTACAGTCCTTTCAAACCTTCTCAAAGAAAATTAAGCCCCATGGGTTTATAACCTGAATTATAAAGTAATACTTCATTTACTCTAAATCAGCATTCAGACATCAAAATTTATCTCTTAGTTTTAATATTCTGTGAGTTACTCTCCAATTAATATCTTCATTATTGTATGGCCATTCATCCATTCTAAACTCCAATCTAAACTCACCTTCTTACTATGAAAACACTAGAGAGTAACCTCCAATAACTGTTTGTGGTGTGTGGTTAGGGTTAACCTGTAGCTTGACAGCCAGACTTGGGTAGCCCTACGCTTATCTCTGGGAATGGCCAAGATAAAGATGTAATGTCCTAGGTATACTGTGCTATTTAACGTTCAAAACTTCCCTTGAAGCACCCTATACTAGCTTGTTTGCAACGTTCAGGCTCTATAGCTTGATGACTGGGATGTAGTTCCATTGCTCACGCAGCCCACTTTCAGTTGTGTCATTAGCAGAGTAAAAAGAAGTCCTTTCAGTAAACTAGTGTTTTAGCTCTCTCAAAAATAAAACATCTTTCATACATCTTAGATGATTCATCATCCAAAGATGAAGCATATCCTAACTGTGAGACTGAGAGGTCCCAGGGGAGCTTCCTCTGGCAGTCTTGGACTATTCAAAAACTACCAATGCTTCCTTTTTCCTGTTGTATTATATTGTTGTTTAGTCACTAAATCGTGTCTGACTCTTTGCAACCCCATGAACTGCAGCATGCTAGGCTTTCCCGTTCTACCATATATTTTATCCTTATTAATGTCTTATGTGAGTATGCCATATCTGGTCACATGAGACTTTCCAACTATGCAGACTTTTGTAGTCATTGCACTCACCTATACTCTTTCAGCTGAACCAAGGTATCAGATTTTCTCATAGTTTGCCACTCAAGCAATTTTTACACAACAAAGAACATCAGAAATTTTAAAACAGATGGTGAATGTTTCTATGATATCTTGTGTTTATTTATAAAAATATAAATGATGTTATTTTCCCTAAATGAGGTTGGTATGTTGAGGAAATATGTACACTTTTGGTTTTGTATATCCTCAGAAACCATCCCCCAGGTCTATTTTGCTCCTGCAAATTTGAATAGGATGATTAATCATCCTGATTTGACCTGGACTGATGAGGTTCCTGGGACATGGAACTTCCAGTGCTGAAACTGGGAAAGTATCAGCCAAACTGATACTAGTCAGTCACCCTAGATCTTAGACCTGTATTACCAGCCTTAAATGGTGACTTTTTATTTTCCCATAAATTTTCCTGCAAAAATTAGCTTTATTGCAACAAGAGTTCATCTTCTCTGGGAAAACATTTACTCCACTGAAAATGAAGTGACCATTGCTCAATTTGGCTGTCTTCAAGTTGCTAAGAATTAGCTTGTAAATTTTTTAAAACACCAGAGTCATGGAAGAGCATCATTTCAGATGTCAGAAGGCTACACAAGGCTTACATGTGATTCTTGAATCCACTGTAAAACTGTTGTTCAGCTGCTAAGTCATGTTCAACTCTTTGTGACTCCATGAACTGCAGCATGCCTAGCTTCCCTATCATTCACTATCTCCCAGAGTTTGCTCAAACTCATGTCCATTGAGTCGATGATGCCATCCACCCATCTCATCCTCTGCCACCCTCTCCTCCTTTGGCCTTCAATCTTTCCCAGCATCAGGGTTTTTCCAATGAGATGACTCTTCACATCAGGTGGCCAATCCTTCCAAAGAATATTCAGGGCTGACTTCCTTTACAACTGACTGATTTGATCTCCTTGCTGTCCAAGGGACTCTCAAGAGTCTTCTCCAGCACCACAATTTGAAAGCATCAGTTCTTTGGTGATCAGTCTTGTGTATGGTCTAGCTGTCACATCTGTACGTGACTATTAGAAAAACCATAGCTTTGACTATATGGACCTTTGTTGGCAACATGATGTCTCTGCTTTTTAATATGCTACCTAGGTTTGTCATAGCTTTTCTTCAAGGAGCAAACATTTTTTAATTTCATGGCTACAGTCACCATAACCATGATTTTAGAGCTCAAGAAAATAAGATATGTCACTGTTTCCACTTTTTACTCATCTATTTGCCATGAAGTAATGGGACTGGATCTTAGTTTTTTGAATGTTGAATTTTAAGACATCTTTTCACTCTCCTCTTTCACCTCTGGTAAAACTGTTACATTGTTTTAACTTGGAAAAGCCATTTGCCTCTCAGGATCCATTTATTTATTCAACAAATGTTTATCAATCTCCTGTTTCATTCCAACATTGTGTGAGTTACTTGTGGGCAGCAGGGAGAACAATAAGTAAAGTAGTCATAGCCTTCTACTTCTAAGCTTATATTCAAGCAGACAGTGGTCTTTAGAGCCCCAGTCAGCTTTAAAGTTCAATGGCCTTGCCATTTGTTAACTATCCTCTTTTTATAGCCTCATACTCTCTTATGGAAACATGGCCTTTCTCATTCTGAAACAACTGATTAAAGGATTCTTTAGCTTTCCCTTTTACAAAAATAAACATTTGATCCATGAAATTGGAAATAGTTTTTTAAAAATATTTTTTCTTGACATTTGAATTGAGATGATAATTTCAAGGTGATCATCTTGGAAGGAGTTCTGGGTTAAAATGTTCAGAGCCATTGCTGAAAACATTATGTTTAATACAACTAAGGAAATCTATATGCCAACATAACTTTTCTGAAGGGAAATCAGGATTTAAGTTTCAGTTCAGTTCAGTTGCTCAGT
Organism: Cephalophus harveyi; assembly: GCA_006410635.1. NCBI lineage: Eukaryota > Metazoa > Chordata > Mammalia > Artiodactyla > Bovidae > Cephalophus > Cephalophus harveyi. The sequence goes on from SJYT01056215.1 coordinate 60,902, forward strand.
CGTGTCCGACTCTGCAACCCCATGAATCGCAACATGCCAGGCCTCCCTGTCCATCACCAACCCCCGGAGTTCACTCAGACTTGCATCCATCGAGTCCGTGATGCCATCCAGCCATCTCATCCTCGGTCGTCCCCTTCTCCTCCTGCCCCCAATCCCTCCCAGCATCAGAGTTTTTTCCAATGAGCCAACTCTTCGCATGAGGTGGCCAAAGTACTGGAGTTTCAGCTTTACCATCATTCCTTCCAAAGGAATTCCAGGACTGATCTCCTTCAGAATGGACTGGTTGGATCTCCTCGCAGTGCAAGGGACTCTCAAGAGTCTTCTCCAACACCACAGTTCAAAAGCATCAATTCTTCGGCACTCAGCTTTCTTCACAGTCCAACATTCACATCCATACATGACCACTGGAAGAACCATAGCCTTGACTAGATGGGCCTTTGTTGGCAAAGTAATGTCTCTGCTTTTGAATATGCTATCTAGGTTGGTCATAACTTTCCTTCCAAGGAGTAAATCAGGATTTAAGTTCACATATCCTCTAATAAAGGGTCAAATATTTGAACTTAATTCTATTGCCTTCTAAATCAGAAATTCTTCTTATTCTTTCTAAAACAAACTTTCAGAAAGCCACAGCAATCATTATATTCTCACTGGTAACCCTATTTAGACATTACATTTTAAGGAGACAATACTGAGTTGGTGGGGCATCCTAGGTAGTATCTGTGGTAAAGAACCTGCCTGTTAGTTCAGGAGACATAAGAGACATGGATTTGATCCCTGGGTCAGGAAGATCCCTTGGAGCAGGGCATAGCAACCCACTCCAATATTCTTGTTTGGAAAATCCCAGGAACAGAGGAGTCCATAGGTCACAAAGGGTAGGACACAACTTAGCATGCATACACTGAGCTGGTGAGCTAAACTTCAAGGTACTGCAATCCACAGGAAACAACTAGCTGAATTCAGTGAAAGCTGATAAAAGTCCTGTCTCAATTTCCTAGGACGTTTAGATCGGATATGACAACAATGTAACTTAATACCAAGCAGAGCAATGACACACCTGTGTTCAAATGCTCTGAATTATTGTATCTAGAACTGCAACTTTTCAGCTATTCATGTACTTCTGTGTCTCTAAATAACATCTATTATGTAGCAAGAATAGAAATTTGTTCTGGGTTGCCTATTCAAGAGACAAATCTTATCTTCCCTATGGTAATATGTCGCAGAATGGGAAAACAAATATGCTGATTGAACTTTTTTTCATGTAATTGTGAATTTGTGTATCTTTCTCTATCAGCATAACTTTTCCCTTTTGTGCTATTTTCTCTGCACCTTGGACTGCAATTTGCACATCCCTTCTTTGAACATGCAGGCAGGTGACCAAATATCAACTCTGAATATGTTAATAAGGACAACCATAGTTACCCATGTGGAAACATCATTCCAAAGTGTCAGACTCAGGTCTCTTGGACAATAAATAACCCAGGAGTAGCTGTATGATTTTGTATTCATCTTTATATATATGAACATAATCTTAGAAAGGCATTTTCAGTTTTACTGCAAGCACACAAAGTTTTAATATTCTCTTGCAGTGACATGACAAACTAACTCCCAGATTGTCTTGGGTCTTGTTTCAGACCCAAGTCTGAAAGGTATTGAAAGATTTTGTGGAGTCCAACTTGAACAAACTGAAGAGCCCAGGAGCAAAATGATGAAATGTGTCTTCTATCTTACTCATTCAAATGTAGCCTACTATTATAGCCTGTGGAATTATTGAAGCAAATTTCACAGATTCATGCAATTTTTCATTTAACCTGCATTAATTGTTTCAAATACTTTAGAGAATGACAATGCTCTGTACTTGGGCACAAATCCAGATTTTAACTAAAAAAATGAAGGGGAAAAAAAGAGGCAAGGATGCATCAACACCAACATGAATATGGAGTCAGGGTATTAAAATTCATGAAGTCCTGTCAACTGAACTGATGCAAACTCTATTTGCCTGAAATACATGATGACATTGCAAGCCAGCAAAGATGAAAACAGCTCGTGAAAGCTTTTTCTGATGCTATTTCATTCCTCCGAATATCAAGTGAACTGTTTTTCTCCAGGTAGGAGCCACATGCAGATTCTCCACTCTGTAAAGTTAGGCCAGAACTGGTTTTTCAAAAACAAGGATTTTCCATCCCTCTGCTGTCCCTCTCGTTCCCTTCTCAGCATGCTCCCTGTATATAGAACAGAAAAATTCTCTGAACCATGATCGCATTTTCTCAGACAAGCAATGTCCTCTCTTGTCGCTTGAGTTGAATTGAAACCAAATAAGCCCCATGGATACATTTGTATTCAGACTCAGTAAAACACTTCTTTAAAATATTGTCTTGGGGACTATTCCAAAGAGCTCTGAGTGGTTGCTGTACAAGGGAGGCAGCCTTAATGCAAACTGGGAATGAGCTAGAAGATAGCCTGCTAGAAGAATTCTGACAAGCCCTTAGGTAAAGATCTAATAAAACATGGGCACAATTGCTAGTAGTTTTAAACTGGAGAGTTTCTGAAGTTCTGTAAATTAAATAGGACAAGTCAATTTCTTCTCATTTATAAATTAAACAGGACAAGGAAATGCTTTGAAATTGTGGGCTCTGTCACCCACATTTTCTCAGTGTCATCAATCATCATGAATCTTTTCATTAAAGCTCTTGAAAAATGTGATCTATTCTTAAATACTGTTTGGAAAGAGTCTTGAAAAATTCCTTGCAGTCAAAGACCATGTCTTCTGCGGATTCAAAGAAAGATTTAGCATTTGGCAGGCACAATTCAAGTTTAATTATGATCACAAGAATATTATTGCAAATCCAGGAGGGACACTGGGAGGTCAAAAGTCCAAAGACCCACCTTCAGGATATGTGGCTGCTAAGCTTCACCAGAGCTGGGAATTTACTTTATTTAAAAGAGTCTTTAAAAGAAAATCTCATGGCTTTTCACTAACTCCTTATATAACCTGTCTAGGCTAGAAATTTTCTTCCTTTAACACTTATTCATTTATCATGATTTAAACACTTCATTCTCTAGAATAGAGTACTGTCCAATAGTACTTTCTGCAAAGATGATGTGTTCTATATCTGTGTGTTTAACACAATAATCACTAGCTACATGTGCCTATTGAACACTTGAGACATGGCTAATGCAACCAAGGAACTAAATTTAGAATTTGAAGTTTAATAATTTTAAATTGAAATTAAATAGCCACAGAGGGCTGATGGCCTGCTCGCTGGTAATTCTAGAGACTGCACTCATCATTGTTTTAGTTGAAAATGCTCCCTTTATTTTTTTCATTTGCCCAATAGGTATTTACAGAGATACCCTTAGTGTATTCTGTGCCAGGCACAGTTCCAGCTGGAAGGAATATAGTAGTGAATAAAAGTAAAAAGGAGTACTGTCACAGAGGACTTAATTCTAGTGGGGAAAAAGCACAAATCAATAAAAAGATAACTAGAAACACCAGTAAATATAATAAAGGGAAACCCCAGGGCAATGTGATGAACTGTAATTAGCCAGTTGTTAGAATTACTATTTTAGATAGAGCAATAAGGTGAATTCTTTCTGGGGGAGGTGACATTTGAGCTGAAACCTGAATGATAAGAAAGAGCCATTCATGCTCTGAGCCAGGGAAAATCATCCCAAGAAGAAGGAAACAGGAAGGGCAAACACCTGAGGCAGGACCTAGCTGGGCATGTTAGAGCAACAGAAAGGTCACCGTGACTTGAACCCAGTGAAGGATGGAAAGCAGGAGTAACATCATCATAGAGGTAAACTGAAGTTAGATCGATCAGGGCTTTAAGACCATGGTGAGTAGTTTGCTTTTATTCTAAGTAGATAGACAAAGTTTTAAGACTAGAGAGAGGGCTCTATCTCATGTGTCACAAAGGGTAACTTCTAATGGAGAAAAAGAAACTATCAACATGTGAATTTTAATGATAGCTATGGTAGATAGCAAAAGCGATCAAAAGAAGTAGACTATTCTGGAACTTTTTTTTTTTTTTTTTAGATAAAAACTGATGAATGAGTATGAGAGATGATAGAAAAAGAGTAATTAAGAACGCTTTGGACTTCAGCTTCAACAACTGTTTGGATGAGATGAAGAAAGCTGAGCCAAGTGTAGGTTTATGAGGGCAAAATCAAGAGTTTCCTCTCGAATATGTTATAATTTAGATGCCAGATGGAGAGCTGACATGGGAAATGAGATAGCAACCTAGCTCTAGTTCTGCAGATATCCATCAGAAATCCTCAGCAGAGCTGTTATTTAAAGCCATAGGGCAAGAAAGAATCATTTAAGAAAAAAGTGCCAATAAAGAGGTCAAAATAGTCACTGACAGCAAAGAAGAGGATCACCTTGGAGCTTTCTCTTGGGTTTACCCACTTTAGATTATCCTCACAGTGGCTATTCTGAATTATAAGCCTTGTACGACTGGATCTGAAGGCTATCAAATGCACAGTTCTAGACATTTCAGCCACATCAAATTGTCTACAGCTCAGCAGATATATCATGTTGTTTCAAATGTCAGTGTCTTTACACATACTGTCCCTTGGCCTAAAATTCAATCTTATCGCCTATGTTCTTCCATTACCAATCACCTGGATAACTCAACTCATCCTTTAAGAACTGATTTAATGGATCCTTCCCTGATCCTTCCCTCCTTTGTGCTGTCTTGTGCCTGATTCGTTCCTGACATTATTTGTTTTCACGTCCTTAAGGATAGCCATGTTGTCTTATTCATCTTTATATATCTAGTAACTAGCACAGCTGTGTTTATTCTAGGACAATAGAAAGATTACTACTCCCAAAACATGAGCTTTTTCTTCTAAGTTTTGCCTTGCAATAAGATAACTCTCTTCCAGCCCAGTATAGGCAATATCACCTATATTTTCTCCTCTGAGAGAAGAGGAGTCCTCCTGGAGTCACCTTTCCCATTGATAGGCTTCCCAAGAGCATAATTAAGACTCCCAATCTGCTCTTCTCAAACAAAGTGATCCATTATTTTTCAGCTTAAGAAGATTGTCTTCCTGTTCTGTACATATCAGTAGAAGTTAAGATCCTAGCCAACTATTTGAGATTTCCTTAAACAAATGGTTTTCAAACATTCATAACAAAACTTGTACTCATAATTCATCTGTTTTAAATGTTTACTTCCCAGACGTACCTCCCAAAATTCTGACTCTGTTATGTCTGAGGTAAATTGTAGGAACCAATATCTTTAATCAACATCTCAAGAGATGCTGATATAGTAGAACTTTTGTGATACACCACGGAAAATTTAAGGGTTTTCCAAAAACAGCCCCACTCCCCATTTGACCCTAAAGGCACCCCTAACACAGACAGAGAAAAAGTTATATTAAGTTGCAGATTATTCTAGGAGCAGATAATTTTAGAAAGTGTTTAATTACCAGAAAGTTTTTTCTTAATTCCATTTTAGAAAGAGCTAGGTAAAAATATCCTTTTGGGCCCAATTATTGCTATCCTGTAGCTAACCATACATATATTTAGAATAATGATGTTATGAAGAAATAAGAAGGAAAGCAGCTTGTCTAGTTTTGATACTATTCTACAGGCAACTTTCTGAAGTCTATGTAACATACATCACTTTTATGTTAATGTTTCTTTCTACATACAGTTTATTTACAGTATGTCTACATCTAGGCAATCAAGAAAAGAAGTTTATTTAGCTCTGTCAAAGAGCCAAATAAACCTGGGAAAAAAATCACCTAGCAAGTGCTAATCATACTGGGGCACAGAAGTGAGCAAAAGCAGCTGTAACTTCTGCCATTCCATCAGTCAACAAGGCTGATTCAGTGGTCCTTAGCTAGTGCTATAGGAATCCCTTCCTCAAATCTCCATTTGTGTTCCTCCCAAAGTTGCATATTTACAGAGACCTCTCCAACTCAGATGACTTATCTATGTCAAAATAGATATAATTAAATATCCTCTGAGAGAACCACTCCATGACAATAACCAACATTTTATTTTTTTATTGGAATATAATTGTTTCACAATATTGGGTTAGTTTCTGCTGTACAATACCGTGAATCAGCCATATGTATACATATATCCCCTCCCTCCTGAGACTACCCCCACCATCCCATTCCACCCCTCTAGATCATCACACAGCACCCAGCTGAGCCCCCTGTGCTACGTGGTAGCTTTCTGCTATAATCAACAACTCTTAAAATGAGCTCTTTTTATAAGCAACTCATCCTCTCAAAAGCAAAATTCAGATATCAAGAGATATCTATGGGAGACTGAGTATTACCTAAATAACAATGACTGAGGTTGTTGTCAACAGTGTAGTTTCAAGAAGATAAATTCAGAGCCTCCATCTTTATCAGCAACTGAACCACTAATTCTCATATTTCTATGCATTTTTCAGACTGTAGGATTTCCCCATCTATAGTCCAACTACAACATTAAAACATTTGCTCAACAGCCCAAAGCTAAATAGGGCCCACTAGGGAATCTCTTTTTGCTAGAAATGTTTGAATGTTTTCCTACGTGGTGAGCTCCAACCACTGCCAAAGTATTTACCTTAATTAACTCAAGTATAGTTCCCTCAGGATGAATTCAAATATTCTATCCAATCTTCTAAAATGGAAATCCTCTAACTTCCCCAAATTACTAACCCATTAGTCAGCTGGCCAGTCCTTGTAAACTTTGTGTTAGGATTCTTTCCAGTAAATTTACAATTGAGGTGTTAAATCTAATATCCCTTCTAAGAAGTGAACAGATGTTTCAAGCACAACTGTTTTTCTAAAGATCCCTATCTTGCTTTGGTCTATCTAGCTGTAAAAACAACTAAGAAAACATGGGACTCTGCAGTGATGTTTCAGTAACTCAAAATATGTTAACTCGAGAGAAATGACTCTGGGATCAATGTGCAATCTTGATTCTTTCATAACTAAAACCATTCACATTAAATGCTGCAAATTTTTTCTATTGATAAACAGTAAAAGTTTGAGGAATTCTTCATGGAGATTGACATTTTATCAGGGCCATAAGTTGGTGAAGAATTTTCACTGGGAGTGAGGGGGCGTTCCCAGCAGAGCTAAGCTACAAAATTAAGAAGCTTAAAAAATGTGCTTGTTGAACTAAAAGTAGCTGAGATTTTTCTATCATATTCTATGATTATTTAAAAGAAAAAAAGATATAGCCAAATAGGTAAACTGAAACCAAATTACAAAAAACTTTCACTTAAGTACTATGAATTTTATTCTTCAGACAATGGGAAATAAAGATTTATGAGAATGTGAGTTGCTGATTCCCTCATGAAGACTGACTCAGTTCTGGAGATGCAAAATAACTGTGTGCTTGAGATAGGAAAGGCATGCTGTTGTTACCATTAGCAAGAAGGTAAGAGTGGTATAGAGTAAAAACTCAGGCTCTTGAGTGTGACTCAAAGAAAGGAACCACTTTCAATTCTGATCCTGTCACATATTTGCTATATGACTTTGGGCAAGGTATTTAACATCCCTGCTCTTTATTTTCCTCATGTGTAAAAAAAGAACTAATAATGGTACATTATGTAAAATAGCATCTGATCAAGATTAAATAGCATTTTAAGTACTGCTCATCGGTAGTGGTTAGAACAGCACCTAATACATAGCAATCACTCAATGTCATTTATTAGTACTATTATTTTGTAAGCACTGTCTCTATGTTATATACAGATTATCTGCTATTATCCACACTATAAGCTACATAATAAATTGACAGCATAATCTAATATGAACTATTCAATAAATAACTCCACACAAAAGTCCCCACTTTACAGCAGAGGTCATTGAAACTCAAAGATGTGGAAATAACTTTATAAAGTGGCACACTTGTTAAGTTAGAGATCTGGAATCCAATGTGGTCATCTGACTTTGAAATCTGAGCTCTTCATCACCACTTTCTTCTGCTTTGTGCACCTGTATTAGTTAAATTAGATTAGCATAACAAGAGAGAAATGCATTTCACCAATCTTGTCCTCAAGATGAAGAATTACATGGTCTTATCTGGGTCCATGAAAGCATCATTTTAGATGTTCCATTAGCCAAACATTTGCCTTTCCATCCACCCATACACACACATCAAGCCCAAATTCTCAATAATAAGTATATTTGACTTGAGCTCCTTGTATCTCCAAAGACTGAATTTCAAAAAGTCTACATCTGATCATCCATCAACTTGACACCTCCCTCTGCTTTCCTACTTCATTTCCTTCTCTCTAATCAATAGAAGTGGCATGATGAGGGCTGAATTTTACACAGATTGTTCTGGCATCAGTAGGCTGGCTGTACTGAAGCAGGAAAAGAATACAAAAAAGAGTCCTGTTTAGAAGAATAAAAGGGGCCTGAACTTAGCAAGTAGCAAAAGGAATTTTAAAAGAAAAGAAAAAGCAACAAGGTATTATAGAGTTAAAGCTGAATCTGACAACTAATTCTATGGGGAAGGTGAATGGAAGGGAGAGTGCTTTGATCCATGATGACTAAGACAATTACAAGCCCTGTGAATTACCAGGTGTTGTGGCTGTTAAGCTTCCCTCGTGGCTCAGAGGATAGAGCATCTGCCTGCAATGTGGGAGACCCAGGGTTCGATTCCTGGGTCAGGAAGATCCCCTGGAGAAGGAAATGGCAACCCACTTCAGTATCCTTGCCTGGAGAACCCCAAGGACAGAGGAACCTGGTAGACTACAGTCCACGGGGTCGCAAAGAGTCGGACATGACTGAGTGACTTCACTTCATTGTTGCTGTTTAGTCAGTTGCTAAGTTGGGTCCAACCCTTTTGCCACCCCATGCACAGTAGCCCGCCAGGCTCCTCCATCCATGGGATTTCCAAGGCAAGAATACTGGATTGCGTTGCCATTTCCTTCTCCAGGGAATCTTCCCAACCCAGGGATAGAAACCATGTCTCCTGCATTGCAGGTGAATTCTTTACTACTGAGCTACCTGGGAAGCCCAAATTATCGGTTATGTGGTACCTTAGGAAACAATAGGGTATAAGAGGGTACATACAAAAGCAGCCTGAAAAACCTAAACCCAAACAGAAAACAAAGTTAATTACAAAGTTTTCTTGAGCTTTGTGTCACATTTCCTTGATTATATGCTATAAAATTTCAACTCTGAACCAAAGTTTCTATCCTCTTTTTCTCTAGGTTCTCAAATTCTAATAACCTACATCTAGTATCAACTGGCTGTTTTTTCATGTTCTTGCCTCTGAGAATATGGATCAAAATTTCAAACTTCTAGCAATTTTCTGTTCCTTCCTGTTATTCTGAGTAAAGCAAAAGATAACTGTAAAATAATGAAAATGTAATAAATTTGATTTTAAATATATCCAGTTGAACTATTGAGGGTATAGTCCAAATACAAGTCTATGAGATTTAGTAAAAACAATTCATTAGAGATATATTTTTAGGGGTCATCTAAACAGGGAGAATTGCTTAGCTACAAAAAAAAAAAAAAAATAGATACCAAGAGAGAAGGTGAAGGTGAAGTCACTCAGTCGTGTCCGACTTTTTGCAACCCCGTGGACCGTAACCTACTAGGTTTCTCCGTCCATGGGATTCTCCAGGCAAGAATACTGGAGTGGATTGCCATTTCCTTCTCCAGGAGATCTTCCCAACCCAGGGATCGAACCCGGGTCTCCCGCATTGGAGGCAGACGCTTTAACCTCTGAGCCACCAGGGAAGAAGTATTTAGGAAAAAAGACAACTGGCTCAAGAATAGATCATAAAGGAATGTTTAAACTTAGAGGGAAAGTAACCCAGAATGAATGCTGGAGAGGGAGAGAACAACCAGGAGAATTGTGGTCTCACAGAAGCAAGGAAGTAGAGATGGCCTTATGTGTCTTATTCAGAGAATCATAGGAGATTATGTATTGTTTTGACTTGTTCTTGTTCCCACCTTCAGATAACAGCATTTCCTCCCTTGCTTCTTTCAGTTAGAAAGAACTTTCTATTAGTGTAGAGAAGAACTTATATTTCTGATACTAACTGTGGTTCCAATTGGAGTCACTGATTCTAGTACCATGTCTCCTCTCTCATGAAATACAAGGGTTCTAGAGTCCCACACTGGGTCAGACATGGTACTGCAGCCCATGACCACAATGGTACATATGTGTGTGTGTGTGTGTGTGTGTGTGTGTGTGTGTGNTGTGGTTCCAATTGGAGTCACTGATTCTAGTACCATGTCTCCTCTCTCATGAAATACAAGGGTTCTAGAGTCCCACACTGGGTCAGACATGGTACTGCAGCCCATGACCACAATGGTACATATGTGTGTGTATGTGTGTGTGTGTGTGTGTGTGTGCAGGTGCACACTCAGTCATGTCCAACTCTGAGACCCATGGACTGTAGCCCACCAAGTTACTCTGCCTGTAGGATTCTCCAGGCAAGAATACTGCAATGAGTTGCCATTTCCTACTCCAAGCAATCTTCCCAACCCAGGAACTGAACCCACATCTTTTGCATCTTCTGCATTGGCAGATGGGTTCTTTACCACCACACCACTTGGGAAGCCCATGACCACAATTATTAGGACTCAGATTTGGAACCAGAGTCCAATCAATTAGAATCCTTCCTCTGTGGCAGGGAGGAAAAGATGAGTAAGAACTGTCCTTAAAGTTCACAAAACTATGAAAATCTGAGCTTGGAACTTAAAACTAATGGTTTTGTCTCCCAGATTGGAGGATTTAGTCCATGGCAGGATATTCAGAGAGAGACTTAAGAGGTATGGGAGGAGAGAGTCCCGTGTGCATGTAAGTGACTTCAGTCATGTCCAACTCTTTGCAACCCTATGGAAGGTTAGCCCGCCAGGCTTCTCTGTCCATGGGATTCCCTAGGCAAGAACACTGGAGTGGGTTGCCATTTCCTTCTCCAGGGAATCTTCCTGACCCAGGGATCAAACCTACATACCTCACATTTCCTGCATTGGCAGGCAAGTTCCTTACCACTAGCGCCCCACCGTGATATGCACAGAGAGAATAAAGCGGTATGGGAGGAGAGAAGGCTGACAGAGCTCAAATCTCAAAGAGCTTCAACAGTGCACTCACTCCTGCTCTTTCAAGACTGACTTTTTACCACTTTATTTTAATTTGCATACTTCCCTAGAATCACCCTAATAAGTGATTTTGTTTACTCTGTTCCATCTCTTTATAATAGAGTTTCTGGTACTAACAACCAAGAATCCAGACTAAAGAACAGAGCATGAAGCATAAGGACTGAGAAGAATGGATTAGACTTTGTAACCTATAGTTCATAGGTAGCCTAATAGAAGCTGGCATCAGTGTACTGCTGGCAACAGAAAATAGATGCTAAAGGGGAGAGGAGAGATGCTAAAGGGAGACCAAATGATGGGGAAGAAATGAAGTCAGTGAAGATGGGCTAGATTTCTGACAAGTGTAAAAAGAAGGAAATAAGCAGTATCTTTAAGGACTAGCAAGGTTTATGAGTAGAAAAGAATGTATCCTCTCTTACTATAAATATGAGTAAGTCTTACTGTATAAATCAATGGATATGTTATTACGAAGTAGGTGTTATTAACATATTGTGATTCAAAAGGGTACACAGCTTCTCTTCAGGAACTGTCCTTGGCATTTTCCAGTATATGGAAACAAGATCAACCAACCTTGTAGAGTTATAAATTTTTAAAAAGTGTTGGTTTTACTGGCATTTTTTAATGAGTTCATTTCTGTTTTGAAAATCTATTTATTAAAACTGCTTTTGAAAATGTCAGTCACTTTCAGTTATGCCCAGGGAAGCCAAACAAAAGGATTTCAGTTGATTTGGGGACTATTTAAAAGGTGCAATAAGGATTCCTGTGGGGAACTAATGGCCACGGAAACAAATAAAAGGCAGAACTTGCTGATACAGACTTGGTTATCTACCTCCTCATCTGGAAAATTCTCCTCTCAAAGATGTTCTTTCTCAAACTTGGAAAGAGGTGGGAGGATGGGAGGAAGAAAAGGTTGTCTCAGTACGGGAACTTTGTCCTCTGAGGGTGAACTAGAGTAGAGAAGAGGGAAAAGAGAAGGAAAGCTATGAACAGCATGTATTTCCACTGCAGTTTACAAACATAACATGGCGATAACGACACAGATATATAATATCCGACTTTATTTTTACAACACCCCCGTGAGAAGGTCAAATAAGATGTCCTCATCCCCTTTTAAGAGATAAGATAAAGGCAGTTCAGAAAGGTTTATGTGATTTGCCAAAGATCACTTAACAGCTAAGTAAGACAAGCAAGAACCCAGCCCAGACATATGGACACAAACTCCAGAGTGCATGCTCTCTCTTGCCTCTTCTGTATCCAACTCTTTGAGCTGCTTCTCTACTGTGACAGAAGCTACATTTTCTGTGAAATATTTAGTGAATCTTTTGATTTCTTATGAAATTTTACAAAAACCTTACGAGTGGATCTTTCTCATTTTGGAGTCCCATCTAACTCCAGGTGTATGAGTTATTCATTCCAATGCATACAATATGTTGTTGATAAAATTTTCCAGCTTAATGAAATCATAATAGTCACCAGAAGCAACAGGTGACATTTATCATGCAAATCACTGCATGACATTTGTAAACATGATCTAATGTTTAATCATGGCAGCCCTGAGACATGGGCATTTGCTTTTCAATAGAGGCCGCTGAGTGGGGGACAAGGATATAAGTCTATGTCTAGATTAATCCATCAAACTATAGAAAAATGATGTATTTGCAAAAATAATGGTCTGTAGGTCAGACCTCAGCATTTCCTCCTTAGAGGAAATTTCTTAACTTGCTATAAATTTCTCCAGATGTAGATGATGCTGGATTTGTATTCAAAACATTATAGATCTTTAAATGGTGAACGTGAGCCTTAGATGAGAAGACTAGATTGTGCTAGCCAGATCTATTAACAGTATCAAAGTCTCTCTGGAACCAGTTTCCAAAATCACCTTTGTGAAAAATGAGGTAAATTATAGCATGCGTCCTGGTGATGGAGGCCGAAGTTTCCACCTCAAAGGTTCCAATCCTAGCTTTACGCTTTCAAAATATCATAAACTATGATTGTAGTACTCTGCCAAACAGGAAATAATTGTCAGCAGTGCTAGATGGTTTGAAGGAGGCGGTGGTTTAAAAAGTTCAAAGTGCTTTCTTCCTTCTGTGAAGAATGCCTGTTTTCCCTCCAGTAGTTATTTCTCACAAAATCAAGCGGATGGACATCTTGAAAACAGGCTCTCTCAAAGACAGCTGCACCTTTGCCTCAGTCGTGAAGCTGAAATGACTACTGTACCCTTTAATGGGATTTTCAGGCAGTGGGACGATTACCTGAAAGCCCAAAATAATAAATACCTATCTTCTGCTTGTGACCTAAAAGGACTTCCCTTCAGTAAGCAGGGAGAGTCTGTGGCTGCTGTGTCAATGAAATTTCTTTGGAGGGATGTCCTGATTATGATTTTGTGTGTGGAAGTGTGAACTCAATCTGCTGAGCAGCCCTCCACAACTGCCTTTGGTACAATCAGTAAAGAAGTTTGAAATTCCAAAGCAGCACTTAACGATTCTCTATTAAAATAAGATTAGTGTACATTTTACTAAAAAGAAGTCATTTTTATGGAAGAGGAATGATATATTTCATATTACTTAAAAGAACAAATACTTAACTTCTCTATCTTATTGCTGCTGTTTTTAACTGTCATCCTATTGAGTTCTTACCCCTGACAATATAAAAACTAGAATGAAAACACAGAGCAGAAAACTTTAAAAGAAAGTACCTTCTAGCACACAGTTCTTTGAATAAAGATGTCTATATGTGCTGGTATTACAAGAACTTTTTTTTTTAATGGCAGCTGGAGTATTACCAGTGGTAACCACACAAATTTACACAACCTGATTTTGCTGATCAGTACTCACATCTCAGAAACTGGGACACTTCCTGAGACTCGGTTAGAAATCTCCTTGCTCAGAAATCAACACTGAATTCACAAATACACAGTTATGTAAATTTTGCTCTAGAATTATTCTAAATAACTTAAATTTCCTATCAGGATAAGCACCTTTTAATAACAAATCCTCTTTCCCTAAAATTGGTTTCTTCTGTATTATTCAGAAGATATTGAATAATTTCACATCACTAGGAATATTGATCTACCCTGTAGATCCCTCTAATTGCCATGATATTTGTTTATAAAATGTTTAATCAGTTAGAAAAATAGTTTTCAATTTCTATGTCTATTGGGGTAAATTTTGGTAAATTATATTTTCCTAGGAAATTATTTATTTCACCTAAAGTTTTATATCTATTTGCATTCTTCTGTGTAAATACTGTCTCTTATACACATCTAGATGTGTATAAGAGACAGGATCAATTCCAGTGAAATCCTGTGACTCATTTTTGATCTTGAGAAAATAGTTGTGGTTTTGACTAACCCCAGCCGGGTGTCAGCTCAGCAAGGCGATTGGCACGATCCCCAGCAGGTACTTCTGATAAAGTCAAGGGAGCATATTCGGTCGTACATGCGGGGAATCCAGGGATTTTAGATCGGTTGAGATAAGAGCATGGGACCGAATTTCCTGGTCTTTGTTATGTTATAAAGCAAACGTCATTACTAAACACGCTTCTATTCAGCACCCTGCATCTGGACAGCAACCTCAGCAAGAGGTTTTATCTTGTTTTAAAATCATGGCTTTAGCTGGAGGCACTCTTATCGCCCGTGTAAAATAGGTCCATAGATTTGATAAGACAAAGTCAATAACAAAAGTTGAATTAATAAACCACCTTTAACTGTCAAAACACTGTATAATCAAAATAAAAACAATTAAAACAGTCTATGAGATCAAATTGCAAACACCTGTTGGATCATCAAAAAAAACAAGAAAATTCCAGAAAAACATCTACTTATGCTTCATTGACTACACTAAGCCTTTGATTGTGTGAGCATAACAAACTGAAAAATTCTTTGAGAGATGGGAATACCAGAACACCTCACCTGCCTCCTGAGAAACCTGTGTGCAGGTCAAGAAGCAACAGTTAGAACCAGACATGGAAGAGACTGGTTCAAAATTGGGAAAGGAGTACATCAAGGCTGTATGTTGTAACCCTGCTTATTTAACTTAAATGCAGAGTACATCATGTGAAATGCTGGCTGGATGAGGCACAAGCTGGAATCAAGATTGCCAGGAGAAATATCAATAACCTCAAATATGCAGATGATGCCACCCTTATGGCAGCAATTGAAGAGAAACTAAAGAGCCTCTTGATAGAGTTGAAAGAGGAAAGTGAAAAAGCTGGCTTAAAATTCAGCATTCAAAAAACTAAAATCATAGCATCCAGTCCATCACCTCATGGTAAATAGATGGGGAAACAATGGAAACAGTGACAGACTTTTTTTCTTGGGCTCCAAAATCATGGTGGATGGTGGCTGCAGCCATGAAATTAAAAGAAGCTTGCTCTTTGGAAGAAAAGCTATGACAAACATTGACAGTGTATTAAAAAGCAGAGACACTGCTTTGCCAACAAAGCTCCATATAGTCAAAGCTACAGTTTTTCAAGTAGCCATATATGGATGTGAGAGTTGGACTATGAAGAAGACTGAGCACTGAAGAATTGATGCTTTAGGACTGTGGTGTTGGAGAAGACTCTTGAGAGTCCCTTGGACTACAAGATCAAACCAGTTAATCCTAAAGGAAATCAACCCTGAATATTCACTGAAGGACTGATGCTGAAGCTGAAGATCCAATATTTGGCCACTTAATGGGAAGAGCTGGCTCATTGGAAAGGACCCTGATAATGAGAAAGAATAGAAGACAGGAGGAAAAGGGGATGACAGAGGACTATAGAGTTGGATGGCATCACAGACTCAATGAACATGAGTTTTAGCAAGCTCTGGGAGATGGTGAAGGACAGAGAAGCCTGGTGTGCTGCAGTCCACGGGGTCGCAAAGAGTAGGACATGACTGAGTGACTGAACAACAATGGGTCACCATTTTAAAAAACTATATTTTCTGTAGACTAACATTTATAGACGAAAATACAAACATTGTAATGTATAACTCAATAAATTATCACAAAGTGACACACCTTTGTAACCACATCCTAAGAAAAAAAATGGAACATTACAACACCATAAATGACCCATAACTGTCAATAACATTTTGAAAATCATAGATTAGTATTATATGTTTGGGGACTTTATATAAATGGAATCATCTAGAAGTATCTGATTTCTCTGCTTGAAATTATATTTTTGATATTATCTCCTGTTACACTTTTTGTTGCAGCAAATCATTGATTTTCTTACAGTATAATGTTACATTGTATGACTATAGTACTGTCTATATACCCCTTTTATTCTTGGTGAATATCTACTTTATTCCTAGTGTTTGGCTATTAAAATTGACTCAACCATGATTATTTTTCTCTCCATTATTTTATTAATATGGGCACTTACATTGATTGATTTCTCAATGTTATCCTACCTTGCATTACTAAAATAGACAAAACTCTGCTTTATTTTCCCTTTTATATATTGCTCTATTTGGTTTGCTTATATTTTGTATAGAATTTTTATAATTCATGGAAGATATTGATATTTGATTCTCCTCCTGCAAATGCACTGTCAGTTCTGTTGTTACATCTTCCCTCATAAATTAAGTTTGGAAGTAATCTCTCTGTAGTATCTGTAAGATCTCTACTGTTTTAATTACCCATATTAATTATTTGTGTCTCCCCTCATTTTTTTATGAACAATATCATCAGGGTTTATCAATTTTAAACTATCTTTCTGAAGAATGAACTTTCGTCTTGGGTCCCTTTTGTAATTCTTTTCTGTTTTTAGTTGAAGTCTCCCACGATAATTGTGCATTTGTCTGTCAACTTTGCCTTAAGTGTGCGTATGTTTTTTTTTCGTTCACATGAATTTAGAATGATAATATCTTCCTGGTCAATTAAACATTTTATCATTATGCAGCATGCCCTTCTATTAATGTTATTTTTAACTTGAGATTTTTTATTTGATATTAGTGAGGTTACACTTTCTCTTGCATCTTTTTACTTTGAAACTTTCTGTATCCTTCTGATTACAGTATATCTTTTATTTGCACCTTATGGGTTGAAGTCACTTGGAATTTAAGTCTGTCTTTTAATTGGAATATACAGATTATTTACATTTAATCAAAATGCCAATAAGTTCTGCTTTTAATTTACCATATTATTTTTCCCACAAGTGATTTTAAAAGTATAAGAATCCAGGCTTAATTGACAATATAAAATATCTATACTCAAAGCTCGAAATATTTCATTGTCGTCTCTGGTTTGGGGTTATGGGATCAGCCCGTTACAAGAAAAGCACATAAAACTGACATACATAGTGCCCACGCTGATCTGGGCACTTCAAATTCAAGAGAGACGTCTGTCACATAGAAAAAGGTCTGTTTGAGGTGTGTCACAAGTGAATAAGTATCTTTCTTAGATTGGCAAAGGAATTCAGCCCCCACCATCATTTCCTCATCATTCCAGTGAGCCATTCCCCTACCCATGTTCAGTGAAGCATTATCCCTGAAGGACTGAAAAAGTCTCGAAGTCCATGTCACCCCTGTGATTTTTATTCAGCAGGAGAATGATTCCAAAACAACTTTACCCTCCATTTTCCAATGCTGAATTCCAGCATTGCTACTTTAGGAGAAGCAGAGACTCAAAGTACTTAGAACAATTGGAAGACCCTTTCCTAACTTTCTTGCTGGCACACTATCCTCAATATCAGTGATGTGTTGATAACTTCAACAACAAGCCAGCCACCCCCTGCCCCATCCCTGGTGGCTCAGATGGTAAAGAATCTTCCTGCAATGCAGGAGACCTGAGTTCAATCCCTTGGTCAGGAACATCCCCTGGAGAAGGGAATGGCAACCCACTCCAGAATTCTTGCCTGGAGAATTCCAGGGACTAGAGGAGCCTGGCAGGCTACAGTCCATGGAGTCGCAAAGAGTCAGACATGCCTGGACAACTAACACTTGGGCACTTTTCACTTCACCACCCCAAGAAAAAAAAAAATCCCTGATTTATAGCCTTTGCTTATTTCTATAGTATAAATACTCCCAACAAAACCATTTTCAAGCTACCTTCCTGACATAAATTTGAAGTTTGGAAAAGATTTATATAGTTGGCAGTCATGAGCCAGTAGCAGCTGGTTCTGATATACAATTTTTATTTTACCTCTGCAGTTTAATGAAAAAGGTCATAATAACTGTGGAAGTGCCCTTATGCGAAGCATGTTATTTAATGAAGAACTTAAACACATTGCCCATGTTACTCATTTATTAACTGAACACATATCTAGCGAACCCATACTAAGTGCCAGATCCTAAGCTAACCTGCTGATATTGCAGAGGCACACAAATGACACAGGGCACCTGCCTTCTTAGGACTTGCATTCAAGTGAATCAACAAGTGTCAAAAAATCATCCACTAAACAAATATTTAATTCCACATTATAATAAGCCTTATGATGTAAAAGATATGGAGCCATAAGAGGTAATAATGGAACATTTAATTTACATAGGGAAGCTAAAGGAAAACATTTTTTTTAATGATATTGAAACTGAGATGTACAGATGAAGAATTAGGTTAAGTGGGATACAGTTGTCCTCCATCATAGAAATGCCACCTATCAAAACATCTATTTTCTGGAGAAAAAAATAGTGTAGGTAACTCATTCATCCACATGAAAGTTTCAAATTATTGACAGAAATTATTATATTCTATTTTTCAATCTATTTTTATCTAAATAACTGTCCTATGGGCCATCTCCCTGTGTAGTATGATGTCTTAGATATATTTTAAATTTTTTTTTTAACTTAGAGCCCCTTCCCTGACATCTCTCTATTTCTTCCAAAGTACACTACATTTGACTGATCTGCCAGACCCCTGCACAACAGTCTATAAGTCTTCTAATCAGTGCAGAAGAAAAGGAAATTACTACCTTTATTTCAGGGTACACAATTTTACAATTATAAATAATATATCCCTGTGTATCTACAGAATGGTGATCATATTACTAATAGTGTGTCCAAAGTCTACAAGAACCTAAAGTGGCTCTCCAATAACAGAAATAAGTTTTAATTATGTTCTTGTTAGGTTTAATGTTAGGTTGGAGTTTGTTGTACTCTCATTCTTGAAATTACTAACATACCTCAGGTAGCAGTTATTTTTTACAAATATGAACAGTTGATTAATCATTACACTCCGTTCACAATTCCGCCTCTCTTTTATGCTTGCTACAGTAACATGTGAATACCAATAAAGGATTAAAAAGGTTTAATTAACTCAGTGGTTTTTTACCTAGGGTAATATTTCTCCCCTGAAGATATTTGACAACATCTGGGGACACTTGGAGTTGTCACCCCTGGGGCAGTTCTACTGGCATCCAGGTGGTAGAGACCAGGGATACTGCTAATACACAGGATAGTCTTACAATACACAGGATAGTCCCTCACACCAAAAATTACTAATATGTGGCCCAACATATCAAAAGTGCTAGGTTTGAGAAACATTGAGTTAACTAGACTGATTTACAGACCAATATTTTTAGCGGGATTATTTAACTTGTTTTAGTTGCTAAGTTGTGTCTGACTCTCTTGTGACCCTGGGGACTTTAACCTGCCAGGGTCCTCTCTCCATGGGATCACCCAGGTAGGAATACTGGCATGGGTTGCCAGTTTCTTCTCCAGGGGATCTTCTCTACCCAGGGATTGAATCCACGTCTCCTGCATTGACAGGCAGATCCTTTACAACTGAGCCACCAGGGAAGGCTGGATTATTTAACTACTGTATTTAAATTTTAAGTAGTAAACCATGACTAAACATCACATTCTGATTAATAATACTTTTGCACATTTTCTTGTGCTAATGTGAGTCCAGAAAGACTTTCATTACTCAGCAACCCAAACCATATATAGCCTATTCACATAAAAATAGAAATCTCTTCTAAATATTCTAAAAGTTTTAAAAGCAAGTTCTGACAATGAAAAGTTAACTTCATGCCTTTTTATAATTATTCATTCCAGTGTTTGTATTCAATAGATCCTTTGGGATTTTTTTCCTCCCTTTCCATTACAGAGATTATCTCATGGGAAGGAATTTGATAGTGTATTCAATCATACTGTTACGACTTTAAAAGTTTCATTACAATCTTTATTTTAAACCTATATTATTTCCATGTTACCAGAGCAGATTTTAAGACAAAATGTTGCATCTATGGAGATTCTAGGCAACATCCACAACCAACCGAATGACACTGTAGGAAGGGAAGATACAGGCAGGACACGGCTAACATTTAAGAGGAAGAGTTCATGCTGACCCTAGGTATCTCAAAAGATCTCATGGGCTGACTCTGAAGGCATTTAGACCTGCCTGAATATCCTCAGCAAGTACAACAATATTTGAGTATCATATCTTCCATACTTTCAAGCATGTTTGCTTGGCTGGAAGGAAAAATAAGACTGAGCTTTTTTGTCTATGACCCTGAATTCTGGAGAGACCACTGAATTGACACACAGTTCTGAATCGACCCTCTCTATCTGCATCATGTATTAACTCTGCAGTGCCTGTCTGCCAGCCATACATCTGACCTATAAAGTGACAGCAATGGAAGATCAGAGGAATGAACGATGCAGGACTGACCTCCTGATATGTTCAAAGATTCTGACACGGAATTGATTCTTGAAGTCCTAATACGTCCAAGGTTCAAGATCAGTGTTCTACAGCCTTATTTTAGGGTGATCCAGCAGCTAGTGAAAATATCTGGACTGCAATATCTTATTCATATTTGTCCCTCATCATTTTTTCCTGAAGATAAAGAAATAACACATTAAATTTTTTAAAAGCATTTTTTTTGCCAACCTATCAAGAATTGTTAGATGCTAGAAAATATGACTCTGCGTACTGGCTAGATTCTCAAGAGTCACATGGAAGACCCCTGGGACAAGTTAAATATTAGTTCCATGACAACAGGAGCATTGTTGTGTGCACAGCTGTAGCTCTGGGACTCTTAGGACCCCATGTATAGCAAGTGCTTGGTAAAAAATGAAGGACTGCATAGTGTAGTAACTTCAGCAAACACAGCATTATCTTTTATCTAATATATGTATACTCTAGCTCCTGAAAGAATGTTGTTTGCTGGATTCTTTTCTGTTGCAACTTCTCCCAATATCTAGAACTATTCATACACTCAACTGATAGCTAATAAATATCAGAGATTATATGACAAGATGACAAGTTGTCCACACAAAACAAATATTTTCAGCCTTAATTTTTCTCTGTTAAAAACTAATATGGTTTCAGTTGTGCCTGTTATCTACTTATAAGCTCAATCACAATTTAAAAAAATTAGATAAAAGATCTTCTCTGAAACATCTTCCATTGTCACTATACCTTTTATGACTGAAGACATATTCTGCAAACTGATGAGCTGAATTTTATTAAGAGAGATTTGTGGTAAGACTCAAGAAGATTTGTGCAATATTTTCTCCTGTACTAAGGAAAGACCTTCCCATTCATCATGAATGGTTGATAAGAAGTGTGGCTTTAACAACATTTCTGATGATGAATGAACATATCCTTCTTTCATATTAAAATAAATATTAAAAACAATCTTCTTGAATCATGGAAGAAGTCTTTCAATACAGTTTAATCATGAAGAGTAGAAGTGAGATTAAGAGAAGAAAGCTGTGTATGAAGGAGGTGTTCCATGGTTCTAACAATAGCGCACCCTTTCACAGTTTTATAAGAGGAAAGGATAAGTTAAGTCCTCATTCAGTAGAATGCGTGTGTGCTCAGGCATGCTCATTCACTAAGTCATGTCCGACTCTTTCTGTGACCCCATGGACTATGGCCTGCCAGACTTCTCTCTCCATGCAATTTCCCAGGTAAGAATACCAGAGCAGGTCGCCATTCCCTTCTCCAGGGGATCTTTCTGACCCAGGGATCGAACCCAAATCTCCTATGTTGCAGGTGGATTCTTTACCACCGAGCCACCTGAGAAGCCCTCAGCAGTTTGACAACCACATTAATACTGTTCATCTTAAATATATATTTCTGTGTTGTATATATTAGGGAAAAAAAGAGGGGGATGTTAAGTCTTAGCACCCCAAGAAACATTGCAAATACATTCCCTCTACAACTCTTTAGTTCATATAGAGAGAAATTGGCATTAAGTACTTTAAAAAGAGAATTTGCACCAACCTGGCTTATTTGAGCTTCAGGGAAGTCTGCTAAAAAGACTTGATCTTGATTATTTCTTTTGTTACATGACTGAGGGAGGATAAATCAGTGGCCATGGGATGCTATTTAATGACCGTGAACATTTTACACAGTCTGCATAAGTGTCATTTTGAAATAGCTATAATAGTGCTTTACTCAGTAGCTGGGTCCTTAAAGTGTTTCCATTAAACATCTCATTTAGAAAGGAAAAGTCAAGTTATTTTAAATCCTCAGTTCAGTCGCTCGGTTGTGTCCGACTCTTTGAGACCACATGAATCGCAGCACGCCAGGCCTTCTTGTCCATCACCAACTCCCGGAGTTCCCTCAAACTCACGTCCATTAAGTCGGTGATGCCATCCAGCCATCTCATCCTCTGTCGTCCCCTTCTCCTCCTGCCCCCTAATCCTTCCCACCATCAGAGTCTTTTCCAATGAGTCAACACTTCGCATGAGATAGCCAAAGTATTGGAGTTTCAGCTTTAGCATCATTCCTTCCAATGAACACACAGGACTGGTCTCCTTTAGGATGGACTAGTTGGATCTCCCTGCAGTCCAAGGGACTCTTAAGAGTCTTCTCCAACACCACAGTTCAAAAGCATCAGTTCTTTGGTGCTCAGCTTTCTTCACAGTCCAACTCTCACATCCATACATGACCACAAGAAAAACCATAGCCTTGACTGGATGGACCTTTGTTGGCAAAGTAATGTCTCTGCTTTTCAACACGCTATCTAGGTTGGTCATAACTTTCCTTCCAACGAGTAAGTGTCTTTTAATTTCATGGCTGCAGTCACCATCTGCAGTGATTTTGAGGCCCCCAAAAATAAAGTCTGAAATGGTTTCCACTGTTTCCCCATCTATTTGCCATAAAGTGATGGGACCAGATGCCACGATCTTAGTTTTCTGAATGTTGAGCTTTAAGCCAACTTTTTCACTCCCCTCTTTACTTTCATCAAGAGGCTTTTTAGCTCCTCTTCACTTTCTGCCATAGGGTGGTGTCATCTGCATATCTGAGGTGATTGATGTTTCTCCCAGCAATCTTGATTCCAGCTTATGCTTCTTCCAGCCCAGCATTTCTCATGATGTACTCTGCATATAAGTTAAATAAGCAGGGTGACAATATACAGCCTTGACGTACTCCTTTCCCTATTTGGAACCAGTCTGTCTGTTGTTCCATGTCCAGTTCTAACTGTTGCTTCCTGATCTGCATATAGGTTTCTCAAAAGGCAGGTCAGGTGGCCTGGATTCCCATCTCTTTCAGAATTTTCCACAGTTTCTTGTGATCCACACAGTCAAAGGCTTTGGCATAGTCAATAAAGCAGAAATAGATGTTTTTCTGGAACTCTCTTGCTTTTTCCATGATCCAGCGGATGTTGGCAATTTGATCTCTGGTTCCTCTACCTTTTCTAAAACCAGCATGAACGTCTGGAAGTTCACAGTTCACATATTGCTGAAGCCTGGCTTGGAGAATTTTGAGCATTACTTTACTAGTGTGTGAGATGAGTGCAACTGTGCAGTAGTTTGAGCATTCTTTGGCATTGCCTTTCTTTGGGATTGGAATGAAAACTGACCTTTTCCAGTCCTATGGTCACTGCTGAGTTTTCCAAATTTGCTGGCATATTGAGTGCAGCACTTTCACAGCATCATCTTTCAGGATTTGAAATAGCTCAACTGGAATTCCATCACCTCCACTAGCTTTGTTCTTAGGGATGCTTTCTAAGGCCCACTTGACTTCACATTCCAGGATATCTGGCTCTAGGTGACTGATCACACCATCGTGATTATCTGGGTCATGAAGATCTTTTTTGTACAGTTCTTCTGTGTATTCTTGCCACCTCTTCTTAATATCTTCTGCTTCTGTTAGGTCCATACCATTTCTGTCCTTTATGGAGCCCATCTTTGCAAGAAATATTCCCTTGGTATCTCTAATTTTCTTGAAGAGATCTGGGCTATAGTCCATGGGGTCACAAAGAGACACGACTGAGTGACTAACACTCATATCCAAAGTAAAAGACAGACCAGAAAAGTGAGGTTTTTGAAAATTGTTAAAAGTTGCAATTTTCAACTCCACTGACAGTCTATCAAAGTCAGCTTCTGCCTTTGAGAACTTTTAGTAGCTGCCAGGAACTTGGAATTAAAAAAAGAAGAAGAAAGAAGGAAAAACCTCCCACAGTAATGTTCTGTGCAGGCAGCAGGGAGCTGACAGATGCGAGGAGAATCTTTCAGGAGCTGGGATTTTTTCTGTGGACTTTGGAACTTCTTGAGGCTCTACCAGGAGGACTAACCAGGATGCTAAGCCGAAAAAGCAGTCCTGAGGAGCCCTTTGAACCCAGCTCCATTGACCCGCAGGAGGGGGAGGAGGAGGAGGAGCCCCCAGGGGAAGGACAGCCTGGGGTCCTGTGGCGGGCTTAGAGTCTGTGCCAGAACAGTGCTCCTCAGCCCTCGCGGAACAGGAGCATCCTGGGAGGTTTTTTTTTTTTTTTTTTTAATGCTGATGCCCAGGCTTGGCTCATTTGTGTTAATCAGGCTCCCTGAAGGTTTTTTTTTAACTCCCCATTAATTCTAATGTGAGGTCAAGGCCTTAAATTTCCAGAGAGAGACTCAAAGGGACCCTGCTGGGGACAGGCCTTCCTCTGCCTCTTGAGTCCTAGTCTCCTCATTGGGAGAAGAACATCAAGTACCCCCATCTTCCTGGCCTCATCCTGGGTCCTCAGGAAGCCATTTCCCTCAGAAGGCTTAGCACCAATCCCTGGACCTGAGGAGCTGAACCCAGTCATCCAAGCAGACAGGGGAGATGGAAACTAAACTTTTGGTGTTGAGCACGCCATAGCGTATACAGTAGAAATATAATGCTATATCCATGAAAGTTATATAATGTTATAAACCAAGGCTACTGCTTTTGAAAAATAGTTAAATAAATAAATAAATAGTTTTTAAAAAAAATAGGGAGAAAAGGGGTAGAAATCATACAATCACAATTTATGATTACCAAAGGGGAAAGAGGGCGAGGGATAAATTAGGCGCTTGGGACTAAGAGATATACACTATTATTAATATATATGAAATAGATAAATAATAACAATATGCTATATAGCACAGGGAACTATACTCAATATCTTGTAATAATCTATAATGGAAGAGAATCTGAAAAAGAATATATATGTACATACATATATGTATGTATAACTGAATCCGTTTGTTATACACCTGAAACTAACATCAGCTATGTATGTGCTCAGTCGTGTCAGACTCTTTGTGACTCTATAGACTGTAGCTCTTTTCATACTGTTCATGGGGTTCTCAAGGCAGCAATACTGAAGTGGTTTGCCATTCCCTTCTCCAGTGGACCATGTTTTGTCGGAACTCTCCACTATGACCCAGCCATCTTGGGTGGCCCTACACGCCATGGCTCATAGTTTCATTGAGTTAGACAAGGCTGTGGCCCATGTGATCAGTTTGATTAGTTTGATCAGGCGGGAGGAGAAGGAGATGACAGAGGATGAGATGGTTGGATGGCATCACCAACTTGATGAACGTGAGCTTGAGCAAGCTCCTGGAGTTGGTGACGGACAGTGAAGCCTGGCGTGCTGCAGTCCATGGAGTCACAAAGAGTCTGAGGGGACTTGTCTGAGGAGTCATGACTGAGGGGATCTTCCTGACCCAGGAATCAAACCCAGGTCTTCTGTATCTTGTGCATTAGCAGGTGGAATTTTTGCACCACATGGGTACTTTACAAATGAAAAGAAAATTGAGACTCAGGAGACGCAGGTTCAATCCCTGGGTCGGGAAGTTCCCCTAGAGGAGGAAATAGCAACCCCATCCAGTATTCTTGCCTGGAAAATCCCCTGGATGGAGGAGCCTAGCAGACTACAGTCCATGGGTTCACAATGAGTCAGACATAACTGAGCAACTGAGCCGATTAGCATCCAAAATAGATAGATTCCCAGTACATGGCCCTGTGCTAAGTGTTACATAAAACAACTGATGTGGACCCATCTCTCTCTCTGCAATGCTGACTGAGACACATACAGGACTGAGATGATGTGCCATTTCCACAGCCACCTTCAGGACTTACACCTTGACACCTCAGTCCATGGTTCCCAACCCTAACTGCCACGGGGCTCACCTGGAGCTTTCAGAAAACATTCGTGTCTGCCCCCACCCTACCCTAGACTCTTATTTACCTCATTCGCAGAGGACATCAACGTTTACTTGTAAACCTGTACCTCTGATGGGCACCCAGGTTGAGATGCTGCAGGAGGAGACGGAGCTGGAGAGAGCAAAGCTGGGCCCCCTGTACTCTGTGTGCTGACCGGAGGGCATGTACTAAGCTAATCACTCCCAGCTGCAGGGTGAGCGAAACGGAGTGGGTTTATAAGCTGCTTAAAGTTTAATAATCCAAAATATAGAGTGCCTTTAGCACCATGTAACAGGAAGAGGACCAGCTGGGGAAGGAGGGATCCAGGTTTTGATCCTGGTTGTGTCAACTCTCCCACTCGCCAGAGGTTGCTTCCTGCTTGGAGGTGGTGGGCAGACCTCAGCTCCAGCCCCATCTCTGCAGCCTAGTGAGTGATTCGGACCCTCCTAGCCTATCTGTCTCATCTTCAAATCTGATAATAGTGTATCCATGGGACTGTGATGGGCACTCAAGTGCCTCACAAGAACTCTAGCTCACAGCAAGTGCTCCATACTTTTTAATTATTATTTTTATTATGGGTTAGCCCAGCAGACCTCCCAGAGCAGAAAGGCCTGCATACTTTTCATCTTTAGTGGACTGCATAGTATCATCAGGGAGTATTACCATCACTGACCTCCTAGCTTTAACTAGGCTGAAGCCAGGACACAAATTGGGCCAATTCTAAGGTTTCTGGGAGCTGAACACAAGGGTTTCTTATTCACACTCCTCAATACTTCCAGAAGGGCTTTTGACTCTAAAATTTAGTGGGTTCTGCGATTCATGGGGTCGCGAAGAGTTGGACACGACTGAGCGACTGAACTGAACTGAACTGAACAGCCCCATCCTAATCAACTGGGGAACCACAGTCAGGTTGACCAAGCAGTCTTGTAATGGCTTATAGTTACTTTCTCATGTGAAGCTGAGTGAAAACCAAGCTCTTGGGGCCTGGAAGAAGCCTGCAGACAAAGCAACCGCAAGGATTGGACCAGGTTGGCCAAATTCGGGGGAAAAAAAATCAGGTGAGCACTACTGAATTCTGGACATTTTAAGTTATTTTTTTATTGAAGCACAGTTGATTTACAGTGGATATTGTAAATGCTCCTACTGTAGATCCTAGCAAAGTTTAGGCATCTGCAATGCTTATGCAGCATAGCTCAGAAACTGCAGAAATTTTCTGAACTTTCTCTTTTGTGTTTTTACTATGAAGTGAAGTGAAGTGAAGTCGCTCAGTCGTGTCCGACTCTTTGCGACCCCATGGACTGTAGCCTACCAGCCTTCTCCGTCCATGGGATTCTCCAGGCAAGAATACTGGAGTGGGTTACCATTTCCTTCTCCAGGGGATCTTCCCAACCCAGGGATCGAACCCGGGTCTCCCGCATTGGAGGCAGATGCTTTAACCTCTGAGCCACTAGGGAGTGCTGCCAGATGTACCCCCGCCCCCGCAAAGCTACTGAGTTTCCTAACTTTCTGGACTTGGGTAAATAGAATCATCGACAGCATGTAGCACCAGTTTGGGCTTCACAGTTGGCTCAGTGGGTAAAGAATCCGCCTGCAATGTAGGAGACTCGGGTTTGATCCCTGGGTCAGGAAGATGCCCTGGTGGAGGGCATGGCAACCCACTCTAGTATTCTTGCCTGGAGAATCCCTTGGATAGAGGAGCCTGGCAGGCTACAGTCCATAGGGTAGCAAAGAGTTGGACATGACAAGCGACTGAGCATGCATGCAGCACCAGAATTATTTATTAAGGCATCTGTCCATTTGATCTGACATTCCTTTTATCCGCTTAGAGAACTTTTGCTGTGTCTAATGGCACAGCACATGGTTTGCACCCACCAACTTGGGTAACTGCTACCTGCTAGAACAAAAAAAAGGGAAGGAGGAGGGAAGAAAGCCATCAACTAAATTCTCAAAATATCCTGCCACGCTGCATATAAAATGTTTGGCATCTGGAGTCATGATTTGCTAGCTGATCCATCAGTGTTCCATAGGTGATAGATTAACGGGGTATTGCAGAGAATAGTAATAATATTGTTACCAAGTCTAAGCTTATACTGCTCACCACTCCACAGGCCAATAAATCAAGAAACAAGTTGTTGGGACAAGGATTAGCAATTTTCTTTGGAAAGCCAGCAGACTGAGAAGATGGTGGACTAGTGTCCCAAAGAACCATTTTTACCCAAGTTAGAATTCAGGCTTCTTTTATACTAAAAGGGGAGTAGGTATGGCTGATTGTTGCAAACTTCTTGGTGCTTGAATCCTTTTTTCTTGCAGCTGTCCATATAGGTCAGGCCATACTGTTCCTATAAATGTCCAACAAGACAAATATTATTCTCTGTTCTTCAACTTTCTGTACCTATATGAATGGAAAACATTATACTTTTAAAGTTCAGAGCCTTAAGAATGGGCTTTCCAGTATATTTCAGGCTATAGGCAACATTCTTTTTTTTTAAGCCTCTCAGTCATGTCTGACTTTTTGCGACCCCATGGACTATACAGTCCATGGAATTCTCCAAGTCAGAATACTGGAGAGGGTAGCTGTTCTCTTCTTCAGGGGATCTTCCCAACCCATGGGTCAAACCCAGGTCTCCTGCATTTTGGGAGGATTCTTTACCAGCTGAGCCACAGGGGAAGACCAAGAATACTGGAGTAAGTAGCCTACTCCATCTCTAGTGGATCTTCCCAACCCAGGAATGAAACCGGGGTCTCCTGCATTGCAGGTGGATTTTTTACCAACTGAGCTACCTGGGAAGCCATTCTTAACTTGTAGTAAAAGCAATGTAATACCAAGGTTAAAGTAAAAGAAACAGATTCAATACAGAGTCAGATTTGTTCTTCTCTATTACAATAATAAAAATAATAATAGTAATAATAATATTCAATAGACATTCCTATATGTTGGTAACAGAGCTAAGGATTTTTCATAACTAAATTCCCTTAATAATCCTATGAAATTAATATTACTCCCATTTTACAAATGAGAAAGGTTAAACAGTCTAGTCATACTTAAAGTAATTAATAATTATAATTAGAGTAATTCAAGTCTAGATTTTTTCTAGACTACTCTTAACCATTACACTGTACTAACTGAATATACATCCCCAAACACATTTTATCCAGAATTTCAGTCTCCTATACTCAAGAAATGTTAACAGATTCCAAAATGGAAAGAATATAGAGTCATATTTTTATTTCTCCTTCTCTCTGGGACCCTTCCCTACTTTGTATCAGGGAGTAAATAGCAAAGATAACCAAAGGCCAGGCAACCGAAAGACAGGACCAAGGGAAAAAACTGAACTGATCAAGAGACCATTGGACCAACATCTTCAATGAAATTTACAGATTTTTCAAAATGTTTAGAAACTTAAAAATCTTTGTTGAGTTACAAAACAATAAATATGTGAGTATATTTTCTCGTTGAATGGAGGACCTACATTTCTCAACTATATTCCTGGCTCCCCTACCAGTGACTTGACTTGGTAACTTCAAGACCCAGTAAAGTCATGGTGAAGTAGAGCAGGGTCCTCCCCCAAGGTCTTCAGCCTGCCCTTTCATATAGAAAAATTTTAGCTTAAGAGTAAGTTTAATCAGAGAAGGGAGAAAATGCAGAAACAAAGGCAAGCAGTCCAACAAGACTAAACAATAGTTTATTCTCTATAATCAAGGATCTTTAGTTCCTTCTCAAGGGCTATAGATAACATTCTAAGCCATGTCATGTGAACTGTCTTATAAATACTGAAGCTCCCACCAGGTGGAAGAAGTTAGCTACACAAGGACATGACTGTGCTTAGTTGCTCAGGCATGTCCGACTCTTTGTGATCTCATGGACTGTAGCCCGCTAGGCTCCTCTGTCCATGGAATTTTCCAGGCAAGAATACTGCAGTCGATTGCCATTTCCTACTCCAGGAGATCTTCCTGTTCCAAGGATTGAACCTGTCTCTTGGGTCTCCTGCATTAGCAGGCAGATTCTTTATCACTGTGCCAACTGGGAAGCCCCCATACTACACTGATCTTAGCCAAAGGGCCAAGAAGCGGTGACAATAAGCTGCCATAATTCTGAGAACTGGCTTCAAAGAAGTGAGAATAAAGTGACCCTGAAACTAAAACTAACTGTACTTAAAACAATCAAGATAAGGCTGGTCAGACCACCAACGCCCAGTTTCAAAATGACTGTCAGAGCTGACTGTACTGTTTCTACACGTAGCCCCTCCCCCCACCTATTAAAGCTCTTGCCCACTGATTGTCAGTGGCGGGGAAGGGAGTCAGCGTTTGGACAGGAGTCTGCCTTCCTGCCTGCTGTTGCCAGACTCCGAAATAAAGCAAACTTTCCTTTCCACCATCCTTGCCTCTTTATAGGCTGTTGAGTGGTGAGCAGCCAGACCCCACCTTTGATAACAATGAGACATATACCTCATGTTTCAGGAAACTTCTTACTAATTTCTGTCTTACTGATCATCCATGTAATATTTTAAACTACTAGAAAAGCCTGAAACTGGGCAAAAGAGAACTATTACTACTACTATTAAGTTGCTTCAGTCGTGTCCAACTCTGTGCGACCCCATAGACGGCAGCCCACCAGGCTCTCCCGTCCCTGGGATTCTCCTGGCAAGAACACTGGAGTGGGTTGCCATTTCCTTCTCCGATGCATGAAAGTGAAAAGTGAAAGTGAAGTCACTCAGGCGTGTCCAACTGTTAGCGACCACATGGACTGCAGCCTACCAGGCTCCTCCATCCATGGATTTTCCAGGCAAGAGTACTGGAGTGGGGTGCCATTGCCTTCTCTGAACAGGAGGTTAAAAAAAAAGATGGTGGTTCCAACTCATTCACTGCCAAGACCACTGAAATGAGGGCCAGGTGCAAGGCTGGTTAAAGTGGGAACAAAGCATCTAAAAAGTTCCATCAGGGAGGAATCAACAGCACTAATGTGCTTTGCAGAAAAAGCTCGAAGTTTCTAATTCCTGCTCACCAAGGGCAGAGATATTCCCTACCTTGGACTCTTCCCCCCACCCCCAGTGCCAAGAGCCAATCATAATGTGGGTTATATTCTGCATTTAGCCATCCCCCAAAAAATTTCCCACGCTCATAATCTGACCCCTCTGAGAGGTCTAGCTATCTGTGCCGAAGCTGTCTGTTAACTCTCCTGTGGACTGCTGGGGTTGGTATTTCATCTCCAGCAGGAATTTCAGAAGGTCAATATCCCCATCTGTGAGGAAGGCCATGTTAAGTAATGAAACAAGGCAGGCCAGTTCACCCTGGAGGAGATGGACGTCTCTCTAAGTGCAGCTGACAAAAGACCTTTAGACTCTGGATGTATGGGGCCGGGAATGGAGTGAACAGGGAAGAAAATTAGCTCAGAAAGAGAGATTCCTAAATCAGTGGGGAAAAGAAAAACATGATATGCAGAGTTACTTGCAAGCTACTGGGACATTTGGTTTCCATTAACTGTACAAGCAATGGTTTGTGTTGCTATTGCTGATGTTGGGTGTATTATGTTTAATGGGCACCCAGAGCAGGGGCAGTAATAAAAAGTAAGTACATGAAGGAATTAAAGCTAGAACTTATCAGTGTGTGGAAAAAATAAACCCACATGGTTGTAGGTCCTGGGTTCTCCAAAGCCTGTGGTTTCCCACGCTTCCAGGGAGTGCCCCAGACAGTGTCAGCTTTCTTGTTTCAAACTCCAAAGAACCCTAAACCAAACACAAGGCTCACAGATAAGTGGTTTCTCTCTGATTTACCCATCAATATTTCTCCGACTGTTGATTTTGCCCAGTCATCCCTGAGATGCCCAGAAGATGAAGGCATCTTGTCATTCTGCCTTGCAGTGTTGTCAGGGCCATCCATGGAACAGTGGCTGAGACGCTCCAGGCTAAATCCGAGGGCATTGGAAATTTCTTTTCACTTTCTCAAATTCCAGTTTCGTAACCTCAAACCACTACTGCCATGTAAATGGTTTTCTTCTTTGGGTTAGTAGTAGATTATGTAGTTTACTGACCATAAATAGACTCAGACCTTGCAGAAAGGCAACGGGGGAAATCAAGGTATCTAACCATTGGCAAGTTCCACAGACCCATTTCTGTAGCTGGAGGTCAGAATGTCTAAGCTGCAAGAATTTCTGAGGGTCCAAGGGCAGTGAGAGATTTCTGCAGCAACCAACAAATCACTATAGGGAAATATATAAAATAATAGCAATAATGTTGTTGTTTTAGTCACTAAGTTGTGTCTAACTCTTTTGCTACCCTATGGGCTGTAGCCTGCCAAGTTCCTCTGTCTATGGGATTTCCCAGGCAAGAATACTAGAGTGGGTTGCCATTTCCTTCTCCAGGGATCTTCCCAACCTAGCAATGGAACCCACACCTTCTGCATTGGCAGATGAATTCTTTACCACTGAACCACCAGGGAAGCCCAATAATAATGACATATTTGTTAATTACATGAGGAACAAAGAACACTCCACATGCTGACACTGGGGCGGGGCTGTGAAATTCTCGCAAGTAGTCAGGGCAGAAGTTGAGCACCAAGTATACATTTGATTCCAAAGCCTGTGTCCATCCCTGTCCAGTTTTCTGCCTCTTCAGACAAAGCTCTTCTGCACCTGGCCGACTTGGGACAAGATGTCCATCATCTATCCTCATCTTCCCTCCCATAGCTTTCCTTTTCTTTATTCTTTTATCTCATAGATATGATGTGATATCAAGAGAGTCCATCCCTGAAATTTTGTTTTAAAGTAGCTTAGCAGATATGGAACCTATATGGCATCCTTGATGAGGTGGTTAGTTAGTTGGATTTTTAGCGGCAGGATGGAAGGAAAGTTTGGAACAAAGATTATTCTAATGTTTCTCAGGAAAGCAGTCAGGACCTAAAACTTTGGAAACCACCATTCCACTGGGTATGCTTTCTAAATATGAAGACTGATGCCAGGAGCAAAGGAAATGCCTGGTAAGGGCTTCAACATTCCCAAGTTCACTGCCATGTGGATGACCTACCAATTATCCTGAGATTGGCTCTGCGAAAGCACTCCAGCACCTTCTACCCACTAGAGCAAATGCAACCCACATTGTGGTCTCCCTACCTCTCTGATTTTCACCGAGTCCCGTGGGTCACACTTATTCTGAGCCAATCTTGCTTAGCTGCGCAACCACCACTGGAGAGAAGTTTAATTTTATACTCAATGCATTCACATCTAACTGAAATAGGTGTTAAGGGCACTCTACTCTATAAATTCTCAAACAGAACAAAGCTCTTACACAATTGCTTCCCTAAAAGGCATTGTGTCTCCTCTTAGTTCGAGTCCATAAGCTCATATTTGAACCTTCAGTAACATGGACTGAGTCCCTCACACTGTGCCTTTCACAGCACTTGGCATTAAGTAGTTAACATGGTCTGTTGATGAGCTGGGCTATGTGCTTATGTGTGTGTTTGTGTGAAAAGAAAAAGGATTCAGCACTGATGGCAAGCAGCAAGAGGAGGAGCACAAAGAATTACATCATTTCTATAATCAGTGTTCTTTACTCTTCATGACCAAGGGAAAATACGGTCACAGGGGAATGGAGAATGGCCCTGGGCATTCCAAATTGTCTCTTTCCTTCATTCATTCACTCATTCATTCATTCATCCTTCCTTCCTTTCTCTTTATGACATCGTAACATTCATACATAATCTACACTCACATTTTTTGCCTCTGGATGCAATCATGAGCAAACAGCTGTTAGAAGAATTCACTGACAACCTTTCTAAAGTCAATGTCTTTCAAGGGACCCGCTTCTAATTAATCCTCCCATTGACTGGCTGAGGTCAGAGAAACATGGACCATGTATGTGTGTCTGTGTCTCTCTGGATTTTTCTACTTTATTCCTCTGTCTCATTCTCACTTTCTCCTTCTCATCTATTAACATACCATCTAGGTTTTGTTGGCCGACAGTCACTCCAATGTCAGGTACCTACACATTTGTATAAAATCAGCCAACAACACTTACAGGAAGTCCTCCACTTCCTCATTAACTACATTGGTTAACAGAACGAGCACTGAACTTTAACATCAGAGACAGATACCTTCATTTACTGGTTGTGTGTTGGAAATGTATTTAATCTCTTCAGTTGATTCATCTGTAAATGAAGATAATCAGACCTGCCTTATGGTGATATTCTTAGGATTCAATGAGCAAATGCATGTAAAGTATCTAGCATATAGTACTTGACACTCAGTAAGTACTCAGTGTATATTTCCTACCTTTCTGATGTTCTTTTGACAGAAAAGATAACATCCCCAAACCCTAACATGTCCATCATTAAAGTCTAGAATTCAGATAAAGAAAGAAACGCAAAACTTGTATAGAACACTGGAAAGGAAAGACTCTTTATGGTTCTAGAATCATGAGTTTGACCCTCCATCTGCCCATCTCCACACTAAGCAGAATCATCAATTCTGTATGATGCCCAGAACACTGATGGAGCGTCAAGAGCCAGCCATCATTAGTTATTAACTATTTATTGAATCAAATTATTTCTAGTAACTGGGATGACACAAGAGAGGCCTGAGAACATCTCAGGCATGGTCCTGAGAATATCTCCTTAAACTTTGTGCACTAGCAACAATATAATTCTAGGCTTTTATGCAATTAACTTCCACATTTTTTAACTCTCAAGAAAGAAACCATGTTAGACAGTCAGGGCAGATATTAAGGTTCTGATCTGATAACCAGAAAAATTGAGTCTCAGGGAGTGTAAATTATTCAAAAAAGTTCAGACCTGACCTAAACTCAAAATCTAACTCTTCCTACCCTTCAGCTAGTGGCAGCACCTCTCCTTCTTAACTGACCAGTTGAGTGATTTGTGCTTACCTGGACTAGTCCAACCTATTTGACTGACTTCTGACCTATTATATAAGATTAAGAACTAGAAAAAAATTTTTTATTGAAGTATGGTTGATTTACAATGTTGTGTTAGTTTCTGCTGTATTGCAAAGTAATTCAGTTATACATACACACACACACATGAAATAATGCCATTCAAGCTATAAGGATGAATCTAGAGATTATCATACTAAGTGAAGTATGATACACATATATTTCTTTCATATTCTTTTCCATTATGGTTTATCATAGGATATTGAGTGTACTTCCCTGACGGTGAAGCATCTGCCTGCAGTGCGGGAGATCCAGGTTCGATTCCTGGGTCGGGAAGATCCCCTGGAGAAGGAAATGGCAATCCACTCCAGCACTCTTGCCTGGAAAATCCCATGGACAGAGGAGCCTGGAAGGCTGCAGTCCATGGGGTCGCTGAGGGTCAGACATGACTGAGCGACTTCACTTCACTTCCCTGTGCTATACAGTAAGACCTTGTTTATCTACTCTCTATATATACTAGCTTGCATCTGCTAATCCCAAACTCCCAACCCTTTCCTCCTCCAACCTCCCCCTTCACCTTAGCAACCACAAGCCTGTTCTCTCTGTCTCTGAGTCTATTTCCTGTTTCATAGATAAGTTCACTTGTATCATATTTTTTAGATTCCATGTATAAATGTTATCATATGGTATTTTTCTTTTTCAGACTTACTTCACTTAGTATGGTAATCTCTAGATCCATCCCTATAACTGTGAATGGCATTCATTCTTCTTCATGGCTGAGTAATATTCATTTATATATATATATATATATACATATACACATACATATATCTCACACTTTTATCCATTCATCTTTCAATGGACATTTAGGTTGTTTCCATGTCTTGCCTATTGTGAATAGTGCTGCTGTGAACATAGGGTGCATGCATCTTTTCGAATTATAGTATTGCCTGAATATATGCCCAGGAGAGGGATTGCTGGATCATTTCACATTTTAAGGAACCTCTACACTGTTCTCTGTAATGACTACACCATTTTATATTCCCACCAAGTGTGTAGGACAGTTCCCTTTTCTCCACACCCTCTCCAGCATTTGAGAACTAGAAAAATCTCGAAAGGACATACATCTTGGGGATGCAGTTTTATAAGTAAACAGTGGGGCACTTTCTGTTTATTGAGGTTACACCACTAGGTAAAACATTGTAAATGTGGTCCAGATAAGCTGGTGGCAAATTGGACAATCACTCTGGTCCAATCTGTATGGCTGCCCATGCCAGGGCATCCACCAAGGGCCGTGGCAAGTGCACCCCACATGTGCTGAGATCCTGCTCCTGGCCTCGGCAGCTCTGGCTGTGGGCAGCCTCCTTCCTGTACGCCTGTGAACCTTAGAAATGTTGTCATTGCCTGTATATGCAGGGAGAGGCAAGAAGGAATGTAAAGCTGCTGGCTAAGGGCCACCAATCTCTTCTGCAGGGAGAGAAGGTCAGTGCCAAGATGGATATGAACCAAATATATTCCTCTTTTACGTTACTGGGCAGGAGATTTTAAGGAGGAAAGCAAAAAAAGAGCGTCACTGTTAGCCAACTCCTCAAGGTGCTAACAAAATAGGGAAGGGAAGGGCAGGTCCTGACTCTTCTGAGCCTAAGACTTGACCTCAGATCATAGTAACTACTTTTGCATTTTCAAAATAGATAGTTTGGGTGCTCCAGATAGGATTACATGCCATGTAAATGCTTGAAGATCACCCAAAACTATAAATTACTGTACTGAGTTGAATTCTGGTCCCGAAAGATATGTCTACCTAGGATGGCAGAATTTGACTTTATTTTGAATAAAGGTCTTTGCAGGTGTAATTAAGGTAAGGATCTGGAGATGAGGTCATCATATTGGATTAGGGCAACCCCTAAATCTGATAGCAGCTGTCTTTATAAAGACAGAAGAGGAGCAGGCACAGAGACCCAGAGAAGAAGCCTGTATGGAGACAGAGGCAGAGGCCAAGGGGCACCAGAGGCTGCCAGCAGCCACCAGAGGCTAGACAGTAGCCTAGAGTGAATTGTCTCTTAGAAACTCCAGGGGAAGTCAATCTTGCCAACATCTTGATTTTTGACTCTTGCCTCCCAGGACTGTGAAAAGAATGAATTGCAGTTGTTTTCAGCTGCCAAGTTCTTGGTCATTTGTTACAGCAGCCCCAAGAAACTGTCTGACTTGCCCTCCTGAGAAATCCTGTATTAACTCACTTATCATAGAGTCTCCATGCTGACCCAAGGGACAAAATCTCATGATCTCTCCTTACAGATAAAGTTCTGGAGGCAGTCAAAGCACAGGTTGGAGAAGAATTTCCAGATGCAGAGCATTCAGAAGGGAGTGAGTTTATTAGGAGCAAGGAGCAGAGATAATGAAGGTGTTTCAAGTGCAGCGGGATGACCTCCTGACAGACCAGGGAGAGTTGACAGTTTTTGTGGGTTAGTAGCCAATTTTTATAGCCTTGAGATAGAAAAGTCCTGCTGGAAAGTTGGCATTAGATGATTAGTTACGGTGCTACAGGGTAGTACAAGGATAGGCACTTTTGCCTAATCTGGGGTCAAAAAGTTTGTTAGTGATGATCAGGGGGTTTTTAGCAACAGTTACAAAGGAGCTCAGACAGCTTAGGATGTGACCTGGGTTCTGGACTCCACTTTTGTGTCCTTAGTGCAAGGGCTCACACCTGTGGCCTTGGGGCAGGACTCAACAAAAGTGACAGAGTAAATGGAACCTCTGGTTGGTTGTTAAGTCAGTGACCAGGTGTACCTCCTGATCCCACCCCAGGAGAGGGCACAGCCTACATAGAGAGAGAACCTGAAAGTGTTTAAGGCCACAGAGTTACTGTGGCAAAGACACAATCAAGTACAAAACCCAGTGAGCAAAGTCTCCAAGGATCTGCTCATATCATGTCTGGGTGGGTTGTAAGTCATCTCTGAATTGGCGTGCCCTCTCCCATGCCTGTAACCCCATGTGGCCCAAGGCTACTGATGATAGCACAGGGACCTTAATCCACTGTAAGCTCCAAAAGGCAGGGCTTCCCTCGTAGCTCAGCTGGTAAATAATCCACCTGCAATGCAGGAGACTCTGGTTCAATTCCTGGGTCAGGAATATCCCCTGGAGAAGAGATTAGCTACCCACTCCAGCATTCTTGGGCTTCCCTGGTGGCTCAGACAGTAAAGAGTCTGCCTACAATGCAGGAGACTTGGGTTCGATTCCTGGGGGTCATGGCAACCCAGTCCAGTATTCTTGCCTGAAGAATCCCCAAGGACAGAGGAGCCTGGAGGGATATAGTCCATGGGGTTGCAAAGTCGGACACAACTGAGCGACTGTGGCACAGGGTTTACAATATAATGGTTGAGTGAGTAAGGCCACCTTGTCTTAACCTGGGATGCCAGCTCACAGTTGGTCATATTTGAAGAGTCATCTGCTGGAAGGTCACCAGCTGAGTCATGGTATAGCCACACAGATGGGCCCCACCCTGCACCTGACCCATCAGGACCATGTGGGCCAGGGTGGAGGTGTTGGGATTACCCCAGCCTGCTGCCCTGTAAGTTCACTCTCTCCTACCCCAGGCCATGAAATGAGTGTGACATCATCATGGGGAAAATACTGGATCCTTTCTAATTTTTCTTGCTAAGTGATTTTTGAGCTTAAAGTTTCTTTTGCTTGTAGCTATTTTTAAAATTAACTTTCTTTTTTTTTTATTTTTGCAACACAGTCCCACTGACAGAACTTCCCAATGAATTTCCACACTGTTCTAGACAATGGCTTTGCTCTCAGCTTCTGAGATCGGGGCATCTGACCATTTCAGCAAAAGAACATCAGCTGCCAATTCTAGAAAGGTTTGGACACATCCACTGCGGAGACTCTGGCTTAATTAATGGGTTCCTGGCACAGATTCTCAGGGAAAGGCCAGGAGAGGAAAATCCAGCAGCCACAATACATCCAGGTTAACAAAGCTGACCTGGCTGTTTCATTGCAAGGAAGGCAGGCAGCACCTCGGCCCACTCCCATGAGCGCTTTCGTTACACCCACAGGGTCTGCAGCCACATCCAGGAGCCAGGCAGAAGGAAGCGCCAGCCGTGGAGAGGATGGAGCTAAAACCCCAGAACCTGGGTTTACATTTTGCCCAGATAAATGGGACACCAGCAGCATCTAAACTGACAACTGTGGACCGGAAGTCAGGTGTGTTCTGAGAGCAGGAAAGGGACAAATATTTGAGTCAGGCACTTAGGTACATTGCAGAGGCAAAGCAGAGAAGCAAAGAGCTTCATGAACATGATGAAGGTCTTTAGAGACGTCATAGTGCTTGTGAACCTCACCTGCCAAAGGCAGAGATGAGTGGCAGGAACCCTAGTTCCGAGCAGCAATCAATCAACATATGCTATTGACTCCCTGCTGTGTGAGGAGTGTCTGTGACAGACCTCAGCCTCGAACGTCTGTAATGACAGGGGTCATCTGGCTCAGGTCCCCTCACATAACAACCCCCTCCCTTCATCGCCAACTACTGAAATCCTATCCATCCTTCAAGGTCAGGTCAAAGGCAGCTCCTTTGTGAAGCCTCTTTTGATTCCATCTCCAGCCCCATCTTCACAATTATAATTGTGATCTCTTTGAACCTCTCATAGTTTCATTTAGTTTCTGCCTCTGTGATGACACAAAACACAATCTGCTTTGGAGAAGTCTTTTTTTTCCCTAAGTGAGTCAGATTTCCCACAGGTTGTAAATTCCTTAAAAGCAGCATCGTGTTTATCACTGAAGCCCCTGCAATGCTCACCCCAGGGTCCTGCA
Organism: Cephalophus harveyi; assembly: GCA_006410635.1. Taxonomy (NCBI): domain Eukaryota; kingdom Metazoa; phylum Chordata; class Mammalia; order Artiodactyla; family Bovidae; genus Cephalophus; species Cephalophus harveyi. The sequence goes on from SJYT01056215.1 coordinate 100,980, forward strand.
CAGAGCAAGTATTTTAAAATAACACACTTCGGGCTTCCCTGGTGGCCCAGTGGTAAAGAATCCATCTGCCAATGCAGGCGACACAGGCTTGATCCCTGATCCGGGAAGATTCCACATGCAGCAGAGAAACTAAGCCCGTGTGCCACAACAGTCGAGCCTGGTGCTCTAGAGCCCATGCTCTGCAACAAGAGAAGCCTCTGATGTGGGAAAACCAAGCAACGCATCCTGGTTTAGCCACTAATCGTCACGTGACTTTGGACAAGGCAAAATTTCTCATAACCCAAATTTCTATAAAGCTACAGAATTTGACTCAACCATCTCTATGGTTTTATAGTTTTGTGCTTAAAACAATTTTTTTTTATTTGTACTAAATCTTCTAAATTAAGATGATCCTCAGGTCCTTACGAGAAAATCAAAAAGCAAAGTCAGCTCTCTACTTCAAAAAAATTAAATTTTCCTTTGTTGTCCTCTGAGATTTTATCAATAATTTTTTTTTGTTTTTCAAATGGCCTTCTATTGAAGTATTCTCCCCTGTTGTTCCTGATTGTGCATCTGACCACACCAATGTGATGTCATCTGTGTCGTGTCATTAGCACTGCAGCCCACATGGGCTGGGGTGTCCCCAGGATCTCTTTAATGGATCCCAAGAGTTCTCCAGCTACAGATCAGCCCTACATCTGTCAGACACAGTTGAAAATGTCATCAGAAGTGATATTTCCATGATGTTGCTTAACGTGATTCTGCCTCTTTCTGTCTCTTGGTGGTGCCCTGGGAGTTCTGATCATCAAGGCAGATGTAGAAGGTAGCCCTTCAATCTGGGACCGTCAGCTCTGAGTGGTCAGTTTCACTATCATCCTCAGACCTTTCCAATCACTGGTTCCCTTGGCAATGACGTCACCAACCTTGCTTGGAGGATGGAAGCTCCTTGAAGGTAGGGACTGGGTTTGTTTCACTCTCTAGAGTTCGGCATGTAGCAGACACTCAGTCAAGTCCCATGAACAAGTGAAAGGCTGAGTGTAAAGCTAGCACTGCCTTCTAGAAGCTGCCCTTGATGGGTCTGCACTCTCAGGATGAGAAAGCCACGCTGCTCAGCAGCATTTGTTACCCATGTGCATCTAGGGAGTCCTGGGTTGGCACCCCTGCTCTCAGACACCACGATCCAGCAGGACAGCACTCATCTGGGAGCCAGTGGAGCTGATGTCTGTGGTATTGTCATTGATCTCTCTATGGTTAATGCCTGACTCCCACATAGTCTGTAAGCTTTTTGAATAAAAGGACTTAAGTGGAATTCAACTACTAGACCTGGAGCATCTGGGCTTTCAAGTGCTTCCAAGTTGGAAGGGGCTGGTGTGTGCACTGTTGCTGTAATGCTGTCCCACTTCTTGCCCTATAGTAATACTAAAAAAAAAAAATGATGCAGGAGAACAGGCAGAGTGATGACTTCTAATGGAAGGAGAGGCTTCTCAGATGACACATTTAACCTGTGACACTGAAAGATAAATGACGAGAGTGTCAAAGAAGGGAGGCCGGTTTGTGAGACTCCTGGGTGAGGCTACAGCTGGAGGGATGTGGAGGCTGCAAAGAGCCTATTCTTTGTGGAAAGTGGCTGGTCATGCATTACCAGCAAAGAGGAGCTGAGTGAAGTCTGGGAGAGGGCACAGTAAATTTACGTTAGAATCAGATAGTGATGGACCAAGCATCAGCGCAGGTGAGTTTGGACTTAAGTTTGTCAAAACAAAAAGCCATCTAGGCTTCTATATAGAAATCTGTCTTTTGGGGAAAAAAAGAAAATTGCTTAATCAGCTTTGGAACCCATTGAATGTGATGAATGAGGGAAATGAGTCGCGTGCCATTAAAGTTTCTGGTTGAACTAACAGGTGGATGGGGATGCAATTAATCAAGGTCCAGCAGAGGGGAACAGGTTCGAGAAGGGAAAGATGGGAAGGATGATAATGTTGTAGTGTTAGACATATTAAATATTGTTTTCCTATAACCCAGTACAGAGACCAGTGTGTTGTGAACATTCTGTAAATATTGATGAAGATGATGGTATTTACTAGAAGATCAAGGCAATAAGGATCTTCATCATTCAGCTTATGAGCATGGAAACAACTTACATCTGAACAGGTCTTCAAAGAGCACTCCATCCTCGGGAAACCCAGTGAGGTAGATATGACCCTGTCACAGAGGAGGAATCCGAGACTCGGAGAGTTTGTAAGTGTTCAGTGACTTGCCCCAAATCACACAAGGAGTCAGTGTCAAGGCCATGGTCCAAACCTGAGCTTGGGAATTCAGACTTGGTCATTTCCCACAGCATCCTGCTGCCCATCATGTCAAGGTGGGGCTACAGGGGGAGAGGGCAGGTCTACTGGCTTTGCCATATACCGGTGTGGCTCAGTGAGGGGTGGGCTCTTAGGGCTCATGTCACTGACAGATGTACACATCTTTTCGTGGGAGTTTATAGTGTTTAAGGCAGGAAAATGAGGAGCCATTGGGTTCCTTGCTGTTTCTCAACTCTGGAAGAACTATATAAGGTATTGTTGAGATCTTGGAGGCTGAGGAATTATAGATGAAGTATAGGTCATCATCTTCCAAAAGTGCTGGATCTGTGGAGATGCTGGGAGGAGGGTTAACCCTTAACAAAGGGAGATGTCATTCTTTGACATCAAGGTCCAGGTGAATTAAGGGAATTGAGGAGATAGGAATGAGAAGACTGGAGGTAACTTCTCTGTAGTTTTAGACTCTAAATCCTGATAACAAAAACCAGGAGAGAAGTGGAGGGAGGGAGAGGGACAAAAGTGATCCAACCATTTCACCCACATGTGCTCCACAAACAAGTCTTCTCCTGGAAGACCCGCTGAGAGCAAGGCACATGGATGAGACCTTCCACAGTGCCTTGTGGTTCAGCTCATGCCATTCCCCAGAGACTTGGGATTGTAAAGATTTTTGGCATCTCTCACGCCAAAATACTCTGCATCTCTGAACATAAAGTACTGCAGGTTGATAAAGATTTTGTACTCACCTTTCCCTTGCCTCTGTCTTCAGGGAAACTAGCTCAGGGCTGAGGCATCTCAGCTTCTAATATCAACCACAGGTGTCCCTAAGCTTTCACAAGTCTCCTTTTCATCCAGTTCATACCCAAATCATATGAAGAGCAAGCCCCCAGAATAAATGGCATAATGACTTTGTTATCATATTGATAGGGATGTTGTGACTTTGTTTGTTGAGTGTCTCAGGCCAAACTCTCATCTTTGTATTTCCAAAGCTTTCATTTCCCTCAATTCCATTCTCCTCTATAATCTTTGGCCCATTCTCTGGGACTTTTTTCTACAGCCCGGGGAAGAAAAAGTCAAGGTGTAGTGCCAAGGCTAATTTATTTTTTCTCTCCAAATGCTCCATTTCCCACTTAGCACAAGCTGGCTGCACGCTGACTTGCAAAAGTTGATGCCTCCCAGAAATCCGCTCTTAAGTACAGAGTGAGCCAAGCACATTTCCTGTGAGGACGCCCCTGACCTGACAGAGCAGGATGGGAATCCTTCCTTCCTGTGTCCAGGTGGGCTTATAAAACCTTTCTGATCATAGACTTAGAACTATGCTCAAACCTAACTTGAAAGAGATGTGTTTTTTTCATTCCCACTTCCTGTGGCCTGAAAAAAAACCCTGACAGTTCCTGACAGTTTGAATTTTATCTTTCCACTCTGGGAGCCAGCCACACGGCAGAATTAGATTCCTTAGTCAAACAAACGAACTACAGAGGCTCCATTATGTTGCCGCTTCAAAACAGGAAGCTGGGGTGAGTGATGGTGGAGGGCTGGTTTTACATAATGAGGGAGGCTGGGGGCAGCCCTCACTGCCCTGCGGGGTCCAGGCTGGAGTTTGGGAAAATGGGGCCCTTTGGGGGTCTGCTCCTTCCCACCCCGGCGTCTCTGTTCAGCTTGGGCAGCTGCCCCGTGGGACCCGGATGGCCAGGCTCCTTGCCCTGGAGGAGGGCGGCCCCCACGTCTGGCACAGGGTCCACGTGTATCTGTGAGAGCCCACAGCACTGCGAGGAAGTTGCCAACACCCTCCCCACTTATCCACTCTCCGCCAGGCCTCTGGAGTGAGTTTGCCTCCGGACCCTGTGTAGGTGGGCCCAACCACAGAGGGGGAGCCCCGCTGACCTCCGAAACCACCAAAGGAAAGGGGAGCATCCAAAGGGTCCAGATGTGAACCATCAGGATGCACAGAGGAAGACCGGTGCTCACCATCCTCCCGCGCCTCCGCGGTCCCCCAGAAGAGGCTAGGGCTTCCCTTTGTACCCGTGGCTCCCACGACTACAAAGAACCTAGCAGAAGGCCGCTGGGAGGTCCACATTTGAGAAACCCATCATTTCCCCGCCTCAGAGAAGCGGCCAGAGCAACCTAACCTTGGCTTCACCTTGGGTAGCTGGACTTGGCTTGCACCACTTTGAAAGAGTAAACCCTGGATAGGCCCCCAGAGAGCCCTGTGCTGCTCGTTTATGAAGCTTTAAAACAATCTCACGTCCTCTGCAAACGGCCTTCAGGGGCCACCCACACGGACGTGAATCACTGGCCTGTGCATCGCGTTCATCTTCCAACAATGCCACCCACAGGTTGGGGGACCCAGGGGCTTTCAAGGGAAGTTTCAAGCAGGGAAAGGAGCTGGATTCAGGTCCAAGTTCTCTCTGCTCACTGAGGGGTGTGTATCCTTCACGCCATGGAGGAATCAGGTCAGACCTCCTTTGAAATCCTTCCTAATGACCCACGGGGAGTGAGTTAAACCAGCAGGAACTTGGTTTCCTTCTCTTCCAGCCCTGATTCCCTATCTGAAGACTGAGACCAAGCGCACAAGAGATTTATGACCAGGGTCCTAGAATCCGTGGTAACTTGTGAATTTTCCCATCAAAGGCTGTTAAGAATACAGCTTCCAACCATTTCACCCACATGTGCTCCACAAACAAGTCTTCTCCTGGAAGACCCGCTGAGAGCAAGGCACATGGATGAGACCTTCCACAGTGCCTTGTGGTTCAGCTCATGCCATTCCCCAGAGACTTGGGATTGTAAAGATTTTTGGCATCTCTCACGCCAAAATACTCTGCATCTCTGAACATAAAGTACTGCAGGTTGATAAAGATTTTGTACTCACCTTTCCCTTGCCTCTGTCTTCAGGGAAACTAGCTCAGGGCTGAGGCATCTCAGCTTCTAATATCAACCACAGGTGTCCCTAAGCTTTCACAAGTCTCCTTTTCATCCAGTTCATACCCAAATCATATGAAGAGCAAGCCCCCAGAATAAATGGCATAATGACTTTGTTATCATATTGATAGGGATGTTGTGACTTTGTTTGTTGAGTGTCTCAGGCCAAACTCTCATCTTTGTATTTCCAAAGCTTTCATTTCCCTCAATTCCATTCTCCTCTATAATCTTTGGCCCATTCTCTGGGACTTTTTTCTACAGCCCGGGGAAGAAAAAGTCAAGGTGTAGTGCCAAGGCTAATTTATTTTTTCTCTCCAAATGCTCCATTTCCCACTTAGCACAAGCTGGCTGCACGCTGACTTGCAAAAGTTGATGCCTCCCAGAAATCCGCTCTTAAGTACAGAGTGAGCCAAGCACATTTCCTGTGAGGACGCCCCTGACCTGACAGAGCAGGATGGGAATCCTTCCTTCCTGTGTCCAGGTGGGCTTATAAAACCTTTCTGATCATAGACTTAGAACTATGCTCAAACCTAACTTGAAAGAGATGTGTTTTTTTCATTCCCACTTCCTGTGGCCTGAAAAAAAACCCTGACAGTTCCTGACAGTTTGAATTTTATCTTTCCACTCTGGGAGCCAGCCACACGGCAGAATTAGATTCCTTAGTCAAACAAACGAACTACAGAGGCTCCATTATGTTGCCGCTTCAAAACAGGAAGCTGGGGTGAGTGATGGTGGAGGGCTGGTTTTACATACTGAGGGAGGCTGGGGGCAGCCCTCACTGCCCTGCGGGGTCCAGGCTGGAGTTTGGGAAAATGGGGCCCTTTGGGGGTCTGCTCCTTCCCACCCTGGCGTCTCTGTTCAGCTTGGGCAGCTGCCCCCTGGGACCCGGATGGCCAGGCTCCTTGCCCTGGAGGAGGGCGGCCCCCACGTCTGGCACAGGGTCCACGTATATCTGTGAGAGCCCGCAGCGCTGCGGGGAAGTTGCCAACACCCTCCCCACTTATCCACTCTCCGCCAGGCCTCTGGAGTGAGTTTGCCTCCGGACCCTGTGTAGGTGGGCCCAACCACAGAGGGGGAGCCCCGCTGACCTCCGAAACCACCAAAGGAAAGGGGAGCATCCAAAGGGTCCAGATGTGAACCATCAGGATGCACAGAGGAAGACCGGTGCTCACCATCCTCCCGCGCCTCCGCGGTCCCCCAGAAGAGGCTAGGGCTTCCCTTTGTACCCGTGGCTCCCACGACTACAAAGAACCTAGCAGAAGGCCGCTGGGAGGTCCACATTTGAGAAACCCATCATTTCCCCGCCTCAGAGAAGCGGCCAGAGCAACCTAACCTTGGCTTCACCTTGGGTAGCTGGACTTGGCTTGCACCACTTTGAAAGAGTAAACCCTGGATAGGCCCCCAGAGAGCCCTGTGCTGCTCATTTATGAAGCTTTAAAACAATCTCACGTCCTCTGCAAACGGCCTTCAGGGGCCACCCACACGGACGTGAATCACTGGCCTGTGCATCGCGTTCATCTTCCAACAATGCCACCCACAGGTTGGGGGACCCAGGGGCTTTCAAGGGAAGTTTCAAGCAGGGAAAGGAGCTGGATTCAGGTCCAAGTTCTCTCTGCTCACTGAGGGGTGTGTATCCTTCACGCCATGGAGGAATCAGGTCAGACCTCCTTTGAAATCCTTCCTAATGACCCACGGGGAGTGAGTTAAACCAGCAGGAACTTGGTTTCCTTCTCTTCCAGCCCTGATTCCCTATCTGAAGACTGAGACCAAGCGCACAAGAGATTTATGACCAGGGTCCTAGAATCCGTGGTAACTTGTGAATTTTCCCATCAAAGGCTGTTAAGAATACAGCTCTATAATATGCCATGTGTGCACATTTGTATTTTTACTTTTAAAAGGGACCATACACTCAAAAAACATTGGCATCTCTGGTCAAAAGTCACCATGAGAAATCAGAAATCCATTCTTCCCTTAAAACTTGAATAGCTGAATCAGGTCCTCCACCAAGCCCAGGGTTCCCAAGCAGAAATATATCACTTAATTGGTTTAAAAAAAAAAAAAAATTCAGGCAAGTTCCAGAAATGCAAACCTCAAGCTATGGGCACAACTGATTTATCTCATGTTCCTTCCCACCTAAAGAATGTGAAAATAAGCTTAATTTTAGTATGAAGGGAGTTACACGCCCACCAGGTAGAGTTCCAGGAATCACTGGGGCGGGAGCGGAGGGGGGGACAAGATTTTGCTTTCAATACTGGGAAATAAACTTTAATCTGTCAGGTATAGAAATGTTCTTGGGAATTAATAATGTTAGTAGCACAGTGCTTTCTAAGTATGGCTATGCTGCTGCTGCTGCTGCTAAGTCGCTTCAGTCGTGTCCGACTCTGTGCGACCCCATAGACAGGAGCCCAACAGGCTCCCCCGTCCCTGGGATTCTCCAGGCAAGAACACTGGAGTGGGTTGCCATTTCCTTCTCCATTGTGTGAAAGCGAAAAGTGTAAGTGAAGTCGCTCAGTCGCATCCGACTTCTAGCGACCCCATGGACTACAGCCTACCAGGCTCCTCCATCCATGGGATTTTCCAGGCAAGAGTACTGGAGTGGCTTGCTATTGCCTTCTCCGAAGTATGGCTATAAAAGACTGAAATGACCTCCTGTCATATCAAGCTGTGGATTAACTTCAATTTTCAGAAGATCCCAGGATCTGAGAGTCAGGGTTTGAACTCTTTCTGAGAAAAACCAATGCTAAGCCCTAAACTAGCACTGTGGAGGAATTCTAGTGACCTGCTGCATAGCAACCGTTACCAGTGCGCAAAGGGAGATCTACTTGGGCAAAACGAAGTGCCCAGAAAGTTTAACACCACTGAGACTAGTTTATATGAAAACTCCATGAATATTTTAAATGCTTAACATCTAATCAAAAAAAGATGCGCGCTAAGCCTTGGGCAGGTTGTGTAGGAATCATTGCGCTTCATCATCATTTTTAGAGAAAGAGATGAAGGCAAAACTCAGCTGGGGTGACATTTTAATTCATCAGCCATCAAGTTCCCATTTGGGGACTCCATCTGGCCAGGCTGGGCTGACAAGGACACCCTGGTTATTTGGTGGCATTCCATAGTGCCAGCTCACATCTTAGAAATAACACTGGGAGCGAGAGCAGAGAGCAATAGGATTTCGTGGCAAGAATGACACAGAGGGTCATGGAACTGAACAAGAGGGATTCAGGGGTGGACATTACAAAAAGTAGCCACACACTGAGATGCCAGAGTTGTCCCCGCCCCCGGGCCACTGCAGAGAGTCTCTTAAATTTAAAAAGAAATTTCCAAAACAAAAGAAGGAAATGAGAGACTTCCCTGGTGGTCCAGTGGTTGAGACTCTACCCTCCCACTGCAGGGGGTGAGGATTCAATCACTGGTCAGGGAACTAAGATACCACATGCCTCACAATGCAGCCAAAAATAAATAAGCAAATAAATAAATAAATACAATCCTGTGAACCTATTTATCAGCAGTCCCCAACATTTTTTGGCACCAGGGACCCATTTCATGGAAGACAGTTTTCCCATGGACCTGGGCAGGGGGATGGTTTCCGGATGACTCAAGCACATTACTTTTATTGTGCACTTTATTTCTGTTATTATTACATCAGCTCCACCTCAGATCATCAGGCCTTAGATCCCGGAGGTTGGGGACCTTTGTTATATACTTTAAAAAAATAGGGAAATGAGTCTGGGAGGAAATCTCCCCAAGGCCTTCAGCCTCCCCAGGCCCTTCTCAGAAGGCAGATGCCCATGACTTTGGTGGGATTTTCCAAAGCCCCCTGCCAGGAGGAGACGCACTCACTGAGATGGAGTTTCAGGGGTCAACCTGGGGCTGACTCTGAACACAAGAGTCCGCAGGTGCTTCGAGAAGGAAATGCCTCCTGCAGGTGGTCTCCTCTGCTCGTCTGACAGCCTGTGCGGGAGAGATGCTCAGGCCTCTGCTTCCTTACTGCAGCTGGTTGGTAAATTGCCCCTTGGTAAATTCTCCTAACGGTGAAATCAAACAGAAAAAAAAAATGAAACCGAGGAATGTGGGGAGACGGGAGTGAAAACAACTTTGTTTGCAAAATATGGAGAAGATAAGGGCAGGATCCCTTCTCCAGGCCTCCGGATGACAGGCTATGTCCTCAGGAGCCACAGTGGTGGGTGTTTACACGGCCATTCCTGAGCAGGCTGCTGGGGACTGAGGTCATGTCCTCGGCATCTGGGTTCCCCGTGTCTTACTCATGCCTGGGACATAGTTGAAATGTGGCAAGTGCTCCTGAATGAGCAGGTATTATAGGAAAGAAGTTGGAGTGGATTTTACTTGAAAGTTGGAAGTGTTAGTCGCTCAATTGTGTCCAACTCTATGCAACCCCATGGACTATATAGCTTACTAGCTTTCTCTGTCCATGGACTTCACCAGGCAAGGATACTGGAGTGGATTGCCATGTCCTCCTCCAGGGGATCTTCCCAACCCTAGAATCTGCATTGCAGGCAGACTCATTACCATCAGAGTACCAGGGAAGCCCTGGATTTAACTCAGAAGATGGTTAAAAGGAATGTGTGCACCATGCCCACCCCTGTAAGTCTGCAGAAAGTGATTCAAATTAAGATCAATATGAAGGCAAGATTTCTGGGGGAAAGGCTTGGCAGACAGAGGAGGTAGGACCCTAAATTGTTCCTATGATCTCCTCAAAGACCTTTTCAAATACAAACTCCATCTTCACTTAGGATGGGCAAAGATCCACTTTCTCAGAGGTAGAGCTTGGGATTATATTTGCTGGCAACCTCTTTCACCCAGTTAAAAGGGAATTCAATAAGATGACTAAGGTGGTGGGCTGGGGACCTCCTCCCCCCGCCAGAAATCTTTATTGTTGGGACTGGAATATTAGCCAGGGCAACTCTCCTAAACTAACATGCTGTGTTAGCTTTTTGTTCAGCTCCCCCTAAAATGATTTATAATGTAAATGTATATACTAAATATTTATATACATTCACATGTACACTTATACATCTATTTGTGTATGTATAAAATACATTTTTAACTTCAAGATTTGGCCTGTGAAAAGCCATTTTCTTTTTTTTAGAAGAATTTTCTGCAGGAAATTGAATTTCAAAGATGTTTTCTTTCCAAATGGGAAGCTAAGCCATAAAAAAAATTTTTTTCATTTTAATAATTGACTTTTTATCTAGTCGCTAACATACTAAGAGAGATTTTTTTGGTCCATTTTTGGGAGAAGAACTAAAAATAAACATTTTCCCTAAATTTCAGTCTTCTCAGGATATAAAGTTTTGTCCCTCATTTAATGTTCTGCTTCTTAGCACTTCTCTGGTGGCTCAGACTGTAAAGAATCTGCCTGCAAGGTGGAAACCTGGGTTCGATCTCCAGGTCCAGAACATCCCCTGGAGAAGGAAACGGCAGCCCATTCTAGTATTCTTGCTTGGAGAATCCCCTGAACAGAGGAGCAGCCTGGTGGGCTACAGTCCATGGGGATGCAAAAGTCAGACACAGCTGAGCAACTAACATATTCACTTTACTTTTCAAAAGACTTTTGCATTTCCCATCAGGAATGCTACAATCTAGAAGGACTCTGGGAGGGTTCTAGGAGGATAACTGAGGTACACAGACAGATTAAAACAAAGGAAAAAAAGATACGCCATCCAGCTTCTCCAAATGTCTTCTCCATGCTCCCAGCATCCCAAGAGTCCCTGAAGTATGAGAATATTGAGACAGCTAAAGGAGTTGACTCCCTGAGCCCTGTTTTCACAGAACTTTTGCTCACATGTGTCATTTCCTTATAGGCTTTTCTCAGCTGAGACCAGCTCTTTGAATTCTTTAGTTACAGAAAATTTTCCATAATAGCTTCAATGTCCTTTTTCATTCTTTGTTGCATGCAACAATTCTGTGTTGCATTGCACAGCAATGCTTCTCCTTATCTGCTCATTAGTCCTAACATAGTTCATTCATCCATTCCATAACAGTCATTATGAAATAGTGACATAGTAATTGTGACACAGGATCCCTGGTGTCATGGAACTTACATGCCATCAGCAGCCAAACAATAAAACAAAAACTAGTTAAAAGGAAATTTTGGAGGTTTACTACAGCTTGAAGAGAAAACAATTTAATTGACCCCAGGGAAAAATATGGGGCTTCCCTGGTGGCTCAGCAGAAAAGAATCTGTCTGAAATGCAGAAGACTCAGGTTTGAGACATGAGTTCGATCTCTGGTCAAGAAGATCCCCTGGAGGATGAAATGACAACCCATTCTAGTATTCTTGCTGGGAAAATCCCATGGACAGAGGAGCCTGGCGGGCCTCAGTCCATGGGTCACAGAGTCGGATAAGACTGAACAACTGAGCAGGCATGCACACACACTGACATACATATACTATTATGTGTAAAACAGATGCTAGTGGGAAGCTGCTATAGAGACAGGGAACTCAGCCTGGTGCTCTGTGATTACCTAGAGGGGTGGGGTTGGGGGAGAGGTGGTCAGGAAACTCAAGAGGGAGGAGGAGAAAAAGGAAAGATATAGGCATCTGAATGCAGAGTTCCAAAGAATAGCAAGAAGAGATAAGAAAGCCTTCCTCAGTGATCAATGCAAAGAAATAGAGGAAAACAACAGATTGGGAAAGACTAGAGATCTCTTCAAGAAAATTAGAGATACCAAGGGAATATTTCATGCAAAGATGGGCTCCATAAAGGACAGAAATGGTATGGACCTAACAGAAGCAGAAGATATTAAGAAGAGGTGGCAAGAATACACGGAAGAACTGTACAAAAAAGATCTTCACGACCCAGATAGTCATGATGATGTGATCACTAATCTAGAGCCAGACATCTTGGAATGTGAAGTCAAGTGGGCCTTAGAAAGCATCACTACGAACAAAGCTAGTGGAGGTGATGGAATTCCAATTGAGCTGTTTCAAATCCTGAAAGATGATGCTGTGAAAGTGCTGCACTCAATCTGCCAGCAAATTTGGAAAACTCAGCAGTGGCCACAGGACTGGAAAAGGTCAGTTTTCATTCCAATTCCAAAGAAAGGCAATGCCAAAGAATGCTCCAACTACCGCACAATTGCACTCATCTCACATGCTAGTAAAGTAATGCTCAAAATCCTCCAAGCCAGGCTTCAGCAATACGTGAACCGTGAACTCCCTGATGTTCAAGCTGGCTTTAGAAAAGGCAGAGGAACCAGAGATCAAATTGCCAACATCCGCTGGATCATGGAAAAAGCAAGAGAGTTCCAGAAAAACATCTACTTCTGCTTTATCGACTATGCCAAAGCCTTTGACTGTGTGGATCACAATAAACTGTGGAAAATTCTGAAAGAGATGGGAATACCAGACCACCTAACCTGCCTCTTGAGAAATCTGTATGCAGGTCAGGAAGCAACAGTTAGGACTGGACATGGAACANTGAGTGAACTCCGGGAGATGGTGATGAACAGGGAGGTCTGGCATGCTGCGATTCATGGGGTTGCAAAGAGACGGACACGACTGAGAGACTGAACTGAACTGAACTGAACTGAATCTATAGTTGATTCACTTCATTGTACAGCAGAAACTAACACAACATTGTAGGGTAATTATAGTCCAATTTCATTTTTTAAAAAACTCATTTTAAAGATGGTTGTTGAAGACCAGAGGTGGGAAGCGACCTGCCCAAGGTCACCTGGGTTGTTGGAGACAGGTCTGAGTGTCCTGACTGCCAATTCCCAGTTTGAGATCTTCCCACTAATTGCACTCCAACCCATGGAAAGTGTATGTATACATACATTTATCCCCTCCCTCTTGAGGCTCAGATCATGAATTCCTTATTGCAAAATTCAGACCTAAAGAAAGTAGGGAAAACCACTAGACCATTCAGATATACCTATATCAAATCCCCTATGATTATATAGCAGAAGTGACAAATAGATTCAAGGGATGAGATCTGATAGAGTGCCTGAAGAACTATGGATGGAGGTTCGTGACATTGTATAGGAGGTGGTGATCAAGACCATCCCCAAGAAAAAGATATGAAAAAAGGCCAAATGGTTGTCTGGGGAGGCCTTACAAATAGCTGGGAAAAGAAGAGAAGTGAAAGGCAAAGGAGAAAAGGAAAGATATACCCATCTGAATGCAGAGTCCAAAAAATATCAAGGAGAGATGAGAAAGCCTTCCTAGTGATCCATGCAAAGAAATAGAGGAAAACAATAGAATGGGAAAGACTGGAGATCTCTTCAAGAAAATTAGAGACATCAAGGGAACATTTCATGCAAAGATGGGCTCCATAAAGGACAGAAATGGTATGGACCTAACAGAAGCAGAAGATATTAAGAAGAGGTAGCAAGAATACACAGAAAAACTATACAAAAAAGATTTCCATGATCCAGATAATCACTATGGTGTTATCACTTACCTAGAGCCAGACATCTGGAATGTGAAGTCAAGTGGGCCTTAGGAAGCATCACTACAAACAAAGTTAGTAGAGGTGATGAAATTCCAGTTGAGCTATTTTAAATCCTGAAAGATGATGCTGTGAAAGTGCTGCACTCAATATGCCAGCAAATGTGGAAAACTCAGCCGTGGCCACAGGACTGGAAAAGGTCAGTTTTCATTCCAATCCCAAAGAAAGGCAATGCCAAAGAATGTTCAAACTACTGCACAATTGCACTCATCTCACATGCTAGTAAAGTAATGCTCAAAGTTCTCCAAGTGAGGTTTCAACAGTACGTAAACCGAGAACTTCCAGATGTTCAAGCTGGATTTATAAAAGGCAAAGGAACCAGAAATCAAATTGCCAACATCCACTGGATCATCACAAAAGCAAGAGAGTTCCAGAAAAACATCTACTTCTGCTTTATTGACTATACCAAAGCCTTTGACTGTGTGGATCACAACAAACTGTGGAAAATTCTTCAAGAGATGGGAATACCAGACCACCTGACCTGCCTCTTGAGAAATCTGTGTGCAGGTCAGGAAGCAACCATTAGAATGGGACATGGAACAACAGACTGGTTCCAAATTGGGAAAGGAGTACATCAAGGCTATATATTGTCACCCTGCTTATTTAACTTATATGCAGAGTACATCATGTAAAATGCCAGGCTGGGTGAAGCAGAAGCTGGAATCAAGATTGCCAGGAGAAATACCAATAACCTCAGAAACGCAGATGCCACCACCCTTATGGTAGAAAGCAAAGAGGAACTAAAGAGCCTCTTGATGAAAGTTAAAGAGGAGAGTGAAAAAGCTGGCTTAAAACTCAACATTCAGAAAACTAAGATCATGGGATTTGGTCCCATCACTTCATGGCAGATAGATGGGGAATGAGTTGAAACAGTGACAGATTTTATTTTGGGGGGCTCCAAAATGACTGCAGATGGTGCCTGCAGCCGTGAAATTAAAAGACACCTACTCCTTGGAAGAACGCTATGACCAACCTGGACAGCATATTAAAAAGCAGAGATATTACTTTGCCAACAAAGGTCCATCTAGTCAAGGCTACAATTTTTCCAGTAGTTATGTATGGATGTGAGAGTTGGACCTGAAGATGCTTTTGAACTGTGGTGTTGGAGAAGACACTTGAGACTCCCTTGGACTGCAAGGAGGTCCAACCAGTCCATCGTAAAGGGAATCAGTACTGAACATTCATTGGAAGGACTGATGCTGAAGCTGAAACTCCTATACTTTGGCCACCTCATGTGAAGAACTGACTCATTGGAAAAGACCCTGATGCTGGGAAATATTGAAGGCGGGTGGAGAAGGGGATGACAGAGGAAGAGATAGTTGGATGGCACCCCCAACTTGATGGGCATGAGTTCGACCAGGCTCCAGGAGTTGGTGATGGACAGGTAAGCCTGGCATGCTGCAGTCCATGGGATGGCAAAGAGTTGGACACAAGTGAGCGACTGAACTGAACTGAACTGAACAGGAGCTTAGCCTGATGCTCAGTGATGAACTACCTAGAGGGGTGGGATTAGGCATTGGGTGGGGCAGGAGACTCAAGAGGGAGGGGAAATATGTATACATATAACTGATTCACTTCATTGTACAGCAGAAACTAACACACTGTAAAGTAATTATACTCCAGTTTAAAAAAAAAACAAACACTCATTTTAAAAATGATGTTGAAGATCAGAGGTGGGAAGCAACCTGCCCAAGGTCAGCTGACTTTTTGGAAGCAGACTTAAGGGTCCTGACTTCCAATTCCCAATTTCAGATCTTCCCACTAACTGTACTCCAATCCGTGGAAAGTTTATGCAGACAGACAGCAGAAATGTACGCTCCTTCTGTGAGGTGTAGCTTGAACAAAGTAGCAAGAATCCCACTCAAGGCCTTAAAGAAACTCTTACTTCTCATTGTTAAGATTAAAAAACAAAAGAAGCAAAATGCTTGAATATTCCCATCACAACATAGTCCAGAGAAACATAGACGAGGCTGAAATCAAATTATGTCTTTGCTCAGTCCTACAGAGTACTTGGCATTCCTATGTCAGCATGTTCCAGTATTCCCATATGGAATTAAACACATAGGGCACATTAATTTCAGACTTAGAACAAATCAGATGTGCCAAACCACATAACTCCACCTCAAGATAATTTTCCCCAGTGGGAGAAAATATAATACAGCAGCAGCCAAAGGGTGTTCCTGAGCTGAAAACACCCACATTCCTAACCTAGGTCTTATGCCAACATCATCTGTGCATCTCCCCACCTCTTCCCAACTCTCTCACAATCCTCTCCAGCTCTTTGATTCCACCAGAAGAAGAAAGGAGACTTTCATGCCAAAACCTCGATGATGGATCAATTGACCTTGAAATCAAGTTCAGTTAATTCATGACTGTGACTCTGTGAACCTGAATAGTACAGATAACTGCTGGGAAAAAAAAAGCTTTTCATACTAAAGGGCAGAAAAGCAGGAATGAGAGTAAGGGTTATTTTTTCAGTCTACTCAACCTTCATATAACTCTTAATCTAGAAAAAAATGCATTTTTGGATAACAGACCTTAACTTTTTAGCACTGTGATGGCAAATGCAAATGGTTCATTACTTATTATTTGGCAGACAAATAGTTAACAACAATTAGTCTAAAGACCAATGGGATTCTCAGGAGAAAAAAAAAAAAAAATGCCCTAATTACCAAAGGAAATAAGGGCAGTTTCAAAGAGCATAATAGATTGGAAGAGAACTAAGATAGCTTTCAAAAGCTGTTAATATATCCAAGCTATACAGCATCTATATAATATTTTCATGATTCATCATAAGTTATATCCAAAATGATATATTTATCTATGAACCAGTAACCTTAGATAAAATCTCATGGTGCTATTTTATTAATAATTTTACATTTATTATTTTGCTTGTCTTTTTCTTTCCCCCTGAAATGAGACGGTGGTAAATTGGCACTAATTAACATGTATTTGAAATATACCAGGTTCAGCTGACAAGCCCATGTCAACTTTTGCAGCAATGCTTTTGCGGCACTGAGACCAGAGTGAAGGAATGAAATCCCCAGGGCCCGCCTTCATCACTGGGTCCTGGCCCAAGCCAGCACCTGCCCTGGGTCTGAATGCAGAGCTCATTTGGGGTAATAGACACAAAATATACATTCATTCGACAAAGTCACAGAGAATCATGGTGGAAATACGATAGTTCAATAGAAAATGTATTTGTAAATACATTAATATTTTCAGGAAATAAAATCTCCCTGCCCATCAAACCTTGATGTTCAATACATTCAAAATATTTGTAACTAATTCTTCCAGAAGAGTTTTCCTTGAAAGAAGGCAGAAGAAACTCCACCTACCGGTCGTGGTGTGAAAGCACTTTAGGGCGATCATCTCAGAACTGGGTTTGTGCAGCTCTGGGGGCAGGGAGGAGAGTTAAAGGGGATCCATTCTCAGATGCTCAGCTTCCACGATGTATTCTTCCCTAAAACCATTCATGAGCATTTTGCATTTTCTGATTCTCCTTTTCTGTCTCCTCTTTCACAGTCACTCTTTTCTCATTTCACATCTTTGTAGGTATGCATTGCCCTAAGGTATAACAATGTATATCAAACACAGGATCACTTAAAATATAGGGGTAAAGGATATAAAAGAGAATGTATATATGTGTACAACTGAGTAACTTTGCTGTACAGCAGAAATTAACACAACGTTGTAAATCAACTATGCTTCAATTTAAAAAATTAAAATCTTCAGGGTAGGTGAGGCTTCTTGTTAATCAAGACCCCAAATCCACTCCCTTTGCAGCCACCCCATTAAGAGGCATGGTTCCAATACATTTTTATTATTAAGTTTAATAATTACTTATAAAAGTATGTAAGATAGTTATGATACTTTCATAGACATCTCACTAATGACAGTTGCTTGGAAGAAAAGAAATGAAAGCATTTTTAAGCTTTGATTTTGTAATCAAAGTTTTGCTTCAGAGAAGCAGGAGGGTTACTAATATGAAATTTTCTAATGAAAGTATTCCAAGGGGCTTCTCTTGGAATACTTCTCTTCCAAGTATTTGGGCTTCTCTACTGGCTCAGAGGTAAAGAATCCACCTGCAATGCAGGAGCACAGGAGACTCAAATTTGATCCCTGGGTTGGGAAGATCCCCTGGAGGAAGGAGGGCATAGAAACCTAGTATTCTTACATGGAGAATCCCATGGACAGAGGAGCCTGGCAGGCTGCAGTCCATAAGGTCACAAAGAGTTGGAAATAACTGAAGTAACTTAGCATGCTTGTAAGGTGATATTTAGGGAAGAAAATGGGATAAAAATAAGATTTCAAATAAAATTTCCCACTCATGCTTGCCCATGCATTTTTTTAATGAACAAGTATCAAATAACTGTACTATTCAGATTCTACTAGATATATTTAAAGAGAACTATAACAGGTTTATTTTTCAATGTCAGTGTTTAGAGTAGAGATTTACATCTTTTGTAATCACTTAAGTTTTAAGTGTCAACCTAAAGGTGGGCCAGCAGATATATAACTTTTCTAAATCATTTTAGGGGGAATTGAACAAAATGCCAGAGGACTACTGTTCAAGAAGGTTAGTGGACAGGGCAGAGGGAAAGATGAGACAAAAGCAGGTTATGTCAGATGTTGAGCTGAGTGGTTAACTTGAGGCCCCAAACAGTAACAGGAGGGGACAAGGTTATAAGAGTGAGATGCTCTTAATGAAAAAGCAGGAATGAAGCAGGGGCAGGTTACTATGACTTGAAATTGAGGAGAAAAGCACATCAAGATATGTGTCATCAATGATCACTCAGAAGTAACAGTCCATGTGTAGCTGAGTTTCTTGAATGTAACACATTCCTTCCATTGAGGACAAAAAACAGAAAGTGGATTTAAAACCCTGCAGTAAAATCCAGGGTTAGAAACCAACAAATGGGGTGGTTATTCACACACATAAAAATTTATGCAGAGGTTCTGTCAATTATGGAAGCTTGATCTCAACTCATATTTATGGCCTTCCTCTTAAGAGCTAAAATAAAAACCTCAGGTTGGTGAGAATATTCGTAGCCTAGATGTCAATACTTCCAGTTAATTGCCCCTGTCTGGAAAAGAAAATACTGTTTTCACAATAGGCAGTTTCACAAGTGTATTGAAAGCCACTGATCAGAAAAAAATTATGACTACAACTTCATTTTCTTCTTCCTTAATTTGGATTAAGAAGAAAATAACTGATCTTCACGCTAAAATTCATTCAGCAGACAGATTCACTTCAAAAATGGAATTATAGCCATGTGATATCACTAACATGTGGAATCTAAAATATGACACAAATGAACTTATCTGTGAAACAGAAACACATTCACAGAGAGAACAGACTTGTGGTTGCTGATGGGGAGGGAGTGGCAGAGGGATGGAGTGGGAGGTGGGGGTTAGCAGATGTAAACACTTTCCTCTCCAAGAGCAAGTGGGGAGAGTGAGGGGTTATACTCTCAAAGTCCACCACCTTGTGAGTTTAAAATGAGTGGGAGTGACCTTTGGGGGCCTGGGAAATGTGGGATCTTGGGTCTCATATTCCAGGCCTGCTCTTCAGCAGGACAGTCTCAGTTACGGCATAAGGCCACCTGGGGTCCCCATCCCGTCTCTGACAGTTCCATGTCCACAGTTTCTTAGGGACACAATGTCTCTCCCTAAGCCATGAGCAGGCTCAGTCACCCCTTCCTTGCCCAGGAGCTTCCCTGCTTTCTTGAAGTAGTTGTTTATTTATTGCATGGTTCCTGGAAACCTGGGGCACAGGGAACAGGATAAGGAGGATGGGAGGCTTCTCTTGTCCTGGGACAGTTCCCTGGACTCATGGGCTACCTGGGACTCAGAACTCTGGGAGGGGAAGATGCATCTATACTCTAAGCAGGGACCCAAGAAGGCAGGTTGGGAGATAGGGGTCATCCTAGGCCAGTTTTTTCTCCAGGCCAACCAGTCTAGGAACCAGGGGCCTGCTCTAGGCCCAGGGGGGCAAGTCCCTGGAGAATCAGGCTGGACATGGTAGACTCCCTTCCTTGGGGTGCTGTGTCCTCTTGAGATATTAGAATTAAGTGTTGTTACTTTATTTACACTTGAGAGGAGAAACTACAAGGATGTCTGTATGTATGAAGAACTGTCAATTTAAAAAGTCCTCAAGCTTTCTTAAAAAAGAAAAAAAAGATGGGTAGGAGTTACCTGAGAAGGTCACAGGTGCCATAAAAGTCATATGTCCCCCATCACCACCCAGCTCTCAGGAGAGGCCAGGGTACCAAGATGGGAGGCTATAAGCAAGGATCAGCAGGAACAGAGCAAAGCGGAAAGGAGAAGGTAATGACTTCATTCTTAGAAGATTAAAAAAAAAAAAAAAAACAGAATGTGAGGGTTGCCCCTTGAGAAACCTGTATGCAGGTCAAGAAGCCACAGTTAGAACTGGACATGGAACAACAGACTGGTTCCAAATAGGAAAAGGCGTACGTCAAGGCTGCATATGGTCACTCTGCTTATTTAACTTATATGCAGAGTACATCATGAGAAACGCTGGGCTGGATGAAGCACAAGCTAGAATCAAGATTGCCAGGAGAAATATCAATAACCTCAGATATGCAGATGACACCACCCTTATGGCAGAAAGTGAAGAACTAAAGAGCCTCTTGATGAAAGTGAAAGAGGAGAGTGAAAAAGTTGGCTTAAAGTTCAACATTCAGAAAACTAAGATCATGGCATCTGGTCCCATCACTTCATGGCAAATAGATTGGGTAACTGTGGAAACAGTGACAGACTTTGTTTTGGGGGGCTCCAAAATCACTGCAGATGGTGATTGCAGCCATGAGATTAAAAGACACTTACTCCTTGGAAGGAAAGTTATGAACAACCTAGATAGCATATTGAAAAGCAGAGACATTACTTTGTCAACAAAGATCCATCTAGTCAAGGCTATGGTTTTTCCAATAGTTATGTATGGATGGGAGAGTTGGACTATAAAGAAAGCTGAGCACCGAAGAATTGATGCTTTTGAATTGTGGTGTTGGAGAAGACTCTTGAGAGTCCCTTGGACTACAAGAAGATCCAACCAGTCCATCCTAAAGGAGATCAGTCCTGGGTGTTCATTGTAAGGATTGATGTTGAAGCTGAAACTCCAGTACTTTGGCCACCTGATGCGAAGAGCTGACTCATTGGAAAAGACCCTGATGCTGGGAAAGATTGAGGGCAGGAGGAGAAAGGGACGACAGAGGATGAGATGGTTGGATGGCATCACCGACTCAATGGACATGAGTTTGGGTGAACTCCGGGAGTTGGTGATGGACAGGGAGGCCTGGCGTGCTGAGGTTCATGGGGTGGCAAAGAGTCGGACACAACTGAGCAACTGTACTGAACTGAACTGAGAGTTGTAAGACCCACTGTCCTGAACAATTCCCTCCAAGGCCTCTGGGTTCTGTGTGCTGCCTTCACCTTCATCCACGCTGATCTGGTCTAGAACATCCTCAGGATTGGAATCCTCATCTTCCCAGGGGACCTTCCCTCCTGGAAGGACAAGGCTCTCTCTCTCTCAGGGCCTTCCCTGTCCAGTGCAGGGAATCCAGCTGCCAGCTGTGACATAGAGTATTTCCTGCCATAGCAATATACAAGGATGTCACAGTCATCAGTGATTCCAGCCCTCCATAACACACAAGAAGGAGAAGGACCCCTGAGATCAGCAGACATCAGGCTGCAGCCACTCCCTATGGGGAGCCCTGAGCAACTAAGGATGTGAAAAACACAGGATGCCAGCCCCACATAGCTGAGATGAATAGTGAAGGAATGATTCAGTGAGCCCAGACTCTTGCATCTTTCCTTACACAGGAAAGCACTAAATTCGTTATCTTGGGATATCTGCTTTTCTTTAATTAACAAAAACACTGTTCATGTTCAGACTACTTGCCCTTATGTTGCAAACTTCTGTATAACCTGACTCTTCATGGGAACAAAATTCTCTCATAACCCTCAACTTTTAGGTTGTGACTGTTTTTTAAGTCAACACAACCTTCCTCCCACACATGCTTAGGGCCACACAGGTGGGGCTGCCCCAAACATCCAACTTGTTTGGAATCCAAATTAACCTTCAGGATCCTTTGTCCTTGGAGAAGGAAATGGTAACCCACTCCAGTGTTCTTTCCTGGAAAATCCCATGGACAGAGGAGCCTGGTGGGCTACAGTCCATGGGTTCACAAAGAGTCAGACATGACTGAAGTGACTTAGCACATCCATGGTCCTCTCTTCTTTACAAAACCAGTCTTATCCTGGAACTGTGCTCTGATGCCATCTCTTCAAGCTCTGAAATTTGGCAAGTCCACGAGATAAAAACAGAGCAGCTGTTCCAAGAACTCAGAGCTGTTCACAGTAATAAGTTGTAAGCGGGAAGTTTCCAGTGAGATCCTTCCACATCCCTCTGTAATGAGGTCATTCATCAATGTCTCTGCAGTGTAACTAGATGACCTTTATGAGACTGGACCCCAAATCTTTCTTTTCTAAAGCTTGATAAGTTAAATCTCAAGATATTCATAAATCAAAAGCCACATGTGTATTTTTCAAATTAGCAAGAGATGACCTGAGCTCACATTCTGGACCCGATGAAATGTCTTTGTTCTGGTGTTCTGGAGGTTGCCGTTAGTTTTGTGACCTCTTAAGAATTTCTTGATTTGGGGAGGAAGAAACTATTAGTTGTGCCTAAAATTAAGGTGTTGATTGTTTTTGTCAAATTTCAATTAATTGTTCTCAAGAGATACACAAAGTATTTGAATTCAGGGTAAGGCTTACAGGAACCATCTTCACTACTGCCCCTTCCTTGGAAGATAGGCTATAATATGTCCTAAATGGGATGAGGGTGGGGCTGCTGAGGCCCTTGTCAATTTGTATTTAAGACCTAACATCCCAGAAAAAACTCCTGATGGGGCTCTGTATTTTTTGAGAAATTGCCTTCAGAGACCAGAGAGAAGATGATCCCACTGTCCATCAGTCTGAGAGCCAATCCTGGCACAGGAATTGTAGTTTGGGAGGAGGGTTTTACCTTGAAGATGAGGAAATTAGCTTGGCCTTTCTGTGGGTCGGGGTCTCCTTGTGCAGATGCACTGTGGCAAACAATCCCCACTGAACCCCAAGTCAGCTCTGGAATGCAGGCCGGCATATCGGCAGTTCACAGAGAAGGACTCTCAGATCAACACCTGCGAGGATGTAGAGAGCAGAACTGAGCAGAGGGGAAGTGGGCTTGCCATCAGCACAATGAAGACCTCAGCCAATCCTATGATGTGCCCAGGACCTAATGTCCTGCAAAGTTGTTCCAAATCTTGGCCTTTTCTCTCCCTAGTGACTCATCAAATGAGGCACGTCCACGTCAGCTCTGGGGGGATCTGAGCTCACGACTGAGAAAGAATTCTCTTTGGGGCCAGGATGTGGGTTCTTAGCCTATGGCCTTGGGCAGGGTGTTTCGCCTCCACAAGGCTTGGTTTCCCCATCTTTCATGAAGGAAAAGGTGGCACACCTTTTGGGCTGGGGGCAAGGATTCACTAAGACTGCAGGTGCCAAGCCCTGTCACAGAACAGCCAGTGGCACTCAGTACAGACACATCCTGGGGAAGACAGTGACACGGAGAGGGATGATTTGGGGGCAAATGGGACAGTTCTTTTTTATTTTAAGACGGGGGTGGATATTTGACATGGACGAGGCCCTGGAGGAGGCTGTCTGAAAGGGAGAAGGGTTTGCAGATGGAGGCCTGGAGAGGACCCTGGGAAGTCCCATCAATTTCAGTTTCCCTGAGCAATCTCTGAAACCCATGATTCAGTTTTTCAGAAATTGTCTTTTAAGACGTGAGCAAAACCACTCTCCATGAGCCTCACAGCTGGGTTAGGGAGAAGGAGCTACCAGAAAACGCATCCAAGTGAACATTTCCCGGGGAAGCCAGGTCGGAGTGAGGATTTACACCTCTTCTGAAAGCCTGAACACATTTGCCTCGCACATCATCCAAAGGTTGGCGGGTTTGCTGCCAAACCCAACACGCTCGCGCAGGCAACAGGTCAGGCTCCAGCCTGGCCGTGTGGGTTGTGTGATCCCATGATTGGGAGCCCTCTGTCCACATAAATCACAACAGCTCCACACTTGGTAGAGGAAATGAGCTCAGAGAAACGCCATGTGTGATAAAAAGTGAAACAGATTGACATTCCAATAAAATCAGCTCTCCTACCCTCTGTACACTCTTGGGTCTCTGGAGAGGCGTATATACCAGAAATAGCATTGCAGTCACATCATATTATTGGTTCAGAACTACTCCGACTCTGCTCTCCCATCACGGCCAGAGGGCAGCTCTGATTGATGTCAAGCCTGCCTGCTCCACGTGATGCTGCCTGTTATTATTACTAATGGTGACAGATTGTTACCAGGGCACTGTTTGCAGGGAATGTGCAGCCTTGAAAACACAAAGTGAAACAAACTCATTCAATGCTGCAAAAAGCCTTAGGCTCAGACAGCAGATCGTGACATTGACCTTTCTCAGAACAGGAGCAGATGGCAAGATCAGGGATGGGGGAGGTTTTTACTTGCCTTAGAAGATCTGGGTTCCACCCCTTTTTGATGCCAATTCATTCTATGGCCCAGGGCTCTTTGCCTCTCCCCAGGTTTCCTGCAAGCTTTAACGGT
Organism: Cephalophus harveyi; assembly: GCA_006410635.1. NCBI lineage: Eukaryota > Metazoa > Chordata > Mammalia > Artiodactyla > Bovidae > Cephalophus > Cephalophus harveyi. Next base: position 125,314 of record SJYT01056215.1, read on the forward strand.
CAAGGAGCCAATGATGGTGCTATTTGGAGGTGATGGGCATGGAATTAAAGGGCCATCTCCTGGTTTCTGAAGGAGGGGTTGTCAGTGTTGAAAAACTGCAAAAACTGTCTTTGACAGGGTGGAGTACGTCTTGTGTTCTGTGTCCTGCCTGTGACACTCAGCGCAAAGGTCAGCCTGCTCTTTTCTTCCCCCCAACTCCCATGATTAAATAGCCAAGGAGGAGTAAGGGGTCGAGGAAGGCAGGTAATCACATATCCCAGAAACTTCACCCTCTTCTGTTTCGTACACAAGTATTGGATATGAGAGTCAAAATCCAGCGAGATAGCTCAGGATATAAGATTTCTACCTACTTAAACCACAGGTTCAGAAAAGGGAGACCTGGGAAACACCCTTTAACTGATGTTGGGAGGAAAGATGGAGGAGGGGGAGTCAGGAAAACATTTCTGATTGATGTGTTTTTTAAAAGCACTCTTGCTAATGTAAAAAAAAAAAAAAAAAAGTGGGCGATAGATCTGTAATGTATGCCTCTGCCTTGGAATCCCCTCCCCTTTCAATCTAGTAGAATGCCACCTCTTGTTCTTTTGCATTCTTTTATTTTTAGAAGTATAAACAATATGATAGAAAAAATACAATTGAAGACCTATGGTCACCCTTCCAAATTTACCTCTCTTTTAGCCAAAGGTAATTTACTACAACAGCATATCTGTACAATCAGAAATGTGCATGCCCTTAGGGTCAAGTTTAAACAACAACAACAACAAAAAAAACTATTATTGAGATCATACTGTCGGTTTTGGGTTGGATTGAGTTGTATTTGACTGGACTGAATTATATGAATTGGAATGGATTGGACTGCCCTATATTAGACTGGATGAGATTGACTGGATTGGACTGGCCTGGATTGGAGCGGATTTGATTGCATTGCATTGCACTGCACTGAGTTTAATTAGACTGGCCTAGCTTGGATTGAATTGTATTGGACTGTATTGGACTGCTTTGGATTGCATTGTATTGAACTGGACTGAACTGAACTAAAGAACTGTGGACAGAGGTTCATGACATTGTACAGGAGGCAGGGATCAAGGCCATCCCCAAGGAAAAGAAATGCAAAAAGGCCAAATGATTGTCTGAGGAGGCCTTACAAATAGCTGGGAAAAGAAGAGAAGTTAAAGACAAAGGAGAAAAGGAAAGATATATCCATTTGAATGCAGAGTTCCAAAGAATAGCAAGGAGAGATAAGAAAGCCTTACTAGTGATCCACGCAAAGAAATAAAGGAAAACAATAGAATGGGGAAGACTAGAGATCTCAAGAAAATTAGAGATACCAAGGGAATATTTCATGCAAAGATAGGCACAATAAAGGATAGAAATGGTATGGACCTAACGGAAGCAGAAGATATTAAGAAGAGGTAGCAAAAATACACAGAAAAACTATACAAAAAAGATTTTCATGACCCAGATAATCACAATGGTGTGATCACTCACCTACAGCCAGACATCCTGGAATGCGAAGTCAAGTGGGCCTTAAGAAGCATCACTATGAATAAAGCGAGTGGAGATGATAGAATTCCAGTTGGCCTATTTCAAATCCTAAAAGATGATGCTGTGAAAGTGCTGCACTCAATATGCCAGCAAATGTGGAAAACTCAGCAGTGGCCACAGGACTGGAAAAGGTCAGTTTTCATTCCAGTCCCAAAGAAAGGCAATGCCAAAAAATGTTCAAACTACTGCACAATTGCACTCATCTCACATACTAGTAAAGTAATGCTCAAAATTCTCCAAGCCAGGCTTCAACAGTATGTGAATTGTGAACTTCCAGATGATCAAGCTGGATTTATAAAAGGCAGAGGAACCAGAAATCAAATTGCCAACATCCACTGGATCATCAAAAAAGCAAGAGAGTTCCAGAAAAACATCTATTTCTGCTTTATTGACTATGCCAAAGCCTTTGACTGTGTGGATCACAATAAACTGTGGAAAATTCTGAAAGAGATGGGAATACCAGACCACCTGACGTGCC
>SJYT01056215.1:127467-287545 GCA_006410635.1 Cephalophus harveyi
TGCCTCTTGAGAAATTTGTATGCAGGTCAGGAAGCAACAGTTAGAACCGGACATGGAACAACAGACTGGTTCCAAATAGGAAAAGGAGTACGTCAAGGCTGTATATTGTCACCCTGCTTATTTAACTTATATGCAGAGTACATCATGAGAAACGCTGGGCTGGATGAAACACAAGCTGGAATCAAGATTGCCAGGAGAAATATCAATAACCTCAGATATGGAGATGACACCACCCTTATGGCAGAAAATGAAGAAGAACTAAAAAGCCTCTTGATGAAAGTGAAAGAGGAGAGTGAAAAGGTTGGCTTAAAGCTCAACATTCAGAAAACTAAGATCATGGCATCTGGTCCCATCACTTCATGGCAAATAGAATCGGAAACTGTGGAAACAGTGACAGACTTTATTTTGGGGGGCTCCAAAATCACTGCAGATGGTGATTGCAGCCATGATATTAGAAGATGCTTGCTCCTTGGAAGGAAAGTTATGTTCAACCCAGGCAGCATATTCAAAAGCAGAGACATTACTTTGCCAGCAAAGGTCCGTCTAGTCAAGGCTATGGTTTTTCCAGTGGTCATGTATGGATGTGAGAGTTGGACCATAAAGAAAGCTGAGCACCAAAGAATTGATGCTTTTGAACTGCAGTGTTGGAGAAGACTTTTGAGAATCTCTTGGACTGCAAGGAAATCCAACCAGTCCATCCTAAAGGAAATCAGTCCTGAATATTCATTGGAGGGACTGATGCTAAAGCTGAAACTCCAATACTTTGGCCAACTGAAGCAAGAACTGACTCATTGGAAAGGACCCTGATGCTCGGAAAGATTGAAGGTGGGAGGAGAAGGCAATGACAGAGGATGAGATGGTTGGATGGCATCACCGAGTCAATGGACATGAGTTTGAGTAAACTCCGGGAGTTGGTGATGGGCCGGGAGGCCTAGGGTTGCAAAGAGTCAGACATGACTGTGTGATTGAACTGAACTGAACTGGCCTCACCTGGCCTGGACTGGCCTGGTCTGGCCCATTTTGAACTGGTCTGTCCTGGCCTGGGTTTTATTGTGATTCCCTTAGATTGTGCTGGATTGGATTCCATTGGACTAGACTGGATTGCACTGGCCTAGGCTGGACTGGATTGGATTGGCATGCATTTCACTAGCCTGGATTAGACTGGCCTGTCCTGACCTGGATTGGATTGGATTCAAATGGCCTGTATGGAACTGTATTGGCCTGGCCATGATTGGATTGGCATGGCCTGAAATTTATTGGACTGTCCCAAACTGGACTGGACTAGCCTGGACTGAACTAGATTAGATTGGATTGGATTGAACTGGCTTAGGTTTGCCTTCTCTTGACTGAATTGAAGCAGATTGAATTGGATTGGATTTTCATGTTTTGTACATATTTATCACCTATTTCCCTGAATGGTATGAAAAATCTTTCCATCTCTCTTTATCTTTATTCCTTTTCAGGCAAGAACACTGGAATGGGTTGCCGTTTCCTTCTCCAATGCATGAAAGTGAAAAGTGAAAGGGAAGTCGCTCAGTCGTGTCCGACTCTTAGCGACCCCATGGACTGCAGCCCACCAGGTTCCTCCGTCCATGGGATTTGCCAGGCAAGAGTACTGGAGTGGGGTGCCATTGCCTTCTCCATCCCAAGTGGTGCTAGTGGTAAAGAATCTGCCTGCCAATGCAGGAGACGTAAGAGACGTGGGTTCAATCTTGAGGTTGGGAAGATCCCCAGGAAGAGGAAGAGGAAATTGCTATCCACTCCAGTACCCTTGCCTGGAGAACCCCATGGACAGAGAAGCCTGGTGGGCTACAGTCCATGGGGGTCACAAACACATCTCATGTGTTTAAAATCACTGGAAAAAGCAATGAATAACTCTTTTCTAAATCATATTTGTCTTAGTTTGCTTGGGTTGCTGTACCAGAATACAATAGACTGGGTAGTTTCAACAGCAGACATTTGTTTCTCACAGGTCTGGATGCTGGAAGTCCAAGATTAAAGTGCTGGACAATGTGGTACCTGATAAGGACCCTCTTCCTGGCTTTCAGAAAGTCACTTCCTTGCTAGTCCTCACACAGCAGGAAGAGAGCAGTCTTAGCCTCATCTTCTCATAAAGCCTCTAATTACCTGCCAAAGGGCCCATCTCCACGTACAGTCACATCAGGGCTTAAGGTTTCAGCATATGAGTTTAGTGGGTGGGGGGACAGTTTAGGTCACCTCAATATTCTTCTCTTATCTAATCCTTATGATAAAAGCTATTTGAGAAAACAAACCCCTTTTAAACTCATCTCCCTCTCAGTATTTCTGTCCTCACCATTCAGACCTGGCCTTTTAAGGTGCTCACTGCTAAGTCATGTTTGTCTCTTTGCAACCCTATGGACTGTAGCCCATCAGGCTCCTCTGTTCCTGGAATCTTCCAGGCAAGAATACTGAAGTGGGTTGCCATTTCCTTCTCCAAGCAATCTTTCTGACCCAGGGATCTAACCTGTATCTTCTGCATCTCCTGCACCAGGAGGGGGATTCTTTATTACTGAACCAGGAGGGAAACTCTTTTTAAGATAATTACCCCTCCAAACCAGACCTTCACCTAGTAAAGCAAGTCAAATCTGAAACCATCTCTGTGTTTCTCCAGGTGCTCTTTCCAGTTAAAAGTCAAGCGGGAGTGCATGTCCCTGAGCTATACTTCAGGGAAACAGAAGTGCACGTTAAGCTCAGGTAATGCTGCCTTTTGAAAGCTTGAGGAATCCCACCACTGACAGAAAGTGAGATGGATGGAAGGAAGTAAAATCATTCCGTTTATAAAATGTAAATTAATCAGAGCAGACAAATTTAAATTACATAGAAATATTTGGTCCCTGGAAATTACATCTCAGGGTGAGGGCCCAGGGATGACTAATAGGAAAAAATACAAAAGATGTATAGTATAAACCTTGATTCATTGAGGGTGAGGAGGAAAGATCTTGAAAAATGCTAAGCTAGCCAATACGTGAATGGAGGCATTGATCTTCAGTAGCACATGCTGTTTTCAATTTTTCAGTTCAAAAGTTAAAATTTACATCCATAGTTTTGTTTCATTACCTCACATGTTGGCCAAATATCTCAGGGAGTCTTTTTCACTTAAGATCTCTCACAATTGACCCTATTATGAAGGACAATTTCCACTAAAAATACTCCTTTTTTAGGTTTTCCTTCTTTATAAATTCTTCAAAGTAGACAAGCCATCTGAAACTGCTTTGCTTGCTGTGTATAACATAAAAACAAGTCTAAGCATGACAGAGGTCGCTTGGAAAGCATCTCCCAGCTTGTAGCTGTGAGTTCTCAGGAGGGGAGCAAGTTGCCCGCACAAAACCCAAACCTTATGGTACAAACGGCATGGCTGTCAAATCAGGGCTGTTCAGTCATGTACCGAATAATTCAACAGAAGGACTGGGCCCGTGGGCCACCCAGAACTAAGTGCAAAGGCTGAAACAGAAAGTACCTGGGGATGTAGCCCTTTACCCACATTCAACATAAATTTCAGAAGTGGGTGGGACTTCAACGTGGTCCAGTTGTTAAGAATCCACCTTGCAATGCAGGAGACATGGGTTTGATCCCTGGCAGTCAGTTCAGTTTAGTCACTCAGTCATGTCCAACTTTTTGCCACCCCATGGGCTGCAGCACACCAGGCTTCCCTGTCCATTGCCAACTTCTGGAGCTTACTCAAACTCATGTCCATTGAGCCGGTGATGCCATCCAACCATCTCATCCTCTGTTGTCCCCTTCTCCTCCTGCCTTCAATCTTTCCCAGCATCAGGGTCTTTTCCAAGGAGTAAGTTCTTTGAAGCGTCAGGTGGCAAAAGTATTGGAGCTTCAGCATTAGTCCTTCCAATGAATATTCAGGCCTGATTTCCTTTAGGATTGACTGGTTTGATCTCCTTGCAGTCCAAGGGACTCTCAAGAGTCTTCTCCAACACCACAGTTCAAAAGCATCAATTCTTTGGTGCTCAGCTTTCTTTATGATACTTTGCCAACAAAGGCCCATCTAGTCAAAGCTGTGGTTTTTCCTGTAGTCATGTATGAATGGAGAGTTGGATCCCTGTTGGTGGGTGGGGGTGGGAGGAATTGAGATCTCACATGCCTCAGAGCATGTGGGCCACAAATCTGTATGCTGCAATGAAAGATCCTGCATGCCACAACTAAGATCCAATGCAGTCAAATAAATAAATTTTTCAAAAGTGAGTCACCATGGGCTGGGGTGAGGACAGCGCCATGTACTGAAAAGCACTTTCCCCCAGTCCCCGACAACTGGGAATACTTTCTTTGGATTAAGGCAGCTTGTCTCCTGAAAGTTCTTAATAAAGGGAAAAGAAAGTACTTGTGTGAAGTACTTTCATGATGCATGAAGCCATCATCACCCAATATCACCTTCACACAGGGTCATTCATTCAATAAGCAGTGTCTGAAATTCCATTTTTAGAAAGTCCACACTGGGCACTGAGGGGATGGATGGGATAGCTCTAGGATCACAGAACTTAAACGAGAGAACCTATATCCATGTACTTTGGAACCTTAGAGCTTCTTCTGGATGCTGTTCGTTCTGATGGGATTAAGAGCCTGACTCTGGAGCGCGACCACCTGGTTGAATTCAGGCTCCATCAATACCAGCTGCTGTCCTTGGGAAAGTGAAATAGGCCTCATAAGAGTGCTTGCTCGAAGGGCGGCTGCAGCGATTAATAACCTGATACACGGGAAACACCACAGCAGCCTGTGTATCCAGCATGTGCCCTGTGTTTGTGGTTACTTGTCCTGTTGGCATTACTTTTACTACCAGAGTGCCTCTGACAGTCTAAGAGACCCATACATTGCCGGCTCCTGTTCTTTAACAGATGACCTGAAATAACAATGACTACATAAAAGAAATAGAACAAAGGTACCGACGTCCAAAGCTGAGCGGTGAAGGTTAGTGCTGGGGACAACTGTGCGACCACTTTCAAGTTCCTTAAACTTTCTAAGGTTTAGTATGTGAACCTGTGAAGTGGGGAAGTTAATACCTACCTTGTTGTAGTGATTAAATGAGGCAATTTATGCAAAATGTTTGGCAAGTGCTATGACAGTGCACATCTTCAAGTGTGTCATCATTTTGAATTAAAAGACAAGGATGCTGGCTGACCTGGGATACCCACTGGCTGGTGCTAGGAAGCTCTGCCTAGTGGGCTAGACACAGTCCTCATCCCTTTGGAACTGTCACCTGCTCCTGAGGTTCTCAAACATTTCTGCTTGACCCTGCTTTCTGAGTAAGATCCTCACTCAGCCAACAAACGAGTATTGAGTGCCTCTTTTTTTTTTTTGAACTTTTAGTTTTGTTTTGGAGTATAGCCAATTAACAGTGTTGTGATAGTTTCAGGCGGACATTAAAGGGACTCAGCCATACATATACATGTATCCATTCTCCCCCAAATTTCCCTCCCCTCCAGGCTGTCACATAACATTGAGCAGAGTTCCCTGTGCTATACAGTAGGACCTTGTTGGTTATTCATTTAAATTATAGCAGTGTGGTCATGTCCATCCCAGACTCGCTAACTATCCCTATACCCCATCCTTCCTCCTGGCAACCATAAGTTCATTCTCTAAGTCTGTGAATCTCTTTCTGTTTTGAAAGGAAGTTCATTTGTATCATTTCTTTTTAGATTCCATATATAAGGGATATTTTACAATATTTCTCCTTCTCTGTCTGACTTACTTTACCATTGAGTGCCTCCTGTATGCTCGGTGCTGGAGATACAAAGATGACTGGGACACAGCCCCTACCCTGATCATGAAATCACCTTGAACTTGCTAATATGAGGTATCTATGATGCTTCCAGGTAGAGTTGGATATTCAGATGGAAGCTTTGAAGTGGCATTCAGACTGTAGATTGTAACCTGGGAGACATCCCAGGTTGCAGTTGACTGTGAGCGGGGAACACACGGCCCAGGACTAGGTGTAAAGTGAGAAGCGCTATGAGCAGCAGACGAGCTCTGGGATGTGGGTGTCCAGCAAGAGCAGAGGGTCTCGGAGTCAGGAGGGCAGCTCAGGGGACCGTGGTCAGAAGCAGGACAGGGGAGTGTCTGGAAACATGAAAGGAAAAGGAAGAAATTCACCAAGAAGATGGAAAAATGGCCCTTGGATTTGCAATAGGAAGAAGCCCCTTCGCAGTTGCTCTGGAATGACTGGGGTGACAGTAAGAGAGATGGCCCAGCACAGGTGTCCTTTAAGGTGCACGTGCGAGAAGAGAAGAGACGTGTGGTGGGTGGTCCTAGGAGGGCACTGAGCCTCCCTGGGGAAGAAGGGCTGGAGGCTTGGTTTCTGGTGATTTTTATTTGGGGTTGGTTTTTTGTTTGTTTCCATGGGGAGAAAATGATCTGATGGTGTTTATAGGTGGAGGGAAACCGCCAGTAGAGAGAGATAGGCCAGCTGTAAGCCCAGGAGGAAAAATTGACTTCCTTATGCCCTCCATCCCAGACAAGCCATGTGCCCTGGGCCCCTTCCTGTCTTTGCTCATTCTCACACTTCTCACCTATAAAGCCTATTGAGCAAAAGGGAGAACTATACAGAAGATTTCTCCATTCCCCAGCTTGAGCCTCTCAGACCTCCAGACTGCAAAGGAAGGAGTTATACAGGTCAAGTGTGTTTATGTAACTTTCTTTGAAATAGTAACCAGCCTTGCAATCGGACATCAGCAGATGAATGCATCTGATAAAATGCAGCCGGTTCAAAACAGTCACTCACTAGTGTGGCTGATATATAAGTGAAGACTGTCTTCGTTCTGCACCTGAAGTAGTGGCAGGGATTCACCATCTACCCATTACTCCCCCAGAACAGTCTTCTGATGCAGACTGTTCATATTTCCATGCTTGAACACTGGGTAGTGTGATTCTAGTATAGCCCTGTTCCAAACATGAGGTTAATGCTTAGATTTATAAATCATTTCTAAAAAATTTGACTTCCTGTCCAATTATAACAGAGAATTTGTATGCATGTGAAGATATTCAGGCATAGAGTAAACAGTCTCTCTATGTATGTGTGTGTGTGTGTGTGTGTGTGTGTGTAGGTAGGTAGGTTTAGTTGCTAAGTCGTGTCTGACTCTTGCAACCCCACGGGCTGTAGCCTGCCAGGCCCCTCTGTCCATGGGAGTCTCCAGGCAAGAATACTGGAGTGGCTTGCCATTTTCTTCTCCAGGAGATTTTCCCGACGCAGTGATTAAACTCAGGTCTCCTGCATTGCAGGTAGACTTTTTACCAACTCAGCCACCAGGGAAGCCCTATATACAAGATTCTACAACCTTGATAATTGTAGAAAATATATTCGGATGACTTTCATTAAGGCCCAGACCATGTTTAATAGGCCCATTTTAATGCAAGAAGTTTTGACTACATCCTCACAATTTACCAAATAGCACTCAACAGAAACCCACAGTTTTCTAGTTTGTGAATATCATAAACCTCAGGCCACAAAGCCCTTGGCAGGGGTGGATTCGGCCCCTACCATCGAGGGAAGTGGGATCTTTGTTGTCTCAATGCAGAGACATATTAATGTCTTTATCTACATTTTCAGGAGCCCCGGGGCCCTGCACCTAGATTAGCTGATAGCAGGTCCCGGAGCCACTTAATAAACAGCTTTGAATTGAGTGACATAAACAAGCAGAGGACAAACCCTATTACCTCCCAAGACCTAAGAAAGCACCAGGATACTGGTCCCTTCTGGCTCCTTCAAGGCCTGACAACATGCAGGGGTCAGGCTAGCACAGGAAGGCAGGCCTCCAAACAGAGGAGTCTCTCAAAAAAGACACGATTCGGTGACCATGTGTCTCCATTTCCAACATGCTTAACACACGTGCGTTGGGGGACAGCATTAGTCATGACAATGGCCAAGTTCAGAGGTCACTCAGAACCCCTGATGTCCTGTTTGCCCCTCTCCCCTCCCCCCTCTGTGGGGCTGCCTTCAAACGGGAAAGATGAAGAGCTGAAATCAAACTGGTCACTTTGTTTCCACAATTAGTTCTCAGGTCGAGAGACTTGCTGGCAGGAGAGTCAGGGGCATTTGTCCAGAAGATGCTGCCGTGTGTCTGTCTCCTCCACCCTCCTGCTCCCCTGAGGGCCTCTGTCTGTCTGACACCAGCGTGCGCTGGCAGTGATGTGCCCCTCACCTTCCATGTGTTCAAACACTCAGCAGTTTTAATTAACTGACTGCTGTTCCAAGAACCGACATCAAATAGTCTTGTGATCTTTCCTGGTGAGGCAGGAACCACTAGGTAGAGGAGACAGGAAGCAGCCCCGCCCCCACCCCTGCTGGTTCCACTGAGCTGGGGCCAGAAACACCCCATAAACCCTCGGCTGTCATTTAATAGAAATAATGTCATTGGGGAGTTGCCACGGCCCAGTGGCCTCCCGCTGAGCCCAGACTCCGGGGGAGGAGGGGGTGATGCATGCCAGCTCTCACTGATCAACCGGTAAACCCTGGCCCCCATCGTACAGATAAAGCACAACAAAGGGGAGCTGCTGACCGCTGTAATAAAAAGGCGGTTCCAACCAGGTTTCTTTTTAACTCAGTGGAATGAATGTTGCGAAACAGTTGGAGAGCAGAGAAGTCAAACCAGGAGCTGAAACAAAATGACTTAATTGCTTTGCCACATCCACGCATTTTTAAAATGAGAGGTGCAGCGGGCAAGATTGCATCACCGAGATTTTAAAGCCTTGGTTACTGCAAGCAAACACAGCCGCAAACCTGACGGAAAGCCTGGCCAAGTTGAAATGGATGCGAGGTTGGCTTTATTACAGACGGGTAAAGAGGTACAACTCGTGGGGCAGACAGCTTTCGCATTCCTCTGGCCTGATGTCGTTTTTTAGACAAACGTAGGGCTGGACGTTCTGAGCCAAAGGATACGGGTGCAGATCGACCAGGCATGTGGTTCTGTTTTTCAGCTCTTCTGGAGGTCTCATTACCTAGTGACCCACTCTCTGGTTTTTGTAGCTGAGCCTCGTCTGAATATTCATTGGAAGGACTGATGTTGAAGCTGAAGCTCCAATACTTTGGCAACGTGATGCGAAGAAAAGACCCTGATGCTGGGAAAGACTGAGGGCAGGAGCAGAAGGGGGAGACAGAGGATGAGATGGTTAGATAGCATCACCGACTCAATGGACATGAGTTCAGTGAAGGACAGGGAAGCCTGATGTGCTGCAGTCCACGGGGTTGCAAAGAGTAGACATGACTTAGCAACTGAACGACAACTCATCTTTCTGATTTAATGAACAAGCCCACGCTAGTCTCCCTCTGCCATGACCTTTCCCCTCCAACATACCAAGTGCAGAGCTGAAAGTGATTTGTGCGGACAAGTGGACTCTGGCCCTTCCAGAGAGTGAAGCCCTGCCTGCTCCATCTGTGGTGCAGGAACTTAGGCAGGTCAGTTTCTATGAGTTTCAGGTTCATTATCTCTGAAATCGAGTGAATGATATTAATGCCCACTATATTCGTTATCTTCCTGGGTCAGGAAGATCCCCTGGAGAAGGAAATGGCAATCCACTCCAGTATCCTTGCCTGGAAAATCCCATGGACAGAGAAGCCTGGCAGGCTAGAGTCCACGGGGTCGCAAGAGTCGGGCACAACTTAGCGACTAAACCACCACCATACTCGTTATCTATTGATGCCCAAGCGAATTACCAAAACTTAGTAGCTTAGAACCCCAGACATGGATAATATCCCACGTTTTCTGAAGGTCAGGCACCGAGAGCAGTTCAGCAGGGATGCACAGGTTCAGGACTTCCCGCAGGGCAGGTGTGGCCTGGAGCTGCATCTTCTGAAGCTCGACTTGCGCCGGGGCTCTGCTTCCCCACATGGGGGTCCCTCCTGGGGCCACACCCCCCAAGCCTCAGTTCCTTCCCTGTGGGCCTCTCCCGAGCCATCTAGGTGTCTTCATGACATGGCAACTGGCATCCCCCAGGGTAGGTGATCTGAGGGACAGCACAGAGAAGCCGCCATGTCTCTATGCTGAAACCTTGGAAATGCCCTCGGAAATCAGTTCTGCTGTGACCTCCTGGCCACACAGACCCACCTGGAGAAGATAAGGGATGGGGAGGCAACAAATCATGAAACCCAGGGGGCAGGGGTCATGGGGGCGTGGTAGAGGCCACCAGCCCTGCCCCCAGAATGGGGCCTTGGAAGTGAGTGTTGCTCAACCAACAGCAGAGACAGGGAACTGATAGAGAAACATATAGATGGAGAAAGGGGCAAGTGAGAGGCAACACTCATTCAGCCAAAATTTATGGTCTCCCATGTGGCTGGCACTGTTCTGGGAACTTGGATCATATTGATACACAAAACCAAGACCACTGAGCTCATGCAGCTGACATTCCAGGGAGGGACAGGCGCCGCTAAAACAGACATAGCAAGTCAGTAGTTACGCAGCCTGTCACAAACGAGGGGGGACACGCAGATGAAGGGCCACAGCAGTGCACGTATGGGAGACGCAGGCAGACATATTACAAACACGGAGTCGGGATCGGCCTCCCTGAAACAGGAAGTGGAGAAGGGGTTTGTTGGGGGACAGAAGCCAAGCCAATCTTCAGGGAAAGCAACCCAGGTGGAGCACGCGGCAGGTGCAGGCCTCACAGGGAGATCACCTCTCACCTGTGATGGGAAGACGACTTGGGCGTGAAAGTCAAAGAGAAAAGTCCCGGGGTGGGACAAGATCATGTGGGTGGTGGCTTAGCGGGGGCCTCCCAGACTCCCATTCCTTGAGGGTGAAACTGACCAACTGTAGAACACAAGGAACGCAGTCTTTTACAATAACCTACAAGGGCATTTTCAGTTATATAAAAGAATATATATATACACCCATTGTGCATGCATGGGCATATATATTCTTTTATATATCTGAATCACTGCCAGAATGTGAGACCCAGGTCTGTGCTGAGGCTGTGATTCTGAAGGCTGCTCCTGACCAATGACGAAGCAGAGAAGGGCTCCGAGGCACACACTGGTCTGGGAAACACGAACCCCTCTGCAGGACAGGAGCGGGGAGGGGGGTGCCAGAGATATGCACACCTTCAGAACCAGGGTCCTCCTGGCGTCTGTCCACCTGCCTCTCCCCTTCACCTGGGGGTTGACGCACTTGGCAGCTTCATGGCTTTCCCTGCCTCCTCTTCCCTTTCCCGGTGTTTCCTCGTGGGCAGATCCCCTCATAAATCTTCCCTCATTCAGTGCCACCTTGGTGTCAGCATCTCAGGAGACAAACCCCTGGGAGAAATAAGAGTGGAAATGAGGCCAAGTGGAAGCCCTGCGGTGATCCAGGCAGCCTGAGGCTGGTGGGGGCTGGGGTGAAACAAGGCGGGGGTCCCAGCACAAATCCTTTCCATGTCTCCCCCACCCCCTGCACCACCACTTCTTGCTCGGAGGAAATAAGAATTCATTCAGACCCCTTGACCTTCCCTGAGTTCCAAAGGGAAGGTTCACACAGTTGCAAATCAGGGAAGGGAGGGGATACAGAGACAAGGGAGGAGGTGACAAGAAACTAAGCGCATCAAAAAGTCTGCACAAAAAAGTCTACAAATAATAAACGCTGGAGAGGGTGAGAGAAAAGGGAACCTCCTACACTGTTGATAAGAATGCAGATGGGTGCAGACACTGCAGAGAACAGCATGGACGTTCCTTAAAAAAACTAAAAATAGATTACCATAAGACCTTACTCCTGGGCATATATCCAGAGAAAACTATAACTGGAAAAGATACACGCACCTTTATGTTCATAGCAGCACTATTTACAATAGCCAAGACATGAAAGCAACCTTCATGTCCATCAACAGATAAAGAAGATGTGGTGCATATGTACAATGGAATGCTACTAAGCTATTAAAAAGAATGAAATATTGCCATTTGCAGCAACATGGATGAATGGACCCAGAGATTATCATACTCAGTGAATAAATCAGACAGAAAAAGACGAATAAGCATATGATACCACTTACATGTGGAGTCTGAAAAAAAGTTACACAAATGAACTCATTTACAAAGCACAAATGGATCCAAAGACAGAGAAAACAAATTTATGGTAACCAAAGGGAAAGCAGGGGAGGGATCAATTAGGAGGATCAGATGAACATATAAATCTTACTATGTATAAAATGGATAACCAACAAGGACCCACTATAGACCACAGGGAGCTCTACTCAATGTTTTATAATAACCTGCAAGGAAAACAGTCTGAATATATGCTATGGTGTGCTTATGGGAACCTCCTACACTGTTGATAAGAATGCAGATGGGTGCAGACACTGCAGAGAACAGCATGGACGTTCCTTAAAAAAACTAAAAATAGATTACCATAAGACCTTACTCCTGGGCATATATCCAGAGAAAACTATAACTGGAAAAGATACACGCACCTTTATGTTCATAGCAGCACTATTTACAATAGCCAAGACATGAAAGCAACCTTCATGTCCATCAACAGATAAAGAAGATGTGGTGCATATGTACAATGGAATGCTACTAAGCTATTAAAAAGAATGAAATATTGCCATTTGCAGCAACATGGATGAATGGACCCAGAGATTATCATACTCAGTGAATAAATCAGACAGAAAAAGACGAATAAGCATATGATACCACTTACATGTGCAGTCTGAAAAAAAGTTACACAAATGAACTCATTTACAAAGCACAAATGGATCCACAGACAGAGAAAACAAATTTATGGTAACCAAAGGGAAAGCAGGGGAGGGATCAATTAGGAGGATCAGATGAACATATAAACCTTACTATGTATAAAATGGATAACCAACAAGGACCCACTGTAGACCACAGGGAGCTCTACTCAATGTTTTATAATAACCTGCAAGGAAAACAGTCTGAATATATGCTATGGTGTGCTTAGCCCCCAGTCCCATCCAACTCTTTGCAACCCCAAGGACTGTAGCCCACCAGGCTCCTCTGTCCATGGGGATTCTCCAAGCAAGAATACTGGAGTGGGATACCATGCTCTCCTCCAGGGCACCTTCCCAACCCAGGGATCAAACCCAGGTCTCCCGCATTGCAGGCAGATTCTTTACCATCTGAGCCACCAGCGAAGCCCATTTATGTGTGTGTATAATTTTATGTAACTGAAACTAACATGACATTGTAAATCAACTATACTTCAATTAAAAAAAAGCAGACAAACCTTAAAACAAAACAAAACAAATGGTGCAGTCTTGGGACAGGGTTCTGCTCCTCAAGAAATACACATAGCAATATCTTTGGGTTCTTCTGTAGGAATTAAGGCCCCCACCCAGGTGGAGGATGGTGAATGCATGCCAAGCACGAGATTCCTGGAGCACCACCCTCTTACTTCACCACCAACCAATCAGAAGAAAGTCTACAGACAGTGGAAGATAAGGGGGACTCTGATTCCCTCCCCCAAATAATTCTCGCTTTAAAAACTTTCATGGTGGAGCAGAATCTTTGAAGTTGGGTTTTGGACATGAGTTCACCTTCTCCCAGGTTTCTGGCCTCCTGAATAAAGCAGGCTTTCCTTTCCAACTCACACTCATCTCTTGAGAGTGGGAAGTAGCCCAGTAGCCCAGTAGCCTGAGTCTGGTAACAGCAGGCAGCCAGGAGGTGAGGATTCAGTGATCTGAATCAGTGATCTGATTCAGAGCGTAGGTTGAAGGCAGAGCCTTTGGAATTCCTGGTACATTGGAGGTGAGATGTGAGAAGAAGAGGAGTTGAAGATTTTGCCTAAGAAACTGGACCCATAGAGCTGCCAATGCCTGGGATGGGGGAAGGTTGTAGATGGGGCAGATATGGAGGGAATTTGTACACACCCAGGGTGCTGTCTCCTGAGCATTCACGTGAAGGTATCCAGTAGGGAGTTGGATACATGTATGTGTGCTTTGGGAGAAAGGTCTG
This sequence comes from Cephalophus harveyi, assembly GCA_006410635.1. NCBI lineage: Eukaryota > Metazoa > Chordata > Mammalia > Artiodactyla > Bovidae > Cephalophus > Cephalophus harveyi. Next base: position 141,368 of record SJYT01056215.1, read on the forward strand.
GGCTGGGCTAGACATTTGGGAGTTACTATATGGATGCTGTTTACAGACAAGGGGCAGGTGAAACCTCAAGGGAGCAAGTGGGGACAAAGAGGGAAGAGGCCAGGGACTCCAAGACAGACCGAATGTCAGGAGCAGTGGGAGACCCAGCACAGAAGAGGCAGGACCAATGGGAGAGTGAAAACAAGAGAGGGAAGCCAAGTGAAGACTGTGAATGGGGGTGACAGGGCCCTGAGGTCAAGCAAGCTGAAGGCTGAGAGCTGGCCATTGATTTAGCAACATGGAGGTCAGAGGTCATTAGTGACAGTTAAGGAAAAAGATGGTCCTTGTCTTCCCTCTGGGGCTTCCCTGGTGACTCAGTTGGTTAAGAATCTGCCTGCAATGCGGGATACTTGGGTTCAATTCCTGGGTCAGGAAGATCCCCTGGAGAAGGAAATGGCAACCTGCTCCAGTATTCTTGCCTGGAAAATGCCATGGCCAGGGGAGCCTGGTGGGCTATGGTCCATGGGATTGCAAAGAGTCGGACACGAAGAGCCCACCACCCCTCCCACATGGGGTGCTCCCTCTCCTCCTCAGGACCCTAGACGGGTCCGTACACCTGCCTTCCCAAGCAGCACCGAGTGCCCTAAACTCCCTTGCAGGGAGAGCCTTCCACTAGGACAAATCACCAAGTCACTCCCTGCAGGGGGAAGCGGGGGAGTGGGGGAATGGGAGGCGGGACAAAGTGCCCCGAGTGGCAGCTGCCCTGCACACCTGGACAGGTGGCTTCTGGGCATGGCATGTCTCAGTCAAAGGAGAATGTTTGCATGGATGGAATTTCACCTGGGAGAACTCGTCTGTAGTCCGGAAGCAGCACAGGCTGGACCAGAAGTGACACAGGCTGGACCGGATGTGACGGGAGCTGATGGGAGAAGGGCCCAGCTCTTCAGTCACCAACCCTGTTACTCTGCGCTCTCACCTCACCTTTCTGGGCCTGGGCTGCTTCCTCTGTGAAATGAGGGGTTTGGGCTGACAGATTCTCCTGAGTCCTGAAGTGCAGCCAGCCATGTGAGCTCCTCATGGAGTTCTGATAGATTTCATTTTATCATAAGAAGTTGTTTTAAAATTCAAACAAAAAACAAAAAGGAAAAGTAGATCCTACCTCCATAGTCTTATTAGACTGGTTGAAATCTCTGTGTTTTATTTGAGTTTTGGGGGGAGGAGGAAGAGAGCAGCTGCTGACCCCCATTCATCCACCCACAGAGTCACCATCTCAAGACTTGTTGCCTATTCAGTTAGACACGGGCAGTAGATAAAAAGATTTAAGAAGACTGCATGGGAGAAGACTGTAAGTTGAGAACACTCTACTCATTATTTTTTTTTCCCAGGACTTGGGGAAAAGATCAACCATCAAGAATTACAGTTCTGGAGCAATTCTGGCCACAGTAAGCTAGTTTTCTAGGCTAGAATCACTGGTTTATTGTTCAGTCACTAAGTTGTGTCCAGCTCTGTGACCCCATGGACTACGTGTAGCCTGCCAGGCTCCTCTGTCCATGGAATTTTCCAAGCAAGAATACTGGAGAGGGTAGCCATTTCCTTCTTCAGGGGCTCTTCCCAACCCAGGGATCAAACCCATGTCTTCTGCCTTGGCAGGCAGCTTCTTTACCAGAGTCATCTGGGAAAACCAGAATCACTGCTAGACAATCACTAAAGCCCCCTCCAACTTTAAGTGTTTGAGATTATGCAAAGGGACCCTTTCTCCCCTTCAGCAGAGGGCCGTAGGGGCAGGCGGCCAGAGACGAAGCAGCCTGCAATACTGCAGTCTGGGCTCCTGAGGCCAGGCTGTGCCCCCAGAAGCTGATTGTCTTTATATTATTTTAGTTAATGAATTAAATAAGGTTCCAGGACTGGAGACAAATGGGACCTCCTGTTATGTTAAAGTGAGGAAGCCAGAGAAGAGCATAGAAAGACCATTTAGACTTTCAACACCAGAATCAAAATATGTGTAGAGACACAAACACGACATGTGTATGTATCCCTTAGAAAGTAAAGCAGAGAAAGAAGAATCAATTATTTTTGCTCTCCCTGCAACCTCTTCCTCCTCTCCAGCTTCTCTGCTGAGGTATGTGTGTTATTACCCTAATTGGCCTGTAGATGGCAGCCTAGGAAAGCAAAGATAAAATGATCGGATTTAGTAAGTTGCTGCTGCTGCTGCTGCTGCTGCATCGCTTCAGTCGTGTCCGACTCTGTGCGACCCCATAGACGGCAGGCTCCCTCGTCCCTGGGATTCTCCAGGCAAGAAAACTGGAGTGGGTTGCCATTTCCTTCTCCAATGCATGATTAGTAAGTTGAGCCCATTAGAAATTCAAAAGGACCAGATTCAAGATTTCAAAGCAAACATCACTTTTTAACTCATTATTGACAGAGGGGTTTTTGCAGAAAATAAGACCTGTGGCAGGTGGTTTTTATTTTGGCTGGCCAAAAATTAGTTATTTCACTAACACTTGCAGGTTATTATATTAGTTACTACCACATCTGTAAAGTCATCTCCGTTACTGTTTCATTTTCACTCTCTGTATCAGAATCAGTCACTAAGGTTTTTGTCTTTTTGTTGGTCTAATATTCACATTGTCTGAATCAAATCTATATTCTGAAGAGCTATCATTTTTTGAGACACTAGTATATAGGTCGCTCAGACAATTAGAGAAAGTATCTGCTTAAAATTCACCAAAAAATTCTTCTTCACTCAAAATTTTGTGATGTATCATTTTTGAAACTTTTATGGCAATAGGCTTGTGTTTATAATATACACGAGGTTGGAACAAAAACCCAACTGAGCAAAATGTGAATGGTAACGACAATCATTAAGTTATATAATGAATCTTAGATCAATTTTAATCTCTAACACCTTCAGACAGTGATGTTAACTGTATCACTCTCTAAAAATGTCGATACGTCTCTAGTCAATAATGTGTTAAAATACAGCATCATAAGAGCATACAGGTAAAATGTGAAGAAAAAAACTAAGACAAGGAATTCTTGCATATAACTAACCACTTAACAAAAATCCCATTCAAATTCTACCTAGAATTCTGAAACCACACCAGATCTACAGCTTACCTGGGATACACGTTTGCTAGTTCACAGTCACAGCGCCAATATGGATGCCTCGTTTTAAGGAATACATGCCAATGCAATAGGTGACTTCTTAAGTCTCTTAAGTTCTAAAATTCCCTGAATATATATACTCCAGAAAAGCGGGGCAGATTCAGTTTTGTAACCTGAATGGTGTTTGCTGATAGATTTCAATGCAGTGTTCATTTTGACTCTTCTGTACTTGCCTAGCAGCTCCTAACCCTTTGCACCTACTCTTTGTAAGTCAGTGATACTTCCTGGAGCCGCACACTTGTGGGAGAGCCTTGCGTGGGTGTCTCCTCCCCTGGGCTGGCTGCTCTGGGCGCTGTCAGTGCCGTGAGGGTCTGGGGCCTGACACAGAGAAGGTGTTGGAGGTGTTGGGTGAATTGCGCTGACTGCATCGGAGCCACCATGGGCATCACGGGTCCTTAAGTGAGGCCACATCTCTGCTGCGATGGGTGTGGATTGCTGGACCCCAAGGGTTTCTGCGCCAGTGCAGGCCTGTAGTGTAGCAGCTTAGGCTGGAACCACCTGGGTCCACTTCCTCAGAGAGACCTGAGTGCTGAACAAGGTGCTTTCATAACAAAAGAATTCATAGAGTTGGGATGAATCCCAAGAACTCACCTGGTTAATTCCACATCTCCAGGCAGAGCAACTCCTAAGCCACGCCCAAAACTGTAAAGGAACAAACCAAATACCCTTTGTTTTCATTGAGCTTCCAAAGGAGATCTGACCAGATAGGTCTTCTGCCTCCTTGTCTTCACTATTTGCACCTTTTTGTTCATGTTTAGCTGTGAATTGAAACAGACTTAACTCACATTCAGGCTCCTCTACTCTCTGGCTGTGTGAGTTTAACCTGCCCTCTCTGAACCTTGCTTTCTCCATTTGTAAAACCATTGTTAGAATACACACCAATTAAAGGTGTTTCAAGGCTTTACTAAAGAAAAACTAATGAATATAACAAAAAAGAAACAGACTTAAAAATACAGAGAACAAAGTAGAGATTACAATTGGAAAGAGGGGAAGCAGGAGGGGCACAATAGGGGAAGGATTACAAAGGACCAGCTACTAAAGTTTAAAACAGATAAGTTACGAGGCTCTGTTGTACAGCACAGGGAATATAGTCAATATTTTTTAATAAATGTAAAAGGAATTTCTCTGGTGACTCAGTGGTAAAGAACCTGCCTGCAAATGCAGGAGATGCAGATTCAATCCTTGGGTCGGGAAGAACCCCTGAAGAAAGAAATAGCAATCCACTCCATATTCTTGCCTGGAAAATTCCATGGACAGAGGAGCCTGGCGGGCTACAGTCCATGGGGTCATAAAAGAAACATAACTTAGCAACTAAACAACAATAATAAAAAGAGTATAACCTTTAAATTTTGTGAATTGTTATAGTGTACACCTGTAACTTGCATAACATTATTCATCAAATTTATCTCTATTAAAAGATATATGCAAACCACTACACCTATAGCTTGGTTCCTGGAGCTGATCAACAAAGTATGGCCCCTCTCTCCCCTCCTCCCTGTGGTGGGATGGTGGGGTTGTCATAACAACAGGGGAAGCAGTAATGAAGTATGATGGTCTTGGGTACCAGACACTATTTTGCTCCCTTCAGCCCCTCGACGTGAAAATCACCCCATGGCCCTGTATGGTTGTCAAATAACTGAACATTCATGAAGCTGACAAACCCAGCATTGCCCACCCCGGAACATAATTCCATTTCACACACAAATGAGAGCATTTTCCACATGATTACAAATACACTGGATGTTCTAGTATATTTTATTGCTCATCAAAGGAAGATAGTTTTCTGTGCTATTTGTTACTTTGCTAAGAGTTGTTAACAATTTTGTAAAATCTCATTCATCACGTTGAGTCTACACTACAGTCAATGAGTCACCCATACTACGTACCTCTGTCCATCCATGCTGGAGCAGGTGAATTCCTGGCGGCTTTGAGCAGAGGGGCGTTGGAATCACCCATCTGTGGTATCATCCATCACGTAGACGTAAAAATGAGCTTCAAGTGAAGGAGGTTCTATTAACCATTCATTTTGAGATAGAAAGAGTTTTTAACAAATGCCCTATCATCAAACAGGGGCTCTGGGTCTGATGAACTCCTGTCACAACTGGTATTGCCAGCCCTCAGCCCTCAGGGGTCTCCTGGGCTGTGCCCCCTGCCACATGTACTCCCAGGAGCAGCCCTTCTCTGCAAGGGTCCCACAGGCTGCAGGCACCCCTCTCAAGGCACCCTTGGCATCAGGCCTGGTTCCCAGCAACAACCAGTTTTTCCTATTTTTTAATTGAAGCCAAGTTGATTTATAATGTTACATAGTTTCAAGTATGCAACATAGTGATTTGAGATTTTTATAGATTATATACCTCAAATAAAGTTATACAATATTGGCTATATTCCCTGTGCTGTACATTACATGTTTGTTACTTATTTATTTTTTACCTAGTAGTTTGCAGGAGGCCATGACAACCCAAGTATTCTTGCCTGGAGAATTCCCAGACAGAGGAGCCTGTGGGCTACAGTCCATGGGGTCACAAAGACTCGGACACGACTGAGTGACTAAGCGAAGCACAGCACGGTGGCTTGTACCTCTAAATTCCCCTCCCTGATCAGCCCCTTTCCCCGCCTCCCCTGGGAAAACCACTAATTTGTTCTCTGCATCTGTGAGTCTGTTTCTATTCGGTGGAATCTAAAACAAAACCAATGAGTAAAAATAACAAAGCAGCAGCCAGCTTTGAGTGTGGTCCCCAGGGGAGTCCCCTCGCACTCCCCACGAACCTGAACTTACCTTCCCTCCAGCTCAGGCCCCAGGGAACCACCAGCTCCCTCCCCAGCTGAGAAAGACCCCTGGGGCAGCCAGGGCAGATGCTTCCCCCTCCACCCCCTACCCAGAGCTCCACGCCGGGGCTCCACGGGCTCTATGCCCCACGTGTATCACTGCTCCAGGATGTCTGCTTTTCGTAACTCCCTAGACCATCCTTCTACCTTCTAGATCCATCTCTGGCTTTCCTGGCCCCTGGAATCTAGATAAGAGTCCTTGCTGCCATCACAGCCAGGAAGGCAGCGGCACACTGGAATTCACTAGAGTTTCAAAAACTAACAAGAGCACCCGGGTCCACCCAGAAGTTTCTGTTTCTGACAATCAGGTGAAGAAATCCAGTAGAACTTTCGAATCTTTCCATCTGGCTTCAGAAAGTTCACCAGCACTAAAAGCAGAGAAAGAATGCAGGATAAATGAAAGAATTCTTGTTCTGTATTGTGTTTCACAAAGACCCATTAAGGCGAGCAGGAATCCATGCTACAAGGTCATGAAGGAGCCCTGGCTGGCAGACAGGGAAACTGAAAGAAAAACAAGCTGAAGTTTTGTGGAAAGTCCACTGGACAGAACAGACCAAGTGGATGTGGGGTGAAGTGTCGTCTGCCAGACCCTGTTCCTTTTTCTCTTGGGTAGTGATGGGAAACCACAGGCTCGCGGAACTGGGCCATGCGTGCTGCAGAGGGGGCAGCATCCTGTGAGGCTGGCAGGTGGAAGCAGATGGCATAGCAAGGGGAGGAAGGCCCTGGTGGGGAGAGTGAGACAAACATGGGTTTAGCAGGAAAGATGGAATCTCCACAACCTAAGAACGATGAAGCTGTTTTTGCAAAGCAGGTGTACTTCATGAGTTGGGGGGACACAGAGGGTTTTTCTGACTCGTACAAATTATACTTGGGTTGGGTAAGCCAACTGTTGAAAGGGATCTCAGCCTAGACAAATGAGAAGAAGATTCCAAAAGTTAATCCCTCACCAAGCTTCCTCAGGGCCAGATCGCCTGGTGAGGATGCCCATCGTCTAGCCCCAGGGGCATGATTTGTCCTAAGGCTCTGGAAGAAGGGCTTCCCTGGTGGCTCCAACAGTAAAGAATCTGCCCACAATGTGGGAGATCTAGGTTTGATCCATGGGTTGGGAGGATTCCCTGGAGTAGGGCATGGCAACCCACTCTAGTATTCTCGCTGGAGAACTCCATGGACAGAGGAGCCTGGAGGGCTACAGTCCATGGGGTGGCAAAGAGTCAGACATGACTGAGAAACTTTCATCTGGAAGAAGAGAGAGGTGGTTTGATTTTACAGACATCTTCCCCACTGTACATGGAGGAGGCCCAGGGAGGAGTTCCTGTCTCAGTGGCCACCACCACTGGCCTCCAGAAACACGACTGTGTTGTGGGTGAGATATGCAATCTACCTTGGGCTGTTATAACAAAAGAACGGCAAACTGGAGACTTAAACAAGCATCTGTTTCTCATAGTCCTCATGGTTGGGAAGTCCGAGGTCAGTGCGTCAGCAGATTGGGGGTCTAGCAAGGACCAGCTTCCTGGTTCCTAGATGGCATCTCCTGCTGTGTCTTCAAGTGATGGCAGGGGCAGGGAGCTCTCTGGGGTCTATTCTCTAAGAGCACTAATCCTATCCCTACATGCTTTTATGAACAGGATTGTATGTGGTTTTATAGGAATCTATTTTAAGAAAACAAAGTGCCCAGCACCTTGAACAGACTCCACACAACATAGAATGATAATTCATTTCCCCTCCATTCTTCCTCTGCTCTTGGTGCTGGTGACCCTTCTGAAGCCAGGTGGAAAGATTTAAAGGTTCTGCTGAGTTTCTTCACCTGGTTGTCAGAACAGACTCGCTCTCCTGTCACTCCCAAAGCTCCAGATCAGTAGGTTGGGCTGTTGGAGCAGTGTTCCTCAAACTGTAAACACCCAGGAACCTCCAGGATTATGTTCAAACAAGGATTCTGATTCAGCAAGTCTGGGGCAGAGCCGAAGAGTCTACATTTCTACCAAGTTTCCGGATGGTGCCAGGGTTGCCGGTCTGTGCTCCACACTTGGAGAAACAAGAAGTCAGGCTGGCCGCCCATAATTGGTGTGATCTCGGGTCTAGCTCAATGGCTGTCATTTTCACATTAGATCTCAGTACTGGTTCCCCCTCCCTCCTTTTTTTAATATATAATTTAATTTATTTATTTTTAATTGAAGGATAATTGTCCTACAATATTGTGTTGGTTTCTGCCAAGCATCAGCATGAATCAACCATAGGTATGCATATGTCCCCTCCCTCTTGAACCTCCCTCCCTCCTCCCTCCCCACCCCACCCCTCTAGATTGTTACAGAGCCCAGGCTTGAGTTCCCTGGGTCACACAGCAAATTCCCACTGGCTCTCTATCTTACATATGGTAATGTATGTTTCCATGTTACTCTCTCCACACATCCCACCTGCTCCTTCCTCCCCCCTACCCCTGCCATGTTCCACAAGTCTGGTCTCTCTGTCTGTGTCTCCATGGCCGCCCTTGCAGCCAGGTTCATCAGTACCATCTTTCGAGATTCCATGTACATGTGTTAATATATTATATTTGCTTTCCTGCTTTGAGGGCTCCCCGCAAACACAGTCTAATGAACCAGTGTCCTATCCAGTAGGTCAACATCTCCAGACCTAAATATGACTTTGCCCAAACTCCCAAGAAAAGATTAGGTCCAGACCCAGTGGAGTAGAATCCCTTTGCTCCCTAAGATACCCTACAGATGAAATAATGAGGCGACCCATGAGGAAAACACAGGATCATAGAGACTTGATGCTCCCATAGTTTTTCCTAGATCCTTTCTCTGGCATCTGAGATTCACATCCTCAGAGGAGACAAGACGGCCTACCTCCAACCCACAGTTGCCAGGATTGAGAAATCCTTAAGGAGCTTGAGATGGTTGGATGGCATCACCAACTCCATGAGTCTGAGCAGACTCCAGGAGAGAGTGGAGGACAGGGAAGCCTGGGGTGCTGCAGTCCATGGTGTTGCGAAGAGTTGGACATGACTGGGTGACACAATAACAGGAACTTGAAATTAAGGGTTGTTGCTTTTTCTCCTTTTGGATTTTTGAAAGTTAAAAAATTTCAAGCTCACAAGCCAGACAAAATGGATCTTCATATCAAAACAAGAAGGGCAGACTTCTTGTGCCAGAAGATAAGGACAACTCAAGAGAATGGCGGGGATATGTCGAAAGGATATAGACGCTAGCTTGGGATTCCCTGTAAGAGCCCTGTTTCCTTGTTTCTGTAGTTGGTGCTCTGACATCTGTGGCCTTGCTGACTCTGGAGGGACTGCCCCTCCCAGGGTTAGCTAATTCCTAGAGATAGTCAATAACTCCCCCAGAGCCTGTTTTTCACATGCAAATCAACCATTCTGGAGGCCTTACCCCAACCACATCCTCTATTGGGCTCTCAGAGTCTGGGTCCCTATTCTCCTGCCTGAATCACCCCGAGGCCAGGCTCTCGGCAAGGAGGGGCAGTTCCTGGGGCTCAGAGTCTGCTGAAAGGGTGAAACCAGCCCATCCTGAGCCTACCCAACGCACCTCACCCATTCCTTCCTGTGGAAATGATAATAAGGGCTCCCGCACTCTCCCCCTGCTTCCTCTGTCTCCTGACTGGCCCTGTACGGTGCTCCCCCACATGGGCTCGTGAGCATCCTCCCATGTCTAGGGATCCATGAGGAAGACACAGGTCTCCTTTCATGATGGTCATTGTCATATCTGTACATCCCACCATACCTGATTAAAACAATCCTGGCCACTCTTAACCCCCTGCCTCTGGTCAAAGTGGGGACAACTGACCATCAAAGTAATGATAATAATAGATTATGCCCCATTGCACTGAATGAGAACCATGAGTTCATAAACAAAATAGGGCTTCCCAAGTAGCACTCCTGGTAAAGAATCCACCTGACAATGCAGCAGATGCCAGAGACGTGGATTCCATCTCTGGGTCGGGAAGATCCCCTAGAGTAGGAAACGGCAACCCACTCCAGTATTCTTGCCTGGGAAGTTCCAAGGACAGAAGAGCCTGACAGGCAGAGGAGCCTGGCAGGCTGCAGTCCATGGGGCCGCAAAGAGTTAGACACAACTGAGCACATACACACAATTAAAAAAATAATAATAATAAATGAGGGAGAGAGAAAGCCCTTTCTTACAGTAGAATCTCCAAGGGATGTAGGAAGAACAAGGCAATCAGAATCCATTAAAACAAATGGTTAAGGCTTGATAGCAACAGGATGCTTATGCAATCTCAAAGTGTCTCCCCACAAATTACTTTTTAATCAGAAAGGAGAAATTTGAAACTTTATGAAAGAGAAGCCTGGTAGACACCACATTAACTGGAGAGGAAGTTCGTTCAGCATGGTGGAGAGGGATTAAACAAGCAAGAGGCCACGTGAAGCTTGGAAAAATCTCTAAGAAGGTTTTTGTCAATGAGGACTTTTAACTGAATCTTGGAAAATATCAGAAAATCAAATTAAACACAGGATCTTTGCTCCTGGCACTTCAGCTGATTGAATCTCTCTCAACTCAAACAAGCTGAAAGCGGGTGGTGCAACCGCTACTTGGCATTTGGGTAATTCTATTATTCCCAAAGTTCTTTTCCAAATGGTATCTCACTTAGAGCTGTTTTTCACAGCAGTTCTGTGATGCAAGGTATTGTGACCTCCTATTTCACCTACAAGCAAACTAAACCCAGAGGCTCATGATCTGTCCAAGGTCGCCCAACAGAGTCAGGACCTGATCCTAAGTTCCTGCCGACATTGCCCCAGGGTCCCCACCCCACCACAACTTCACTGTCGTCTGAATTCACTAGCACTATCTGTGTCCTTTGAAAAAATGCCAGGCGACCCCACATTACAGAGGAAAATGCTCTTGAGGGGGTAAGAAAAAAACACCTTCACACTTACTGGAAGACACCTCCACCACCATTGCTTTTTCTCTGGGGATCACAGTGACTTATAATACTAAATCTTTCGGAGCCCTATTTTTAGAAACATTACTAAATTTCACTGCTAGTTTCACGAACTTTTCTGCATGGTCTTATCATTTCCACATCTTATATGAAAAGCAGGAAGTTTCAGAGCCTACTAGAAAGCTGTTATTTCCACATCTGTGAGGGAGCTGGCACAAGGAAAGGAAGGATTTGAAAGTAGAATTATACCAAACAGGTGCAGGGCTTGTGAACAGAAAGGCCAGCTCGTATGGTCAGAGTGGAGCGCAGGCAGACCTGGCCAGTTTCCCTGAAAGTTAATTGGACAATCAAATTATTTTGCCTGCTGGTCTGAAGCTGTTTACTTGGTGGTTAAACATTTCATTGCAGTGCTGTGATATCTCATAGCTAGTTTTGAGGTGGAGTAAATGATTTGCCATGTTAGTATCTTTATAAAACTATTGCTATTATCTCTGCAAAGCACAGTCTCAGTTCCTCAGATATGTCAAGATGCCTTAGTGCACGGACGCTGACCACACAAACCTACCTTCAACCCTTGGTTCAATACTTATTACTGGAGAGAGCGTGAATGGTTATTTACTCTCTCAAAGACTTAGTTAACTCATCTATGAAATGGGAATATTAACATTACCTACCTCACAGTGTGTGAAGACTAAAGGAGATGTTAGGAGTGTAACACAGTTCCCTGTACATAGCGAGCAAGGGATAAGCACCATCCATGTTGATGATTTCCATGACAGTCATTTGCTTCGTGCAACGCAGAGGATGATACCAATTTACCATCAATGGGGCGGGTGCTCCAAAATGTGTTTCTAGCTCTGATGGGAGTGATGGTGATTCCCAAAGACTTATACCCACCTTTCTCACCAAGTCAGTAGCCTTGTGCATGTCTATAAGAGAGTTAATGGCAACAGTTAAAGGAAGTCAAAGTGACCCAGCACGAAACAGGACACCATCCTGCCAAATGAGCATCTGTTCCTTCTAACTTATTCATATTTTGGTGACCTCACAAAACAACTGTACTGTGGTAGACTGGATAAGCTGTCATGAGATGCTAGATGAGCTGTAGGTAATAAGTACATGTATGCATCCGCTTCAGGCTTTAAAACTCCACTGAAGGCCAATTGAACCATACAAAATATCCATTCCCTTTAGCCCTTTAGTCTAAAGAAATAATTACAAATAGTTAAATGTGCAAAATTATTTCCAGCAGGAGTATTTATAGACATGAGGACCTTATAAACAGCATATAAATCTAACCGGTTGAGAAGATTAAGGAAATTATAGGGTATTACTTGATGAAATTGTGTGCAACCGTTAAAATGATAAATGTGAAGACTGCATATGGAGTGGTCAGGATACAAGACCAGTATACAGAAATCAAGTGTATTTCTATATACTTGCAATGAACAGTATAAAAATGAAATCTTAAAAATGGCTCCACCAGAGACAAGAAAAGGGTATCCCCTCTCATCATTCCTTTTCAACATCATACTCGAATTCTGGCCAGTGCAATAAGACAAGAAAGAGAAACAAAAGGTGTACGGACTGGACAGGAAAGGAAAACAAGTCTTTGTAGATGACAGGATTGTCGGTAGATTCCAAAGGAGTCAACAACAACAACAAATTCCTGAAACTAACAAATAGTTACAGCAAAGCCAAAAGGTGAAAGATTGATATATAAAAGTCAGTTTCTACATACCAGTAATGAACAAATCAAATTTGAATTTAAAAACACAATACCATTTACATTAGCATCTAAAAATGAAATACTTAGGTATAAATATAGTAATACATACAAAATCTATTTGAAAACACTACAAAACTCTGATTAAACAGGCCAAAGAATAACTAAATAACTGGAGAAATATTCCGTGTTCATGGAACAAAAAGACTCAATGCTGTCAAGATGTCTATTCTTCCCAACTTGTTCTCAAGATTGAATGCAATCCCAATAAAAATCTCAGAGAGTTATCTTATGGATATTGACAACTTGATTCTAAACTTTGTATGGAGAAGCAAAGGATTCAGAACAGCCAATCAAATACTGAAAGAGAACAAAGTTGAAGGATGGTAGCTACTTGAATTCAAGACATAGTATAAAGCTACCATAATTAAGGCAGAATAGTTTGGTGAAAGAACAGACAAATAGATCAGTGGGACAGAACTGAGAGCCCAGAAATAGACCCACATTCATGTATTGAGCAGTGCAATCAGAGAAACATAATCTTTTCAACAAATGTTGATAGAAAAATTGGACATGCAAGTGCAAAAATGTGAATCTAAATCTCAGTCACACCCTCACACTCTTCACAAAAATTAATTCGAATGGATCATACACCTCTGTTTGTTTTTCATTGAAGTACAGCTGATTTACAACTTTGTGTTAATTTCTATTGTATAGCAAAGTGACTCAAATATACATAAATGTACATTCATTTTCATATTATTCTCTAGTATGGTTTATCATGCGGTATTGAACATAATTCCCTATGCTATACAGTAGAAACTTGTTGCTTATCCATTCTACATATAATAATTTCCATCTGTTACCCCCAAACTTCCAATCCATCACCCCCTCCCCCTTGGCAACCATAAGTCTGTTCTCTATGCACAGATCTATAATTAAAATGCAAAATTATAAAAGTAGGAGAAAATCTAAATAACTCTGGATAAGCAAGGAAAGATATAAGCACGAAGATCATGGCATCTGGTCCCATCACTTCATGGGAAATAGATGGGGAAACAGTGGAAACAGTGTCAGACTTTATTTTTTTGGGCTCCAAAATCACTGCTGATGGTGACTGCAGCCATGAAATTAGAAGACGCTTACTCCTTGGAAGAAAAGTTATGTCCAACCTAGATAGCATTTTCAAAAGCAGAGACTAAGGTCTTTGCCAACTAAGGTCCGTCTAGTCAAGGCTATGGTTTTTCCTGTGGTCATGTATGGATGTGAGAGTTGGACTGTGAAGAAGGCTGAGCACCGAAGAATTGATGCTTTGATTCATGGGGTCGCAAAGAGTCGGACACGACTGAGCAACTGAACTGAACTGGATAAGCTGATGATTTTTTAGATATAACACCAAAAGCCCGATCCATGAAATACATAATTGGTTAGCAGGACCTCGTTAAAATTAAAAACTGCTCTGAGAAAAACACTGTCAAAAGAAAGAGAAGACTATCTATAGACTGGGATAATGTATTTGTAAAAGACATCTCTGATAAATGACTATTATCCAAAATATATACAGAAATCTTAAAAGTCAACAATTAAAAAAAACCTCAACTTTAAAAAGGATAAAAGACTTGAACATATAGCTTACCAAAGACAGATAAATGGCAAATAAATATATGAAAAATTGTTCAACACCCTATGTCATCAGGGAATTGCAAATTAAAACAATAGTGAAATACCACTACACACCTATTAGAATGGCCAAAATTCAAAATGCTGACATGTTGGTGAGGATGCAGAGCAACAGCAGCTATCGCTCATTGCTGGTGAAAATGCAAAATAGTATAGACACTTCAAGAGTCAGTTGGCAGTTTCCTACAAAGCTTAACATACTCTTACAGTACAATCCAGCAATCAAACTCCTTGGTATTTACCCAGAGGGGCTGAACTTTTATGTCCACACAAAAATCTGAACATGAATGTTTATACTACTTTTATTCATAATTTTCAAAACTTGAAAGAAATCAAGATGCCCTCTAGAAGGGGAATGGAGAGAGAAACTGCATCCAAACAACAGAACATTTACTGTAGTTTTAGTTATTAAATACTCTTTCCAGACAGTCAAGGGGTGGAAGAAGAAGGGATAATATTTTGCTATTTCCATTTTATTCTTCCAATAAAACTGGAATAAGAAGGGAGGACTTCCCTGGCGGTCCAGTGGTTAAGACTCTGCCTGCCCATGCAGGGGACACAGGTTTGATTCCTCTCCCAGGAAGATTTCACATGCTGCAGAGCAACGAATCTCACGCGCCACGACTACTGAAGCCCACATGCCCTAGAGCCCATGCTCCAAAACAGGAGAGACCACCGCAGTGAGGAGCCCACGCACAGCAGCTAGAGAGGAGCCCCCACTTGCCGCAACTCGAGAAAAGCCTGTGTGGCAACAAAGACCCAGCACAGCCGAAAATAAAGAAAGAAAGAATTTTTGTTTAGATGGGAAGAATTGGGGAGGTGGGAGGAGGGCCACTGCTGTCACACGTTCTGATTTACTTCTTGGTTCTCATAACCCACAGTAAACATCTATTTGCCAGAACTTGACCTTTTTTTACCCCTTTATTCTTTCTTCCTTTTCGGCCTTCCTGCCTGTTTTCCCTCAATAAGCAATTATTGAGCCCCTGCCGCTAGGCACTTTTTCTGCAAAGTGGAATTTGACATTCCTAGATCCACACCATCCACATTCAACCCCAGCCCCACACTCCAAATACACAAGATCACAAAATGATCACACTTCTGGGCTTCTAGTTTTGCTTGTGTCTTAGCTTGGAATATACTTCTTTCCCATTCTCAGTCTACCAAAGTCCTGCTCATCTTTCAAGGGATGGTATAAAAGCCACCTCTTCCAGGAAGTCTTCTCTGATTTCCCTGACCAAAATTATTTCTTCCAGCTTCTACATTCCTATGCAACATTGCTGGTATCAACTTTATTTTTAATCAATATTTGTTAATAAAAATTTATTAACTCCACATATATAACTGTAGATTTACATAAATATCATCATCAAAACATCAGCAAAAACATCATCTATCTATTATTGATAGACTTCTTTGGAAGTTGATTGACTCACAAAACACACATACACTTTAGCCTTGGAATCCTTGAGTACTTTCTTTTAGATCATAATTTTTCTGTTTTTAATTTTATCACTGTATTCATACCAAAGGTTTTAATGACATAACACCTTTTGATATCAATGAGGAACCAGTTTTTCTTATAACAATCAGTTGTTGTAACAGATCCAAGTTTATTCTTTCACCTGAAGCGAAGTGTTTGTATGACTCAGAATATGTATAGTCTATCCTGGTGAACGAGCTTCCCTCATTGTTGAGTTGGTAAAGAATCGACCTGTAATGCAGGAGACTCTGCTTTATACAGAAAATACAGAATAAATGCTGAATTTTTACCTTGTTATTTACAGCGAAATAAAAATGAGTTGGTCCCGTAGTATCTTTGAGAGATGACTTTCAATTCCTTGGTCTGGAAGATCCCCTAGAGAAGGGGTAGGCTACCCACTCCATATTCTTGGGCTTTCCATGTGGCTCAGCTGGTAAAGAATCTGCCTGCAATGTGGGAGACCTGGGTTTGATCCCTGGGTTGGGAAGATTCCCTACCCACTCCAGTATTCTGGCCTGGAGAATTCCATGGACTGTCTATGCGGTCACAAAGAGTCAGACATGACTGCATGGAAAAAAAAGAAAAAATCTTGGTGAATATTCTATGAACACTTTCAGTTTATTTTTTTATCATATATTTTATCCTGTTTGCATCATAATTTATTGTACAAATATCTTTGACTTTCACTAGGGATTAGGTTCCTTGGAAGCAATGACCTTTTTAGATTCATATTTTATTTCCCTGAACTGAACTTAGTGCCAGACACACAAGAGGTGCCCAAGAAATGTTTATTAAATTGTCTTGCTCTTTAATCTGTAATACTTCTTGCATGATTATTAAACATGCCTGAGTCTGAGTTGGTGATGGACAGGGAGGCCTGGCGTGCTGCTATTCATGGGGTCGCAAAGAGTCGGACACGACTGAGTGACTGAATTGAACTGAACTGAGCATCAGAATATTTACTCATGTTGAAAGCTACATGAACTGTGCTCTTATTTTTTCTGCTTTTTAATTTTTAACAAAGAAAAGTTTCCCAAAAGTAAATTTCTATTTTTCCCCAAATTGTCTGGCACGTAAGAAATAGTTGTTCAATTTAGCTCAGTAAACAACTGGCATAGGGGTGTTTGGGAAGGTGGGGGAGGGGAGATATTTAAACAATCACAACGAAGAAAAAATCCCAAGATAAATGAAAGTGCCCCCCCAGACTTTCTTGCAGGTAATTTCAATGTATACTTGACCAGGCCCCATGATCTATGTTTAAGTGTTATTAACGACTTGTTCTGACTTCAGCCAGATAAAAGAGAAGGTCTTTTCATCTGGTTTTATGACAGGTCTTCCAGGCCTAGATCTACAGAGAATTCTCTTTCCAGTACTCTTGCCTGGAAAATTCCATGGACGGAGGAGCCTAGAAGGCTGCAGTCCATGGGGTCTCTGAGGGTCGGACACTACTGAGTGACTTTACTTTCACTTTTCATTTTCATGCATTGGAGAGGGAAATGGCAACCCACTCCAGTGTTCTTGCCTGGAGACTCCCAGGGACGGCGGAGCCTGGTGGGCTGCCGTCTATGGCGTCGCACAGAGTCGAACACGACTGAAGCGACTTAGCAGCAGCAGCAGCTGCAGTGGGGGCAGTCCTGGGCCAGAGGCACCAAGCAGCTGCTGCATCGGCGAAACCTCAGCAGAGCCGGTTCCGGCCGAGTGAGCACACTGCCACCTTCTGGTAGGAACGGGGAAATGCAGATCGTTAGGGCCCCGAAGGCATCACCTTGATATGATGCTGATAGGGAGTCCGCCTGAAGGTCAGACGCATTTCCAACCCACACAGGTAGCAAACAACCCGAGCCCTGGGTACACAGCTCTGCGCGCACTCTGAGAGACTATTCTACACAGAGACACAGCAGTGGACAAACAGACCGAAATCCCTGCTCCCGTGGAGCATAAATTCTAATGGGGAGACAGGCACACAACAAACACAATAAATATGCAAATTATTTACATAGGAGAAAACACTAATGCAAAACCATGAAAGGGGGCAGGACAAGGAAGTGGGGGCTGCCATTTTACTAGAGGGTCCGAGAAGGCCTCCTTTCTTGGGAGGAGGACGGTGGGAGAGGGTATCATGTCAAGAGGAAGCCTGAAATGTGGGGGTCGGCCCTCCAAGGGTGTTGCAGGTGTCTTGTGGAGCAGGCAGGGCTCTGTGCCCCAGAAAGCCCAGCACAAAGGGCTGTAGTCAGGGGGACATGAAACCACTTTGCTTAGAAGCCACGCAGACAGATGAGAGGCCCTGTAGGCTTCTGACAAGCCAAGTGGTCCCGACGAGCTTCTGGCTTTGCTAACCTCATTTTCTTCTTCTATAAAAAGGGATCTGAGTTCATATCATCACAACATTTCTGAGATAAGTGGGTGTGTGTTAGTTAGTCATGTCTGACTCTTTGTGACCCCCTGGACTGTAGCCCGCAAAGTCTCCTCTATCCATGGGATTCTCCAGTCAAGAATACTGGAAATGGATTGCCATTCCCTTCTCCAGAGCATCTTCTCAACCAGGGATCAAACCCACGTGATATCCAGAGATAAGTGGGTAATGAGATAAAAGCACATTGTCCAAGCTCAGTAAATCATAGTCTTTTTAAAAATGAAATCTCAAAGAAGTCTCTCTTCTACAAACATTTCCCCATCACTTTCTCTGGCAGGGGCGGTCTCCTTCCAGGGAAGGCACACGAAGCCCACCTTTGAGATTCAAATATTCAGGTTGACAGAGAATCGGAAACATCTATTCAAAGCCTTCCAGCTGCTCTGGCTTACAAGCTAGTTCTGATTGATGGGTGGGGCTTGGGGTTCAGTTCAGTTCAGTTCAGTCACTCAGTCGTGTCCGACTCTTTGCGACCCCATGAATCACAGCACGCCAGGCCTCCCTGTCCATCACCATCTCCTGGAGTTCACTCAAACTCATGTCCATCAAGCCAGTGATGCCATTCAGCCATCTCATCCTCTGTCGTCCCCTTCTCCTCCTGCCCCCAATCCCTCCCAGCATCAGAGTCTTTTCCAATGAGTCAACTCTTCACATGAGGTGGCCAAAGTACTGGAGCTTCAGCTTTAGTATCATTCCTTCCAAAGAACACCCAGGGCTGATCTCCTTCAGAATGGACTGGTTGGATCTCCTTGCAGTCCAAGGGACTCTCAAGAGTCTTCTCCAATACCACAGTTCAAAAGCATCAATTCTCCGGTGCTCAGTTTTCTTCACAGTCCAACTCTCACATCCATACATGAGCACTGGAAAAACCATAGCCTTGACTAGACGGACCTTTGTTGGCAAAGTAATGTCTCTGCTTTTCAATATGCTATCTAGGTCATAACTTTTCTTCCAAGGAGTAAGCATCTTTTAATCTCATGGCTGCAGTCACCATCTGCAGTGATTTTGGAGCCCCAAAAGATAAAGTCTGACCCTGTTTCCACTGTTTCCCCATCTATTTCCCATGAAGCGATAGGACCAGATGCCATGATCTTCGTTTTCTGAATATTGAGCTTTAAGCCAACTTCTTTGCTTTCCTCTTTCACTTTCATCAAGAGGCTTTTTAGTTCCTCTTCACTTTCTGCCATAAGGGCTTGGGGTACAGCAGCTCAAATCCGGGTCTCAGTTCCCTATCCTGGAATCAAGCCCAAACTGTGGCACTTAGAGTGCCAAATCCTAGCCACTAGTGATGAGGGCCTCTGGGTGTGATGTAAGTCCCTCCCTGGTCCTTGTCTTCTTTGGAGAAAAAAAATTCAACAAAGATCCCTTGGCTTATTTACAAACAGAAATAGACTCACAGACTTAGAGAACAAACTTACGATTCCCTGAGGGAAGGGTGGGAGAGAAGAGACAAATCAGGATTTGGGGATGGACATGTACACTCTGCTATATTTAAAATAAGAACTTATTGTGTAGCACCGGAAACTCTGCTCAATATTATGTAGCAACCTAAATGGAAAAACAATTTGAAAAAGAATAGATGCATGTCCATTCTGAAGGAGATCAACCCTGGGATTTCTTTGGAAGGAATGATGCTAAAGCTGAAACTCCAGTACTTTGGCCACCTCATGCGAAGAGTTGACTCATTGGAAAAGACTCTGATGATGGGAGGGATTGGGGAACAACCTAAATGGAAAAACAATTTGAAAAAGAATAGATGCATGTATATGTATAACTCAATCACTTTGCTATACACCTAAAACATGGTTAATCACCTCTACTCCAATCTAAAATAAAAAAGGTTTTAAAAATTCAGCTAAAAGACTGAGTAGTGTAACAAGTTCTTTATTAGCAGAAAGTAAATGTGGATGAGTGGGCTTGGAGGGTGTGGCACTTTTAGGATGGCTTGTATTGCCTACAGGGGCAGCTCTCTAGGTTCCCTCTGGCCAATCATCTTGCTCGTTGCCCACTTCTGATCTGGCTCAAAGTCTTTCCCGATGTATGTGCGCATCTTTTAGCCAGGACGGATTCCAGTGCTAGGTCTCTCAGAGGTTGGCAAGACATATTGTAGGTTGGCGCCCCCTCCCTTTTTGACCCCCAACATCAGAAAAAATTTTTTTTATTTTTTAAGTAGGTTTACATTTTTAAAAAAATGTTTCAAAGCATGACAAGAGTTCATGAAAAGGGAAAATGCAAATGTTACTCAGTTGTATCCAAGGCTTTGAGATCCCATGGACTGCAGCCTACCAGGCTCCTCTGTCCATGGAATTCTCTAGGCAATAATACTGGAACAGGTAGCTGCTCCCTTCTCCAGGAGATCTTCCTGACCCAGGAATCGAAAGTCACCTGTCAAAGATACTAGGCCACCGACTCATTTTTATTTTGCTGTAAATAAAAAGGTAAAAATTGAGCATTTACTCTTCATTTCCTATATAAACTGACCCTCAGGGTAATCAAATTATTGATGAGGGTAATTTTCTGTTTTTAGAAGTATTATGTCTAATAAATGAAAAAGAAATAATATAATATTACCATTTTATAAATACATAATGACAGTGGGTCTAAACAATGATGATCTATGGCTGCAAACATCACAACCAGAAGACAACCAGCCTTATGTGTCTAGAAGAACTCCACTCCACCTATGAAGGATTCTTGCCAAAATATCAAAATTGAATCAGATCAAACCCAATAACTACCAAGTTACAGAATAAAAATGAGATAGAAAGATGTAATAAACACCACCAACAGCATGCAGTGATGAAGATCAGACCATGGGCAGTTCTGTAGAATAAATATCCAGTCCAACAACCAAAAAAATAAAATAATATTTCAGTGAGGAAGAGAGAAAAGAGGAGGGGAAAGTGGCAGGAACCGGAAAGGGAGAAGGGGAACCTACAGATTAAAAAAACATTTCAGAACTCCTATAGATCTTATTTAGATCATAATTCAAGCAACTTCCAATGTCTTAAATCTTTGAGACAAACCAGAACTTCCCTGGTTGAGCAGTGGTAAAGAATTCTCCTGCCAAAGCAGGAGACACCAGCGACTTGGGTTTGATCCCTGGGTCGGGAAGATCCCCCGGAGGAGGTCATGGCAACCCACTCCAGTATTCTTGCCTGAAAATTCTATGGACAGAGGAGCCTGGCGGGCTACAGTCCATGGGGCCACAAAGAGTCAGACACGACTGAGCACACAAGCGCATATATATACATATATATACATATATATATATATGCTCATACAAATATATACATGTATTTGGCTCAAGTAAAATTTCCTGTTTCTTTCCTAGATCAACTGATTAATTTTTTGTTAGCAAGAGGATACAGAATCGGGGATGAGGAGTAGAGTGAGTGTATTATATGTATATAGTGAAGCCCTCTACAAGTGAACCAGTTCCATTCCAAGAGCATGTTCATAAGTCTAATCTGTTCATAAATCCAACAAAGTTAACCTAGGTACCCAACTAATACGTTCGGCTATACAGTATTGTACTGTAATAGGTTTACAATACTTTTCACACAAATAATACGTAAAAAACAAACAAGGAAGACATTTTTAATCTGCCAGTACAGTACCTTGAAGTACAGTAGTAGAGCTGGCACACAGGGGCTGGCATCAAGTGAACAGGCAAGAAGAGTTACTGACTGGAGGAGGGAGAGGAAGTGGGAGATGGTAGAGCTTAAGGGTCATCAGCAACAGGAGACGGAGGGCGAGATGCAATTTCACTCACACCTGACATTGACGGAACGCACATTTGAACGTTTGCAACTTGAAGGTTTGTACATAGGGGACTTAAATGTTCAAGCTGGATAATGGATACAAGGGAGTTTATTACACAATGACCTCTATATTCATTCATGTTTTAGATTTTCTATTATGAGCTAAAATTTTTATAGTCAAGAATCTGAAAATGAGGTTTGACTCAAACTTTATCTGGGAAAACTAAACTAACAAAGGAAAAAACAATTTGTTTGACACTTAACGAAAACAAAAGTGCTAATTGCTCAGTCATGTCCAACTCTGCAACCCCCATGGACTGTAGCCTGCCAGGCTCCTCTGTCTATGGAATCCTCCAGGCATCCCTTCTCCAGGGGATCTTCCTGGCCCAGGGATCAAACCTAGATCTCCTGCTTTGCAGGTGGATTCTTTACTACCTGAGCCACCAGGGAAGCCGTACATGATGTAGTTTAAAACTATCCACGCACCAATTTTCAGAAAGAACAGAGTCAATCCTCAGTAGATCTATGATGTGCTTTGCTGCACTCTTGAGTTTCACAGTGAATCCAGAAAGCTAGTTGGGTGCTTTTGCCCAGTACAAGTGCTTCATCCCTTTCCCCAGGAGCCTTCCCTAATTCTTTGATAGTAAAGTCACACTCACTGAAGCAGCATCTGAGGTCTTCTTTGTTGGTTTCTATTACCAACTGCTCTAATGCAGCCAGGTCTTCACGTGTCAGTGACTTGGCAGATGTTTTGACTAGTTCTTCCAATACCACTTTCAAACTTTCATGAAGTCCCAATCTCTTTTGCAAGAGTTGAAATCCACTTTGCAGTGATGTGCATTCTGTTGAGGTCACGCTCTCCGGAAGCTGACCACATCAATCACGTAGAAAGAGAGAAAAATGGGTGGGGATCAACTCTACTTCTTCATTTTAGGTAGAAAGAAAATGCCTACTTAAGACAAAATACAAAACATAATTCTGGAGTGAAAAATGGGGAGAGGTGGTTTAGCAATGATTGATTCTCTCTGGCCAGTGCATTAGGGAACGTTAACGCTAGTTAGCTTGGACTTCCTTCAACCCACCTCTCTTGAGGCAACTGGGTGCCATCTACTCCTTCAGTCCCATTCCTGGGCATATATTCAGATAAAACTATGATTCAAAAAGATACATGCAGCCCTAAATTCATAGCAGTACTATTCACAATAACTAAGACATGGAAATAGCCTAAATATCCAACAACAGATGAATGGATAAAGAAGAGGTGATTTTATATACATATATATGTACGTATGTGTGTGTATATATATGTGTGTGTATACACACACAATAAAATACTACTCAGCCTCAAGACGGAGAAGGCAATGGCACCCCACTCCAGTACTCTTGCCTGGAAAATCCCATGGACGGAGGAGCCTGGTGGGCTGCAGTCCATGGGGTCGCTGAGTCGGACACGACTGAGCGACTTCACTTTCACTTCTCACTTTCATGCATTGGAGAAGGAAATGGCAACCCACTCCAGTGTTCTTGCCTGGAGAATCCCAGGGACAGGGGAGCCTGGTGGGCTACCGTCTATGGGGTCACACAGAGTCGGACACGACTGAAGTGACTTAGCAGCAGCAGCAGCAGCAGCAGCAGCAGCAGCAGCCTCAAGAAAGAATGGAATAATGCCATTTGTAGCAACATGGATGGACCTAGAGACTATCATACCAAATTAAGTAAGCCAGACAGAGAAAGACAAATATTATATGATATCACTTACATGCGAAATCTCAAATATGACAAAAATGAACCTGTCTATGAAACAGACTCACAAACATAGAGAACAAACTTATGGTCACCAAGAGGGAGGGAAGAGGGGGCTGGATTAAGAGTTTGGGGTTAGCAGATGCAAACTATTATATATAAGATGGATAAACAACAAGGCCCTACTGTATAGCACAGGGAACTATATTCAGTATCCTGTAATAAACCATAATGGGAAAGAAAAGAACTGGTAACTGGGGGGGAACACAGACAACAAATAGCCAGGTAGCAAGGATCCTATATTTAAAGAAGAAAAAACCTACTCCCTTAAAAGCATTAGTGACTGATGAAGAATTTCCTGACTTTCGGGGAAGAATCTCAGAAGACACGGGATGCACCATGTATCTCACACTAAACCAGAAGTCCTTTCCAGTCACTACAGTTTTGAGAACTTTTCTCATCTCCCTGTCCCTCCTGCCATGGCCACCTCTCTTGATCCTATTTTCCTCCTCTTAGCTTGGCATCTTGCTCCTTCCCAAAAGAGAGCTCAGCATCCTCTCCCCTCTCTTACGTAGAAGAGTCCAGCTTTTGATCCCGTGAATCCAGAAGTGCAGATTCCATTCATTGCAACTTGAAGCACAAAATGACACACCTCCATCCTCCAGCACATCTCTGCTTAGGGGCCCCCAGCAGACTGGGTATCTGTATTTGAGTTTATCCTTCATGGCCTCCAGTGATCAAACCATCCATATGTTCCTTCCAGTCACAGACCGTGTTCTCCCCGCAACAAACTGGTGAATGCTGTTTTCTTCATATAAGAAAAGAAAACTGATGGAGAAATTGTGAGAGATGAGTATTTTCTTCTTTGTGCTTACCTGTATTGTCTGAATGTTCTATAATATAAGCATCTATTTAAAATGTTACTTTTTTAAAAGATTGCATTGAGCATGAAAAGTTAGCATACATAATAGTGACAATGAAACTGAGTTTTAACCTACAAATTATATCTTTAAAGAGAAAAGTGTATTTTTTTTTCCTTTATGTCAAAGTGAAGAAGCATAAAAACTTTTCTATTCGTTGTGTTTTTCCTGGTTAATCACCTGTATGCTCCATTGTTTGATTTTCCTCACATCATTTTTGGGAAAATGCTATTTAACAAGAATTCTGATAAATGTCGTGAAAGTAGCCGAGGAGCAGTTTGTATCCAGCACGTTGCTAATACAATCAGGAGGACTTTAACCATTCAGGAAGGAACTCCCTGCCCTTTGTTTAACTAAAACAGCTTCTCTTGAACATTAAAAAAAAAAAAAAAAAAACTTTCCTGACTAGTATTTACATGAAGAGCTGCCTGTGTTAAAAAGTGTACAGCCCATTAAGCAAAATTGTTATGCCAACTATGTATTTCATCGTGTCAACGACCACCCTCAAAGAGAAGCAGATGTGTTCCCTTCCTCTGAAGTAGGGAGAGAAGCCCACCAGGCCAGTCTGATGGTGAAGTGAGGCTTAATCTCTGCAGTAACAACTTCTGAGAAATCTCCTCTGGGCTGTGTATCTATCACTTGCTATAAACCGACAACTTTGCAATTGATGGTGTCACGTTTCTGAGCAAGGCTTGATTCTCTTCCTCATCCTTCAGCCAAAATCCTCACCTTGCACAAAAATCAAGAAGGGAAAGACCAATTCCAACAAGATAAACTTGACTGGTCATCTGTCCAGCAAACCAAGCCAATGACTAAGGACTCTGGTGTCACGCTAAGAGGGTTCTGCTGAGGCTGGAGCAGTCTCCTCCAAAGCTGGTGGTGGTGACCTGCACCCCTTCCTGTGTCCCCATGTCAGGGCTCTGCCACCCACTCCCTCACCAAACGAGAGCCCGGAAGTCACCCTTCGCTCCTTCTCTCTTACCTCCACAGCCAGTCGACTGCAAGTTCTCCCAGCTCAACTTTCTAACCATTTCTTCACTTATCTCTTCTTTTCATTCCTGCCCCTTGGACATTGCACTTCTTTTCACCTTTCGTTTATAAAATTTATTCTTTACAGCCAACTAGGCTGAAGAAGCCTGGGAATAAAGTTTGCAACAAAGTTAGTAAAGTCTTTGCCTCATAACAACAGCAAAGCTGGCACTATCCTACTTCAGTTCTTTGTTCTCTATCAGATATGCAAGGGTAATGGGCTCTGATGGTCTTCTTGTCCTTCCAAACCCACCATCATATCTTACTTGAACTCCTCCAGCAGCCCTCTCTGCTTTGCACAATAAAGTCCCTTCCTCAACCTGGTTCTCTAGAGTCTCTGACCAGGGGGCAGGCTCTGTCCACTTGCCTTCTCATCATGCCCTGCTTCACTCTGTGTGTTCCTCCCATAACTGCATCTCAGAGTGTGTGCCCTGACTTCAGCAACCCATTCACATCCCGTACGCATCTCATGACTTAATCCTATTTGTAACCTACAACCTAATCCAGTATCTCCTTCTTCGGATCTTTTCTTATTCACAACTGGCCCCAAACACACACACAGACCTCTGAACTCCTGGAATGCCCTGTGTGTGTCTATTATGACACTTAGCTTGTTGAAGTAGTAGTATTTTCTATCAACATGCTTCCTATCTTGAAGGCAGAGTTCTGTATTCATCTTTATATCTCTAAGCCCCAGCCAAGTATACAGAAAACTTACTGAATATTTAGTGACTAAATGCATGAATGTCACAGAAGAAACCACAATGATGTTAAAGTTTTGACTGAAAGATATGACTTTTCAGATAGCAAAGATGAATCTTTAGTAAGAAATGCATTCTATTCGTGAAATTTAAAGAACCATTGGTGAGCAAGTGTTTTATAGCTAACAATTTTCCCTATCATGTGATTCTGAATTTTTTTTCATATTACCAATTGCTGTCATATAGGAGACAGCAATCTATACAGAGATTTATATGAATAATATTGATAATTTCAGATAATTGTAATGCAAAGATTATATATTTAATTTGGGGGAGAAATCAAGGAAAACTTTAAGAAATCTAAAGAAGATTCTTCTTTCTCAATTAAGCACAAACTTCAAGAAATTGAAAACAAGAAGTAATTGAAGCTACATGTGGAAGAACCATGAGGATCCACAAAGCAAAGGAAATTTCAACATTCTGGTGTTACCCCAAGTAGAGAGAAGAATTTATGCGGAGTTAAAATAGCTAACAAGATTATTCTCACAAGAGAAACTAAAAAGAAGAGAAGGGACAAAAAAAGAAGGACAAAAAATGACAGAAACAAAACTGGAGTGACTAAAGGAAATTATTTCCATTCAGCTTTGTGGAAAAATAAATCCATATATTCAAACAGAATATTAGCAGCTGCTCTGTGGCATCACTGGGAGTTCTGAGTGAATGGAAACAGAGTTGTTATGTGTTATTGATGATTTCTTCTGTACTGGCATCAACTGTGATTCCCATTATTGTATCAGTTGTCTATTGCTGTGTAACAAAATATCAGAACTGGGTGGGTTATTCATGATTCTCTGGTTGGCACCTTGAGTTGGGCTCAGCTAGGTCTTCTGCTGGTCTCACCTAGAGTCACTCATGAGGCCCCAGTCATCTGATGGATTGCTTGGCATGATTCCTCCATGTAGCTTACATGTCTGTCTGCCGTTCTCCATGTGCTCGTTCATTCTTAAGGAGACCAGTCCGGATTTCTTTACATGGAGGTCTAGGGGAGCAGGAAAGACTGAACTCCGATGCACGAATGCTTTTTGAGCCATCTTATGTCCCGTGTGCTAATGTCCCACGAGCTTAAGCAAGTCATATGGCCATATCTCTATTTCAGGAGCAAACATACTCTCTCTTTTTTTTTAAGGTCTGTATTTTCTTTAAACAGGAAAGACTGAACTCCGATGCACGAATGCTTTTTGAGCCATCTTATGTCCCGTGTGCTAATGTCCCACGAGCTTAAGCAAGTCATATGGCCATATCTCTATTTCAGGAGCAAACATACTCTCTCTTTTTTTTTAAGGTCTGTATTTTCTTTATTTGTAGATATTTGACTGCACTGGGTCTTAGTTGCAGCATGTAGGATCTTTAGTTGCAGTACGTGAATTCTTAGTTGCAGCATGTGGGATCTAGTACCCTGACCAGGGATCAAACGAATCTGGGCTCCCTGCATTGGGAGTGCCAAGTCTTAGCCACTGGACCACCAGAGAAGTCCAAGACATACTCTGTCTCTTGAAGGAAGGAGCAGAAAATCCACATCGCACAGGGCACATACAGAGGAAGAGGAGGAACTTGTGATTGTTAAACAACCGACCTCAAATGTCTCTTCTAATTTATTTCTGAGATATCTGCAGATGCTCAAGAGGCCAGTAGAATTTGTATCTGGCACATCCAAAAACTGGTTCAGTCTAGTGGAGGCTGACAAAGAAAATCAAACTGAGCAACGATCTCAGAGACCAGGATGCTGTCCGTGGCCTGGAAGGCGTGTCCCTTTCTCTCCACATGTGCACTCAGCATGTCATGCTCTCTTTAAAAATCATCCTGTTTCTGCAGTAACAGGCCCAGGCTTCTTGGTGTGGTGTTCCAAGCCCTTCACTATTTTGCCCTCTCTGCCTGTGGTTTGTTGGTTACAGTAAGCTGGCTGATGTGTATTTAGTAAAAACATAGTCAACTACTGTGTTTGATACATAATGAATCAATGACAATAGAAGCTATTTCTTGCTCACTTAAAAATATCAGCGGTGACGTACTGGTGGGGCAATCCTCTTTTACAAATTTGTTATGGTCACCAGGGTGACAGTTTCTGCCATCGTCAAACACGCCTCTCATAACCATGTGGGCAGTGTCCCCATTCCAACCATCTGGAAGGGAACTAGGGCAGGGGAGACCTGTACGGGAGGCTGAAGCCCAAATCCCAGGCTTGGCGTTGTGCAAATCAGTTCTGCTTAGTTCTGTTAGATCCCAGTCGTGTGGTTACCAGAACACATCCTTCATACCCGCATTCCAAATCTTCCATCACTTCACCACATCTTGGTGTCAAACGCTCTTCTTTCTTTTCTCCAACGGACAAACTCATATTTGTTATGAAGACCTAGCTCTATTTTGTCACTTCCTCGGTGAAACCATCCCCAGCTCCAGAAAGTTACTCAGGCTTTGTACTTACCCCCACTAAAGCACCAAGAGTACTGATTAACTAGACTTATTATTCAAAGTACTGATTAACTAGACTTCGCTAGGCTTCAAGGTCTCC
Organism: Cephalophus harveyi; assembly: GCA_006410635.1. Taxonomy (NCBI): domain Eukaryota; kingdom Metazoa; phylum Chordata; class Mammalia; order Artiodactyla; family Bovidae; genus Cephalophus; species Cephalophus harveyi. The sequence goes on from SJYT01056215.1 coordinate 170,271, forward strand.
TGGGTGGGAAGATGCAATATTCACCATGGCATGGGGAGCACACAGCTCACCATCTAGACATGGCACAGAAGATTTGAGTGAAGGAAGGTGGTTTCGAATTCAGGTCATCAGGCAAGTCCTAAAAGCCACTCTGCCTTCCGTATTCCCATCTAGTGGTATTCCAGAATATTCCACCACACTGCGGAGTGATCAGAGAAGGGTCGCGACTACCATTTCTGAGCATCATGGCCAAAGCGGGCCTAGCCCACACTTTTTCTTCATGTTCTTTCTTATCTGGGAGATCCTAGGGCTCTAGCAGGAAAGAAATGCTCTGTAATAGCCAAACCACAGCTCAGCAGTGAGCTAGAGGCCAGAGCACCACGTCAGCTGTGCCTGCTCCCCCATCAAAAAGCAGCAAAAATATAAACCCTCACTGGAAATGAAACACAAATTAAAATAGAGACACTTTTCTTTCAATTATCTTAGAAAACATTTTTAAAAATTTTAAATTTACTGAAAAGGGTGATACATTTCCTATCAACTTAACAAAGCCTTCAACAAACTTTAATGCTTAACACTCACCAAGACATGTTGAGACAGGGACTGTCATCATCTTCAGATAGAAATAGATGCTGAGTAATATACCTAGAAAGCAACTTGGCAGAACATAGCAGGAGACGTTACAGTGTTCATATCTTCTGCTCCAAGCTTCTATGTCTAGAAATATACACTCAATAAATGAGCGAAGAGATCAGCAAAAACTTGAACACACGTGTGTTCATTATAATATTCTTTACCGTACAACAAAAAGGAGCAACCTAAATGTATAGGTTTAAAACATGTAAGTTTTTGAAAGATTTTTAAAATGCATACAAAGTATAAATAACACAAGTCCTGGCTGATATAAACAATTGAATATATAGGGAGAGAAGAGTCAAATCTCTCATGGAGAAGAATTCCAAGTAATATATGTAGATTCTTCATTTTCAAGAGGGTAAGCCTAACTCCTACTCCTGAGGTGTGGGTAGAGACAGTTGCTCAAAGTTGACAATGTGGAAAGGGGGCATGATAACTTTATAGGGGGTCAACCCAGTGACCAAAGTGAGCATAACAGCAGTCATTATGTTGGCACCATCTTCCCTTGATATGATGTGAGGAGGATGATATTTACTTCTCTGGTCTGCTTCCCGAAACCCATGACCCCAGGCAACCATGAGAAAAAATTATCAGACAAATCCCATCAGATGAATGTTCTGTAAGACACCCACCAAGGTCTGCGTGCCTCAGGGCCTTTGGGCCTATCTCAGCCTGCATTCCTGGAGACTGCCGGCTCCTTCTGTTCTAGTCCTTCCCAGTTATGCCTAAATGTCCTTCCTCCGTGACATCAGCCCTATCATATCACTGCTGTTGTGCAGGGCTGAGTCGCTAAGTCAGCTCAGTTGTGTCCGACTCTTTGAGACTCCATGGACTGTAGCCCACCAGGCTCCTCTCTCCATGGGATTTTCCAGGCAAGAATACTGGAGTGGGTTGCCATGCCCTCCTCCAGGGGATCTTCACAACCCAGGGATCGAACCCGCACCTATTACGTCTCCTGCATTGGCAGGGAAGTTCTTTACCACTAGCGGTACCTGGGAAGCCCTGGGAACACCTGCTGTTATTTCCTATCAAATGCCATGTTCCTTCATCAAGTTCAGCTTTTTGTAATCAGGTATTTGTCTGCCCATTTATTCATTACCTGACTCCTCTGTTAGTCCCTTCGCTTCTTGACAGAGAAAACTATGCTTCTCTTATTATTTTATACCCTATAAATATATGAATAAATAAAATAATGGCTTTATATCAAGATCTAGATATCTAGAAAGAGCTATTGAATGAATAGTAGTCATTCTGCCTGAACTAGGATGCCATTTGCTTTCTTTTTGTTTTCCAGTAATTTTTTTCAAAATTTAGTATAAATACGTATTATTTTGTAGTAAGAGAAACAAATGTATATAATTAAATGAAATATATATTTTAAGTGAAAGCAGTGGGAATGCTTCGAAAGAATCCTAGCCTCCAATCCGGGCACCTACAAAAGTGACGAAACCTGTCCAGCACCAGGTCAGGTCCCCAGGCTGACACCATGATGAGGGGCCTCATTGTTCACAATGGAGAGGGCTCTGTCCCATTTGGGGTCCAGGGGCATCTGAGGCTGGGTGGCTCAAGGCAGGTCTTCCAGCTGGCAGCATCCTTGTGGTCCCTCCCAAGCTCCCAAACATCAAAGCCTGTGAACCTCTTAAGTGGGTTCCTACTCCCTTTCAAAGGATCAAGTGGGTCTGTCTCTCTGTCCCAGAAGTCTGACCATACTCGGCCTACTGCTCCTCCAGTCACAGGTCTGGATGGAAGAATATTGCGGGTGGGTGGCCTCTCTCCTGCAGGCAGGAAGAGGCAGTGAGGATTCTTTCCCACAGAAGGAATACAGACAAGACTGGTGAGTTTCCCAAACATCCGTACTGGCAAAAGCAGGCTTGCTCCAGCCCAAATCATTAATTCTGGCTAGTCAAATTCTCCAGTTTAGGAGCTGGGACACTGCTTCCTGCCCAGGCTGTGCTAAATTGCTTCAGTTGTGTCTGACTCTTTTCGACCCTTTGGACTATAGCCTGCCAGGCTCCTCTCTCTGTGGGTTTTTCCAGGTAGGAATACTGGAGTGGGTTGCCATTTCCTTCTCCAGGAGATCTTCCCAGCCCAGGGATCAAACCTGTATCTCTTACGTCTCCGGCATTGGCAGGCAAGCTCTTTACCCCTAGTGTCACCCGGAAAGCCCTGCCCCAGAGCTGGCAACAAACTCAGCAAAGAGCACAGGCTCGTGAAGCTTTGTAAACCCCCCAAACAGGGGCTTGAGAATGTAATGGGTTTTTTTTTCCTCCAAAGAGTCCTCAAAAGACCCCCAAAGTAGCCAGAAAATGCAGTTCCCAGCTGGGGTGGCAAAGAGTTTCATTCTGAGTTCCAGCCGGAAGAGTGAAAAGGCAGCAGCGTCCCCGGCGAAACTCCTGGAATTTTTCAATGTCAGAGAAGATGTGGCACCTGAAACTGTCCTTGAATTCTCTTTAGTTTGCAATTTCAAAAACGTTCAGGAGAACTTAAAACGGGAAGTTCCCGTAGCTCTTTGGGCCAGAAATGGGAATGCGCTGGGGGTGAGTAATGACTCTCAATGTCCTGACCTCTGGGACACAAAATAGTCTGGAGATTGTGAAAAGACAGCAATGGGGAAAGTGTCAGCATTCTAACCACAATCTGGGGCAGAGGTTACGGCTGGAGCCAAGGCTGCACTGAGTGAACACTGACGCTAGCCTGGAAGACAGTGACTCACCAGTTTCTGATGAGCACAGACGCGTCTTAAGCCAGCACACTTCTGTTTTACTCATCAAGCTGAACCTGGAAGTCAAAGGCAAGGTGTCCAAAGTGACACTGAAGCGATGGAGAAATGGCATCGCGAGTCGACAGAGCACTGCTCTCTGTCCTGGGCTATTTGCTCAGCTGGCAGCAGGTACCTTCAGTGACTGCCACCCTGGATGGTTAAGTAGCAAGCAAACAAGAACATTCAAATAGTTGCGGTGTAACACAAGGAAGAACTAACGACGCAAACACACCCGAAGGTGGGAATGAAAAAGAAAAGCATATCCGGTTTGTGGTCCTGTAGCGTCCAGAACTGCTATACGTCTTTCCTCTCCCTCTATTTAAGTATGATTAGCCTTTGGAAGAGTTTTCTGAGTTTTTTCCACTTTCCACTCAATCCATGGTGGATGTTTGAACACTCTTTCCATGCCCACAGTAAGACTCAGAAGCAAATTTGTACAGATACTAAAGTAAGAAGTGGGGAGGGGAGAACTATAAATACCAAATGAAAAACTCATCCTAAATAAAACTCATTCTAAAGGATTTTGGAAGCATATGGATAAAATACTTTGCCAGAAGGGACAAATGAACTTTTTCCTAAACCAAATACGTAGGGATGTTCAATCCAATATTCACCTTTTAAATTTTACTTACATTTCTGGAAGTGTACCCAAGAAACTAGCAATAACAATTTCTTCTGGGAGGAATAACTCTGATCAGAAGAGGAAAGAGCACCTCACTTAATTTCTTTGTTCTGAGGTGAACTTTTGACTTTTTTGATGTTCAGATGACTGTTCAGATGACTTTGAACTTTTTTGACTTTTTCTATAATTTGACTTTTATGATGAAGATGCATCTTGCCCCAGCGACCTGCTCAGCATTATCTACCATGCTCAGCAGCAAGTAATTACAAGAATATCGAATGTGAAAAATCCCTGACACTGAAGATCCATTGGTGAAAACATGCCACTCAAAGTAGGCTGAGACATGCTTCAAATCAGTTTGAATACTCTTCTCAAACAGACTTGAAAATGCCGAGAGCCATCACCAATACCAGGGGTACGGAAGTTAAAAATACCAGACAAAATTGTTTGTTTTAACAACAGATGTAATGTGAATTTCAAATGAACTTTTAATGATCATTCTGATAGTTCTTGAAGGTTGGAAGGAGAAACTTTCCACCAAAGCCTGGGCTTGTCCACCTTGATCATCTCCTGTAAATTGGTAGCACACCATAATGGAAAAAACCTCAGATGGGGAGTCAGTAATAGCTGGGTTTGCAGCCAGAATTTGTCATTAACCAGCTGTGTGACTGTGGGCAAGTGACTTAACCTCTCTGAGTTTCAATTACTCATCTGAAAAATGGGGATAAGAATACCTACCTCCCCTGGAAGGCTGTAAGTAAAGAGTGTTCAATGATTCGTCACTATGCTGACACAGGTAGGAATCACAACTTACTCGCTCTCCAGAGCATCAGGCTGTGTCATCAGCTCTTGTTTGCTAAGGACAATTTGTACCCTAAATCGAAGCCCAGTGCCCACTCAGAGCAGAATGCTCAGAGGGTGGACTCTGGAGTCACACCACCTGGGTTCAAATCTCCACTCCACTGTGTCTAATTGGTGACCCTGGCACATTCATAACTTCTCTCTGCTTTAGTTTCCTGCCCATGAAATGGAGCAGAAAACCAGCCTCCTACAGCAAAATGGGAGATTGCCTGCCACTTAGCCCTAAACAGTTGTTATACAAATAACACTGATAACTAGTATTATTAAAAAGGCAAGTATGGGAGTTGAGCAGAATTTTTCCCCAAACCCGAAACTGAAATTGATCGGAAAATGCAGATGTTCTGTTTAGAAACAGAAGGGTCTCAATGATACAGGCATTTAGAGGAACTTGCTGAGAAGAGGTTGCTGCCAGAACGGAAGGGCTGTACTCCAGAGTTTCCTGTGTTCTTTTTTGTGTGGAAGAGTAAGCTGGTTGTCATTTCAGCAGCTTTTTTGGAGCCCTGCCTCTGGGCCTGGTCAATCAAAGTTGTTGATTTGCTTTTTAAAATGCAGCACTGGAAGAGCTTAAGCCTTTGGTAAGGAGAGGAAGCCCCTTGGGAGACACCACTAACTGTAAATGGAATCTTCCGCACTAAAAATACAATAGACCTTTATACGTGCTGAGGCCCACAGACCCCAAAACTGGTGACAACGCAAACAGCTCTTAAGCAGACACGATCTTTTCAAGCATCACATTTCTTCCAGAGTCATGCTTTAGAACGGAAGGGCTGTACTCCAGAGTTTCCTGTGTTCTTTTTTGTGTGGAAGAGTAAGCTGGTTGTCATTTCAGCAGCTTTTTTGGAGCCCTGCCTCTGGGCCTGGTCAATCAAAGTTGTTGATTTGCTTTTTAAAATGCAGCACTGGAAGAGCTTAGGCCTTTGGTAAGAAGAGGAAGCCCCTTGGGAGACACCACTAACTGTAAATGGAATCTTCCGCACTAAAAATACAATAGACCTTTATACGTGCTGAGGCCCACAGACCCCAAAACTGGTGACAACGCAAACAGCTCTTAAGCAGACACGATCTTTTCAAGCATCACATTTCTTCCAGAGTCATGCTTTCTTTAAGGATCTTCAAAACACTCGTGAACTGTAATTTAAATTTTAAGTAACATTTCTCACGTTGAAGGGCCATCATTTTTAATCAAAGAAATACATTTTTTCAATTCATAGGGCTACTGAATGCACTGTGGGCCTGTAGCTGGCCTGCCAACTGTGCTTATGGGTGGAGAGACAGGGGTCCAGTGTCTTCCTGCCTCGGGTGTCTTGTCCCATAAAATAATAATAGTCCCTTCTTCTTGGGCTTCCCTGGTGGCTCTGACAATAAAGAATCTGCCTGCAGTGCGAGAGATCCAGGTTCAATCCCTGGATCTCGAAGATTCACAGAGAAATAGCTACCCACTCTAGTATTCTTGCCTGGAGAATTCCATGGACAGAGGGGCCTGGCCGGTTACAGTCAATGGTGTTGCAAAGAGTCCGACACAACTGGACGTCTTTCATTCACTCACTCCCTTCTTCTCAGTTGTGTGTTTTTAAGCTCAAAGCACAGAGATATGTGGTCAGAGCCCTGTCCCCCACTGCCCATCACCACCCTCCAGTTTAACGCCCGCACCTCCGTGAAAGCTTCATTTACCACGTGACATGCATCTTCACAGTTACTACCAACTAATAATAAGACAAAGATAATGCAAATCTGCAAATCTTACAGTGCAACTAATACCACGTGCTGGGATATCCTGTATGTTCTGGGTGCTCACTTTATTATTTCCAATCTCTCCAGCCCTACTCGAAGATTATTATTCATCTCACAGAGAAGGCCATTGAGGTGCAGAAGGATGAACTGCCTGCCAAAGGCCAGCCAGCCAGAAACAGCTGATGCAGGGCAGCCCACTCTGAGCCCCGCCCCCTGCGGTCAGGTCCTCTGGCCTGTCCAGGACCTGGTCCACCACCTGCAGAGAACATGTGCTTCCTGGGACACTCCAGGAGGCACCTGTGCCACAAAGGTGCCCTGACACACACAGGCCAGGATCCAGAGAAGCCCCATCTCACAGGACATCATCGACTTTTCCTTTGTCACAGTCCCCCAGTGAGGCAAGGGACAGAGTTTCTCATCCTTGGGACCCTGAGGATTTGTTGCCTCATTAGCTGGTGTCATGCTTGAAATGTCCCACCTGCCGGGTTGAATTCCACAAGGTTCCATGGTTCGGGATGAGGAGTGGACTTCATGGGGGAGAAGGAGAGTTCCATAGGCCAAGGGTCAGCAAAAGCAGAGAAGGCCCGAAATTTTGCTTTGAGAAATAAGTACTGGAAAAAAAAAGAACAAACATGGGCAGATTTCATAGAAAATATAAAAATCAAAGGTTTTGGAGCATCTGATTTCCACGGGCTTATTAAAAATATAAGCTATTGGGAATTCCCTGGTGGTCCAGTGGTTAGGACTCGACACTCTCATTGCCATGTCCAGGGTTCAATCCCTGATCACGGAACTAAAGATCCCACAAGCCTCAAGGTGTGCCCCCACCCCACCCCACCCCGCCCCAAAATATGAGAAGTTACTAAGTTCGGCTACCTCCACATCTACCTGACTCCATAAATGCTGCAAATCATTGATTTTTTACCAACGGGACCAAGAATAAAGAACTCCTCTACTTGGAACCCCGAGTCTCTGCTCACCCATCTGAGTTCTCACCTTCTTGTGTGAATCAGCCCATTCCCAATGCCCCAAGGAACTATATCATTTTGATTTAGTTTTTAGTCAAACCAAGCGGCATATGGGATTTAAATTCCCTAACTAGGGATCGAATCCATATCCACTGCACTGGAAGCACAGAGTCTTAATCACTGAACTGCCAGGGAAGTCCTGGAAATCTACTCTATTGGTACTTTCTCCTGGCCTCACTTTCCTAGGATTAACCATTACACTGTTGCTGTTTTCCTCATATACCTATGCAGACAGAGATTTGCTCAGTCGTGTCTGACTCTTTGCAACCCCATTCTTACAGTGCAACTAATACCACGTGCTGGGATATCCTGTATGTTCTGGGTGCTCACTTTATTATTTCCAATCTCTCCAGCCCTACTCGAAGATTATTATTCATCTCACAGAGAAGGCCATTGAGGTGCAGAAGGATGAACTGCCTGCCAAAGGCCAGCCAGCCAGAAACAGCTGATGCAGGGCAGCCCACTCTGAGCCCCGCCCCCTGCGGTCAGGTCCTCTGGCCTGTCCAGGACCTGGTCCACCACCTGTAGAGAACATGTGCTTCCTGGGACACTCCAGGAGGCACCTGTGCCACAAAGGTGCCCTGACACACACAGACCAGGATCCAGAGAAGCCCCATCTCACAGGACATCATCGACTTTTCCTTTGTCACAGTCCCCCAGTGAGGCAAGGGACAGAGTTTCTCATCCTTGGGACCCTGAGGATTTGTTGCCTCATTAGCTGGTGTCATGCTTGAAATGTCCCACCTGCCGGGTTGAATTCCACAAGGTTCCATGGTTCGGGATGAGGAGTGGACTTCGTGGGGGAGAAGGAGAGTTCCATAGGCCAAGGGTCAGCAAAAGCAGAGAAGGCCCGAGATTTTGCTTTGAGAAATAAGTACTGGAAAAAAAAAAAGAACAAACATGGGCAGATTTCATAGAAAATATAAAAATCAAAGGTTTTGGAGCATCTGATTTCCAAGGGTTTATTAAAAATATAAGCTATTGGGAATTCCCTGGTGGTCCAGTGGTTAGGACTCGACACTCTCATTGCCATGTCCAGGGTTCAATCCCTGATCACGGAACTAAAGATCCCACAAGCCTCAAGGTGTGCCCCCACCCCACCCCACCCCGCCCCAAAATATGAGAAGTTACTAAGTTCGGCTACCTCCACATCTACCTGACTCCATAAATGCTGCAAATCATTGATTTTTTACCAACGGGACCAAGAATAAAGAACTCCTCTACTTGGAACCCCGAGTCTCTGCTCACCCATCTGAGTTCTCACCTTCTTGTGTGAATCAGCCCATTCCCAATGCCCCAAGGAACTATATCATTTTGATTTAGTTTTTAGTCAAACCAAGCGGCATATGGGATTTAAATTCCCTGACTAGGGATCGAATCCATACCCACTGCACTGGAAGCACAGAGTCTTAATCACTGAACTGCCAGGGAAGTCCTGGAAATCTACTCTATTGGTACTTTCTCCTGGCCTCACTTTCCTAGGATTAACCATTACACTGTTGCTGTTTTCCTCATATACCTATGCAGACAGAGATTTGCTCAGTCGTGTCTGACTCTTTGCAACCCCATAGTCGCACCCCCACCATGCTCCTCCATCCATGGTGATTCTCCAGGCAAGAATACAAGTGGGTTGCCATGCCCCCATCCAGGGATCATCCCAACCCAGGGGTTGAACCCTAGTCTCCCACATTGCAGGCAGATTCTTTACTGTCTGAACCACCAGGGAAGCTCAGGAATACTGGAGTGGGTACCCATAACCTTCTCCAGGGATCTTCTTGACCCAGGGATCAAATCCAGTTCTCCCACATTGCAGGCAGACTCTACCATCTGAGCCACCTGGGAAGCCCATACATGTGCAAAGCATGCTTTTCCAATCTGTGCAACTTCATTTTTTCCAATGCCCGCCACAACCTACTACATTATTTTATCATCCACTCTTAAAAAAAAAAAAAGTTTATCATAGAAAAGCAAGGATTACGTCCATCTCAATCACCCTTACATGCCCAGAGCTGGGGGCTATGAGTGTGTTGAACATATGAATGGATAATCAAATCAGTCAAAGCTACATGGGTCCTCTTAAACATTAGAAAACCAAGAAGTCAGATTTCACCACCATGTGGAGCAGAATTGGACTTTGGGACTAATTCTTTTTCTTCATTTGTTGCATTAATAAAGAAGGAAGAGGGACTTCCTTTCCTGGTGGTCCAGTGTTTAATAACCTGCCTTCTAATGCAGTGGACCTGGGTTTGATCCCTAGTCAGGGAGCTAAGATCCCATGTGCTGAGGGGGAACTAAGCCTGCGTGCCACAACTATTGAATCCTGCACACACTGGAGCCCCGTACCACACCTAGAGAGCACAATGGGCTGTGAATAAGACCTGACCCACCCAGATAAATAGTTTTTAATATATATATATTTTTTTAAGTAAAAGTGAAAGTGAAGTCGCTCAGTCGTGTCCGGACTCTTTGCGACCCCATGGACTGTAGCCCACCAGGCTCCTCCTTCCATGAGATTCTCCAAGAAAGGAATAAAGGTGGATGTCGGTTTCCCACTCATCACTCACCAAATAGAGTTCTTGGTGGAGAATTAGGATGTTCAGATCAACAAAAGTCCATCTTGACAAAGCTTTGGTTTTTCCAGTAGTCATGTATGTATGTGAGAGTCGGACTATAAAGCTGAGCATCCAAGAAATGATGCTTTTGAACTATGGTGTTGGAGAAGACTCTTGAGAGTCCCTTGGACTGCAAGGAGATCCAACCAGTCCATCCTAAAGGAAATCAGTCCTGAATATTCATTGGAAGGACTGATGCTGAAGCTGAAACTCCAATACTTTGGCAACCTGATGCAAGAACTGACTCATTTGAAAAGACCCTGATGCTGGGAAAGATTGAAGGCAGAAAGAGAAGGGGATGACAGAGGATGAGATGGTTGGATGGCATCACCAACTCAAAGGGCATGAGTTTGAGTAAGCTCCACGAGTTGGTGATGGACAGGGAGGCCTGGAGTGCTGCAGTCCATGGGGTTGCAAAGAGTCGGACACGACTGAGTGACTGAACTGAACTGAACTCAATAACAGAAATAGATTAATCAGTGCCCACCTTTAGAGGGGGATATCATACAAAACACAAAAGGAAGTATGGCTTTGAGTAGAGCTGTCACAGATACTCGTCCACTGGGTTGGTTACAATGTAGTCAGGCCATAAACAGATGAGCAGAAAATGCACATGAGCTTTCAGGGACTCCTGGGTCTGTGCTGTGCTTCTGCCCAGGCTCTGCATGGCTTTAACTGAAATNGCTGTCACAGATACTCGTCCACTGGGTTGGTTACAATGTAGTCAGGCCATAAACAGATGAGCAGAAAATGCACATGAGCTTTCAGGGACTCCTGGGTCTGTGCTGTGCTTCTGCCCAGGCTCTGCATGGCTTTGACTGAAATGGTTCCTTCTGTTCCTAGTCCCAGGATGGGGTGTGTCAGCCTTGGAGAGACCTGGGAAATGCGAGAATGAGCCTGCATTTTTGAAAACTCATCACTAGATGGCGTCACATATTTGTCAGGTCACAAAAGGAACTGGCTTCTCTATGTTCTTAAACTCTAAGGAGTTAAGCTGAAGCCACCTGATATGAAGAGCTGACTCATTAGAAAAGACCCTGATGCTGGGAAAGGTTGAAGGTGGGAGGAGAAGGGGACGACAGAGGATGAGATGGTTGGATGGCATCATCAATTTGATGAACATGAGTCTGAGCAAACTCCGAGAAACAGTGAAGGACAGGAAAGCCTGGCCTGCTATAGTCCATGGGGTCGCAAAGAGTCAGACACAACTGAGCAACTGACCAACAGCTCTAATGTGGGAGATGCAACTGGATGTTTCTGGTGTAGTATTTTCCTTAGTGGTGGGTAACCTGTTGTGGCCATTTCTTTGAGGGGTAGTTTTGTAATCAGCAACCTTTAATCCTAAAGCAGATGTATGAGAGTCTTGTGAGAATCCTGGGTGCTGAAAATGATCCCCACGTGTGACCTGGCTAAGATGGCTCTCCATAAACCACAGTTATCAGTCTTCTACACGGTCCACTTTCGTGGGCAGACCTCGAAGAACGAGAGCAGAAAGGTGTACGCAAACCGGAGAAGAGTAAACAAAATTCAGCTCAGAGTAACACCGTGCAGGGTTCAGAATTTGTAACATGTGTGGCTCAGACAGTTAAGAATCTGCCTGCAATGCAGAAGACCCAGGTTTGATTCCTGGGTCAGGAAGATTCTCTGGAGTAGGAAATGGCAACCCACTCCAGTATTCTTCCCTGGAGAATCCCATGGACAGAGGAGCCTGTGGGCTGTAGTCCTTGGGGTGGCAAAGAGTCAGACACAACTAAGCAACTAACACTTTCACTTTCTTCAGTATTATCTGTGCCTTTTTGTGACAACAGGGAAAAGTCAAGGTTTTCACTGGGTCACAATAAGATGGTTGACATACTGCTTCTGTTGTGATTTCTCCTTTTCCTCCCAATAGACCTTTGCTGAAGGGAGAATTTCAAGTTCTTGAAGACAAGTTATGAGTCTCTAGTGACCCATCAGACTTAGTCTCTCTCATTTATTTGGGGTGCTAGAAATGATACTCATCGAATATGTGTCCAGCCAAAACTATCTACTATGCTTCAAGTTTCTGGCATGAGCCTAAACAATTCCCAAGCTGAAAGTAATCATGGTTAACATTTGCTGAGCACCTACTGCGTGCCTGGTCCTGTGCTGAGTCCCTTGCATGCATATTTAATGCTACAAGAAGTCTTTAAGGTGCTGTTAACATCACATCCGGGACTTCCCTGCTGGTGATAAGAACCTGCCTTCCAATGCAGGAGATGCGAGACACAGGTTTAATCTCTGGTTGGGAAACTAAGATCCCACATGCTGCTGGGCAACTCAGCCTGAGTGCTGCAATTAAGACCTGATGCAGCCAAATAAATAACTGTTTAAAAAAATAGTTGTATATCACATCCATTTCATGGTAAATGGAGAGGGTTATTTAGATCATGTTCCCAGTATCAGTAGATTTGGGTTCAAGTCCAGGCCTAATTAACCTCTACATGATACCAGCCCCTCAAGACCAATAAACTGCCATGAAAAACATTTTTTTTAACACTTCATGGGATTTTCCTGTAACGCAACAAGGAGGTTTTCAGGGGCTCGTGGGCAAAGCTGATCTTGGAACTTTTCTGCCATCTGCTTGCTATGAGACCTCCAAGAGGCCAAATCACGTGGCCCCTTTATAACAGGCTGTTATGACACCATAGATAAGCTGTTTCGACAGAGTCGGGAAATGGAATATTTATCATTGGGTGTGAAACCCTTTACACATATGGATCACGTTAAGCCAACATGATATCTTGGATGTAGGAAACTGGGCTCAAGTAAAGAAGTGCCTTATTATATTAATCAATACACACACACACACACACACACACACACATATATACACGTATATATATATATATATATATATAATACAGAACTTTTTCAAAATATTTCCTCTGATTCCTCTTTTGGGTCTCAGAACAGAGCTGGGAGCTAGAAAAGAGGTATTATTATCCCTTTCTTATATACACTAGTTAATAGCTCTGTGCAGGACCAGCCTTGTGGCCAGCCTTGTAGTCACACAAGGCTTAGCATTCTGAGGTCTCAGAACTTGAGGAGTAATTTATTATCAATTAATATTCTTAGCAGTTTGGTCTTGGATTTGTGTTTTGTCAGGGAAGTCCAGTAGGATGAGAAAGATGTCTGGGGGGCTGGAGTCACCTTCTGTCCCACCCCGGCTGCCTCTCTGCCCCCACTGAGTTCTTGTCTTCCTGTTCCCTGGCTGCCACCACCCACCAACCCTACTGTCTGCCACCCCCAGCCTGGACACAGGCCTGAAAAGGGCCAAGCTGCAAGGAATACACAGTTCGCCCTGTCACATGGTGGGGTCTGGGGGTCTGTGAGTCTGAACTCACTTTCCAAGCGTCCTCGTGCTTAAGGGAGTGAGACCTTAAACCGAAACCACAAAGCACCACAGCAGGTGGAAAGGGAGGCTCCCAGGGAAAGAAAATAGCTTTTCCCCTGCTTTCAGGACAAGAAGTCCCACTTTTTCCTTCTGCACTGGGCCCTGCAAGTCATGTACCCAGCCCTGGTTTCAGTAGTGTCCGACTCTTTGTGAGCCCATGTGCTGTAGCCCACCAGACTCCTCTATCCATGGATTTTTCCAGGCAAGAATGCTGGAGTGGGTAGCCATTTCCTATTCCAGGGAATGAAACCCAATCCAGGGATCAAATCCAGGTGCCTACATTGCAGGCAGACTCTTTACCATCCGAGCCACCAGGGAAACTTTCTGTTGGCAGAGGCAGGGGTGGGGTGTGTGTGTGTAGGTGGGGGGAGGGGGGGCATCCAATCTGATTCCATGTTGGAACTGTTTTTTTAACTTATTTTTCATTGCTTTTGTCATTATAATCACACATAATGGTCTGCCTCAGAAAATCCTGCCCCTCTGTCTATTAAAGTGTTTTTGTTCAGGACCCTGTCCACCTATAGATGCCAAGAAGGAAGAAATGAACACATCCTCTGCCTGAGGCTTGCCATTCTAGGAAATGCTTGCAACATTAATGACCTTTTTACTTCTCCTCACCTCCCTGTCTCTGATCCAGATCCGGATAAAATGGTTATTTTGAGACATTAGTCTGCCATTCTCTTGGTCAACCAGCTTTCCAACACATTTGTATTCCTTACCTCAGTACCTCGTCTCTGATTTATTGGCCTGTTGTGTAGCAAGCAGAGTCAACTTGGACTCGGTAACAATTCTGAGAATAAAAATGCATGTGTACCTACCTAGGATGGCTGTCCTTCAGGGCAGGGATCCTTGTTTTGGCTTGTATCCCAAATGCCCACGTCAAGACCTTGCACATGGTTGATGCTCAAAAAATATTTGTTAAATATATGAATGAAAGACTGCAGAAATCCATCTCTAGAGAGGTGTTCTCCAGAGGCAGGGCCTGTGTCTTGCCTTCTCCTCTCTGAACAAAGGACAAGGCTGAGTACTATAGGGAAATCAAGTTCATTCTTGCTAGAGGATCAGTGGTTATCTGATTGAAAAGGCAAAAAATCAACAGACCGTCTTTTCATCCAGGGACATCTTTGCATGTCTCTGCCTCCCCAACAGTCACCAGGGGCCCCAAATAACACCATGACCATTTCCCTAAAGTTCACTGATGAATGACCACAAAGTAAGCGGCCAAGGCGCACCTTTCCTGGGAAGAAAAATGAAGATCTGGGTCTTTCCTCAGCCTCTGGCTGGCCAAGTTGTATTTGGGTGGAAGACTGTTGAGGATGTAGGGGGCCCAGTTACATGAGGCCTCAGAGAAGAGCATCCCAGTCAGGGAGGCAGGAAGCTGCCGTGGTCAGCCGCGGTACCTCCAGCTTGCAGCATCTCACAGTTTTCACAGAACGCGGATGCAGCTCTCGTAAAGGGCTGACCACAGAGCCTCGGAGGCTTGTATTCTCTGCCCCGGTTACCCGAAACTTCATGCCAAGGGGTCCATGACGCACGGAGAGTTTCAGTAAGAATGCCTGGTGGGCAAGTCACCTTTCCACGTCCTTATTAAGTGTGCTGTTTCTACTGGAGCACAATCAGATACATGGAACTGTCAGAATAAAACCTTAACCATGCCACACCCAACTCCATGAAGTATATTTCTTTATGACTACAGCAATGATGCTGTTTACTCTAGAAAAGAGGTGCTAAAGAGCCATGCTAATGCCATTTTAAAACTTGCTTTTTCTAATGTTTTAAAATTTTTATTGAAGTGTTAGGTTTACAATGTTTAAAAGCTTAGTTGTTTTCAAAATGAGAAAATTGCCAGTTGCCTATTCTCCATATTCATAGAGGTCAAAACAGAAGGAAATAGATTCACATTTTTGAAAAGAAATTTTGAGTAGATGGAATGGGACCTTTTGAATGCGAAGGTGACCCAATATATAAAACAAGTTCTCAAAAACACTTGTAAAACCTCTCTCACTAGAGAGATAAGAGAAGGTATTGTATATTCATTTAGCAAGTATTATGATAAACCCCAAACAAGTACAGCACACTAAGTTAGGTGCTAGGATGAGGGTGAGGTGAGGTGAGGTCGCTCAGTCGTGTCCGACTCTTTGCGACCCCGTGGACTGTAACCTACTAGGCTTCTCCGTCCATGGGATTCTCCAGGCAAGAATACTGGAGTGGATTGCCATTTCCTTCTCCAGGGGATCTTCCCGACCCAGGGATCGAACCTGGGTCTCCCGCATTGGAGGCAGACGCTTTAACCTCTGAGCCACCAGGTGCTAGGATAGACATAAAAGAAATGCAAAACAGGACTAATGGGAGAGGTGGGATTCACACATGGCACAGCAATCTCACATAACTTCAACATACATGTAAGTGCCTTCCAAGTGAAAGAAATAGATTTGAGAGTCAAGGGCAGGTTATAAAATTAAGTTCTGCTTTTAGGAAGAAGATGGACCAGAAATCCTGAAACCCTTCTGCTACAAAATCTAAAAATTTAGATAAAATTCAATATTTTAAGTGAGTGGATAAGCTTGCAAGAAACAAACGAAGCTCCCATAAGAACCAAGTAGAAGCACAAGTTTAGGGAGGTAAGCTAACATTGGCTCTGAGGCTGATCCAGAGGGATCTATCATTCAGGCTGATTTAGCCTCTGTTTAAACAGCCTTACTTAGGAACACAGGGGACAGAGTTCTGCATCATTTGAAAAAATCACAGACATAGAGAATGAACTTATGGTTGTGAGGGGGATGAAGAGGGAAAGGATGGGAGGATGGGATAGTTAGGGAGTCTGGGATGGGTATGTATGTGCGTGCATGCCAAGTCTATGTGCATGCATGCCAAGTTGCTTCAGTCATGTCTAACTCTTTGTGATCCTATGAACTGTAGCCCACCAGGCCCCTCTGTCCATGGGATTCTCCAGGCAAGTATACTGGAGTGGGTTGCCATGCCCTCCTCCAGGGGATTTTCCCCACCCAAGGATTGTACTCACATCTCCTGCCCTGGCAGGCAGTTCTTTACCACTAGCACATGATGGATATGTACACACTGCTGCAATTAAAATGGATACCCAAGAAGGTCTTACTGTATAGCATATGGAACTCTGCTCAATGTTATGTGGCAGACTGGATGGAAAGGCAGTTTGGGGGAAAATGGATACATGTATACATATGATTGAATTCCTTCGCTGTTCATCTGAAAGGATCACAGCATTGTTAATTGGCTATACCTCAAAACAAAATTAAAAGGTTGAAAAAATAAAGAAAAAGAAGGGAGTCAAAACAATGAACACCCCCTATAACCTAAACACACACACACACACACGCAGACACAGCCCAGACCCAGGAAAAGACTAGATCCTCTCATGAGGAACGGGTGAAGTAAGGAAAAAAAATAAAAAATCTACCTCACAGAAGCCTAGAATAAAGGATAGGCCTATTTCTGCTTTGTTTCTGGAAGAAGATTTTAAAATCTTACCCAAATATTCCCAGTCCCTGACCAGCACTCAGGTTCAGCCTGGAAATGCATGAGCAGAGACTTTTGATTTAAAATAGCTGTGGTTGGCAATGTCTTCAGTGCCAGAAAAAAGTAAATGCAAATTCTCCATGAAAATATGTATACTCAAACCAACTGCTGCTGCGGCAAAGTCGCTTCATTCGTGTCCGACTCTGATCCTGACCAGCACTCAGGTTCAGCCTGGAAATGCATGAGCAGAGACTTTTGATTTAAAATAGCTGTGGTTGGCAATGTCTTCAGTGCCAGAAAAAAGTAAATGCAAATTCTCCATGAAAATATGTATACTCAAACCAACTGCTGCTGCGGCAAAGTCGCTTCATTCGTGTCCAACTCTGAGCGACCCCATAGATGGCAGCCCACCAGGCTCCCCTATCCCTGGGATTCTCCAGGCAAGAACACTGGAGTGGGTTGCCATTTCCTTCTCCAGTGCATGAAAGTGAAAAGTGAAAGTGAAGTCGCTCAGTCGTGTCCGACTCTTCACGACCCCATGGACTGCAGCCTACCAGGCTCCTCTGTCCATGGGATTTTCCAGGCAAGAGTACTGGGGTGGGCTGCCATTACCTTCTCCTCAAACCAACTAGGCTTTAAATAATCCCCATAGAAAAACGACATACATCAAGGGCTCACATTCAAAAATCATGAACAGGCACGGAAACAAGACACCATAAACAAGAAAAAGCAAAAAGAAGAAACAGAGGAAACTTCAAAAGGACTTTGACATTGTAAGCAACAAAAGGTATAATTAATATAAGCAAAATTTGAAGAGTAAATCTTAGATTAGACTCAATCAAAGAACAAGTTAGTAAACTGGAAGATAGTTCTAGATCAACTACCACAATATACCCTAGAAGGACAGAAAATGAAAGAAAATATTAAAGGCCAACTGACAGAGTGAGAGGAGAAAGCAAAGGCACCCCACTCCAGTACACTTGGCTGGAAAACCCCATGGATGGAGGAGTCTGGTGGGCTGCAGTCCATGGGGTCGCTAAGGGTCGGACACGACTGAGCGACTTCACTTTCACTTTTCATTTTCATACATTGGAGAAGGACATGGCAACCCACTCCAGTGTTCTTGCCTGGAGAATCCCAGGGACAGGGAAGCCTGGTGGGCTGCCATCTATGGGGTCCCACACGACTGAAGTGACTTAGCAGCAGCAGCAGACAGAGTGAGAAAGACCGACATACATTCAATCAGGGTTTAAAAGCAAAAATAAAGGAAGCAGGGGTGGAGGAATATTGGAAAAAGTGAGTCTGAGAACTTCCAGAACTGATGTGACACATTCAATAAGTCCAACAAATCCAAACAGAGTAATTTTAAATGTATACCTACAGAAACCTTATAGTAAACTTCAAAGTTACATAAACAAAAAGATCTTTTAAGAAGTCAGAGAGAAAAGACATATTTTCTACAGATGAATTAAAATGAGCTATTTTTCAACAGCAAAAGTGTTAAGACAGAAAATGATATTAATAACAATATTAATGCTATTACAGAAGAAAATGAATATCAACCTAGAATTTCCTCTTTTTTAGAAAAAGAGGAAAATTTGGCTTCCCTGGTGGTCCAGTGGTTAAGAGTCCACTTTACAATGCCAGGAACACAGGTTCAATCCTTGGTGCGGGAAGATCGCTCAAGCCACAGAGCAACGAAGCCCGTGAGCCACAACTACCGGGTCTGCGCTCTAGAGCCTATGAGCCACAACTACTGAAGCCCACCCTAGGGCCCATGCTCTGCTACAAGAGAAGCCGCCACAGTGAGAAGCCCATGTATGGCAACTAGAGAGTAACTCATGATCGCCGCAACTCGAGAAAGCCTGCACACAGCAACGAAGACCCAGTGCGGTCAAAGCAGTAACTAAACTAAATAAAATTATTATTTTTTTTTTTTAAAGAGGGAAATGGAGACATTTTTTTTTAACTGAGAATGATTAACATAACAGATCCTCAAAAAGAAATTCTTAAAAAACTGACTTTAAGGACAAATATCCTTTGGGGGTGCTCTTGGAAGACAGAGCGAAGGTCTGAAATACAAGAAACCTGATCAGTAGACAGGGTAGGCAAGCCCTGCAGGAAATCTAAACAAGCATAGTCTATACAAACTGATACAGTGTTTAATATGTGAAGTTCAAAGTGACCAGACGGCATCAGCTTGGGAACTGGGAGTGAAGAAACTGGTTGTTTTTGGGGGGGGGGGGGGGGGGGGGGGGGGTGGGGGATGCATTACTTAACTTTGTGTTTTGTAAAGTTTTCCCATTAAATCATCAAGGGCAACCAAAGAAAGAACCAGTAATTTGCCAACGGAGGGGAAAAAATGAATGAAAAACATGCCCCACTTATGTGGTCGAGTCTCAGAAGCAATTTTATACCAAGTTCACACAGTAAAATTGGACTTACATACAGTTTAGAGAATGAGCAAAACTAAGCAATACACTTGTTTAGAGATTCATAAAATGTTGGTAAAATTGTTCTTGAAAAAGGCAAGAAGGGATAAAAAAGATAACAAAAATATTCTTTAAAAGAGCACAGAAATGATCAGGATTATAATTAGCTCTGGGAAAGGAATGTGGAAAATGTATATGGCAATGTTTATTTCCTTAATTTGGGGTAATGCATGTATGCTCTTCTGTTAGTTTTGATGCAAGTGTGAAACGCTCATAGGGATTATAGATACTGTTCTAAAATCTGAAGTGTGTTTATACTTAAATTAGCTTGCCATTGCTGAGAAACACACCAAAACTCAGTGGGTTTTAAACAGGAATCATTTATAACTGCTCATGCATCTGCAGATTCTCTGGGGCTTGGCTGGTTTGACAAAGGATACAGAAATATGCTCTGTTGCTTGGGAGAAGTAGTAGTCAGATGGCAAAAGTTATGAATAAAGAGAGAAGTGAAAACTTGAGGTCAATAATATATCATATCAAGCTCTTGTGGGATTAGTTCAATAAATCAACACATTTCTTTTTTTCTTATGGTAAAATACACATAACCCAAAATGTACCATCTTACCCATTTTTAAGTGGATAGCTGTGTTATTAAATATATTCACATTAGTGTGCAACATTACCACCATCCATCTCTAGGACTCCTTCCATCTTGAAAAAATTGAAACTCTTTACCAATTAGGCAGTAATTCCTTCACTCTTTCATTCCTCCATTGCTGGAGACCACCATTCCACTTTTCTGTTTTGATGAATTTTATGATTCCATACGTGGAATCACATGGCATTTTTTTTCTTTTTCTAATTGGCGCATTTCACTTAGTGTAATGCCCTTAAGTTTCATCCATGTTGTAGCATGTTTCAGAGATTGCTTCCTTTTTAAGACTGAATAGTATTTCATTGTGTGTATATGCCAAATTTTGTTTAGCCATTCATATGTCAATGGATATTTGTGCTGCTTCGACCTTTCAGCTATTGGGAATAATGCCGCTATGTACAAGGGAGTACAAATATTTCTTCAAGCTTCTACTTTCAAATCTTTGGGGTATATACCCGGAAGTGGATCAGATGGTAATTCTATTTTTAATTTTAGAGGAACCACTATTCCGTGTTTCATTGCAGCTGCAGCATTTTACATTCCTTCCAATAGTGCACAAGGATTCCAGTTTCTTTGCATACCACCAACACAGTGTTTTCTGTGTTTATATATATATATATTTACCATTCTAATGAGTGTGAGGGGTTCTCTCTTTGTGATTTTAATTTTCATTTAGGCAATGATGAGTCATGAGGGTATTTTCAGGTACTTATTGGCCATTAGCATATCTTCTTTGCAGAAATGCCTCCAAGTTCTTTGCTCATTTTAAAAAAATTTTATTTTATTTTAATTGGAGGATAATTACTTCCCAATATTGTGATGGCCTCTGCTATACATAAACATGAATCAGCCATAAGCATACATATGTCCCCTCCTTCTTGAACCTCCCTCCCCATTCCACCCACAGGTGGTCACAGAGCACAGCTTCGGATTCCCTGTGTTATAGAGTAAATTCCCACCGGCCATCCTTCTTACATATGGTAATGTATACATTTCAATGTATATGCCACTCTCTCAAATCATCCCACCCTCTCCTTCCCCCACTATGTCCAAAAGTTTGTCCTTTATCTCTGCATCTCTTTTACTGCACTGTGAATAGGATCATCAGTACCATCTTTCTAGATTACTTATATATGCATATTCCTTATATAAGCATTGCAGGCAGACACTTTAACCTCTGAGCCACCAGGGAAGCCCTATATATGTATTAATATATGATATTTGTCCTTCTTTCTGAGTTACTTTACTCTGTATAATAGGCTCTAGGTTCATCCACCTCATTCTGACTCACATGTGTTCTTTTTTTATAGCTGAGTGATATTCCATTGTGTAGATACACCACAACTTCTTTATGCATTCATCTGTCGATGAATATCTAAGGTACTTCTGTTTCCTGGCTATCATAAGTAGTCCTTTGCTCATTTTTAAATCAGGTTATTTGTTTTGTTATTGTTGTGTTGTAGGAGTTCTTTATATATTCTGGATATTCATCTCTTATCATATAAATTACTTACACATATTGTCTCCTATTTTGTGGTTATGTTTTCCCTGCATTGAGTGTGTCCCTTGAAGCACGGAAGTTTTTAATTGTGAAGTAGTCAATTTATCTTTTCTTTTTTCTTTGCTGCCTGTGCTTTCGATGTCATGTCAAAAAATTATTGCCAAATCCCATACCATGAAGATTTTTCACTATAGTTTTGTCTAAGAATTTGGTAAAATTAATGCCAAAAATAGATATATTGTATAGTCATAGAACCCTTAAAGAATTTGGTAGTTTGAGCTCTTACACTGTATCTAATTTTTGTATGTGATATAAGATAAGGGGCTTCCTTGATGGTTCAGATGGTAAAGAATCTGCCTGCAGTGCTGGAAACCCAGGTTCAATCCCTGGGTCTGAAAGATCCCCTGGAGAAGGGAATGGCTACCTAACCCAGTATTCTTGCCTGGGGAATTCCACGGACAGAGGAGACTGGTGGGCTACAGTACATGAGGTTGCAAAGAGTTGGACACAGCTGAGCAACTAACACTTTCACTTCACTTTCATAAGGTAAAGGTCTAACTTCATTCTCTGCATGTAGATACTCAGTTTCCCAATATTTGTTGAAAAGACTCTCCTTTCCCCATGATCTTGACATCTATGTCAACAATAATTTGACCACATGTATAAAAGTTTATTTCTGGGCTCTCTATTTTATCCCATTGGTCTATAGGTCTGTAAGCCAGGACCATAGTTCTGCTTACTGTAGCTTTGCAGTAAGTTTTGAAATCAGGAAGTGTGAGGCCTCCAAGCTTACCCTTCTTTCTTAAGATTGCTTCGGCTCCTTGGGGATTCACCAAACTCTCTCTTGAAATTTCATTTAAACTTCAGGATAGATTTTTCTATTTCTTAAAAAAGAATCATTGGGGTTTTGATAGGGATTACACTGAGTAGGTAGGTCAATTGGGTACCACTGACATCTTAACAGTCTTTAATCTTCTGATTCATGAATATGGATTGTGTTTCTATTTACTGACATCTTTAATTTCTTTCAGCAATGTTTTGTAGTTTTCAGTATGTAAATAGTTTTCCTCCTTAAGTTTATAGCTAAGTATTTTATTCTTTTCTTTTCATTTTGTTTGTTTTAACTTTTTTGATGTGGACCATTTTTAAAGTCTTTATTGAATTTTCTACAATACTGCTTCTGTTTTATGTTTTTGTTTTTTTTGTGGGGGGGGTGGCCATGAGGCATGCGGGATCTTAGCTCCTCAACCAGGGATCAAACCCGTATCCCCTACACTGGAAGGAGAGGTCTTAACCACTAGAATGCTAGGGAATTCCCATCAGTTAGTTATTGTTAGTTGATAGATTAACTTCCTTTTTTAAGCATAGTGACTTCAACATATGCCAAGGTAAGTAACTCATTCATTTATCAATTATTTCTTGAGTACAAAAAATTTAATGCCAAAAATAGATATATTGTATAGTCATAGAACCCTTAAAGAAAATTAACCAGTAATTGAATGTCATCTCACAACGAAAATTCAGGCCCCAAAGGTTTACAAGTAAGTTTTACCAATTATTCAAGGATTCAAACATTTGAATATACTAATTCTTTAAGAGAATATAAAATCAGGAAAAGTCCCCAAGGAATCCAATGAGATTATTCTAACCTCCTCATCATCGAATCAGAGTATGAGAAAGAAAATATTAATCCTGAGCACAGTCACAGAAATTTTACACAAAATATGTACAAAATGAATCCAAGAACATACTTAAAAAAAAAGGTCATCACTGAATTCCTGCCAGGAATGCAACCAGATGGCTTAACATAGAAAGTCACATATTTTATCATTAAATACATTAAAGGAGAAAATTTTATGTCTATCTCATAGAAGGGATAGTAAAAGCATATGATAAAATTCACCAACAATTCATTTTTAAAAACTCATTATATTTGTCAAGATCCAAGCACACTCTAATGGGATAGTTTGAAAAGCATTTAATGATTTACAACAGCAAAGGCATAAAATGAAGGGAAAACAGTTGAGATAGTACATGTGTCTTAGATTGAGTTCCCTTAACAGCAAGACCTAAAACTGAATTCAGATGCAAGTACTGAGAGTGTTTGGGAGGGTAGGGGGAAGAGAAGTGAGGAAACCAGGATGTGGCAGGAAAAGAAACTAGCAAGAACGTGTTCTACCTGAAGTCTGCTGCTGCTGCTGCTGCTGCTAAGTCGCCTCAGTCGTGTGAAGACGGCAGCCCACCAGGCTCCCCCATCCCTGGGATTCTCCAGGCAAGAACACTGGAGTGGGTTGCCATTTCCTTCTCCAATGCATGAAAGTGAAAAGTGAAAGTGAAGTCGCTCAGTCGTGTCCAACTCTTCACGACCCCATGGACTGCAGCCTACCAGGCTCCTCCATCCATGGGATTTTCCAGGCAAGAGTACTGGAGTGGGGTGCCATGAAGGCTACCTGGAGTCTGATCCCATAGGAAGTTCTGGAGCATCTGTTGTACCAGAGTTGGTCCTGCCTTTAGGAAGCCTAGAGTGTCAGCATTAATTTTACTAGGCATGTTAATTCTCATCGTACATCTGGGAATTCAGGAAATTGCCACTGGGTGAGTCTGTGCCTTAGTAGACCCACTATGAGATGGACCTGCTAAGACTGCATTTACCACCTAATCTCCACCTGCCCCTACTCAGGAGGGCAGGTATCAGGTCAGCTAGCCCTGCATCCAATAGTCCTCAAAAAGTGTGGCTCCATGACTTTCTTCACTATGTGGTACCCAAGTAAACCTTTGGGAGAAAGACCAAGAAAATCACCGCTTTCCACAACTGCCATAATGTTTGGGGGTCCTTTATGGCAGGCCAGCCTCTCTTTCAATCTATGAGTTTTAGATCTAAAAGCTATTCAGAAAAAGAGCAAGGTCCCTACCTTGCCATTGTGGTGACTGACCTCAGCCTTCTGCTCACCTGTTTTTGAGGTTCTTTGATTTTAAACATTGACTAAGACCCTCCAAGTCTGCCCAGCTCTCTTGTCTGAGGATCAATACATTCTAGTAAACTTCTCTATGTACCTCTATAGGTAGGAGCTATTCAAACTCTGTGGCCCACTCTGGTCATTACACCCACCTGGTTTCTGAGATGGTGTTCAATGCTTCCACCTGGCATCACCTTGACTACTAGGGATCCCAATTCTGGAACAATGTCTGTGTCCATTATCCCTGATGTACAGAAGACAACCTCTACTGTGCTCCCAGAAATGTCAGTGCTTCCGTAGCCAGCACATCTCTTATCATCTTAGTAAATAGATGTCCTTTAGGATCTCCTAAATGTTAGCAGTGTCAGCTGGTGAGTTCTCCATCTTAAATAGCAAATCATTGCAGTAGGCCCACCTCTCAGGGCCTTTTGATCCCTTCCTCCACAGTTGCCATGGCAGTTTCAGCATCTCTGCTTCACTGAGCATGACCCATCACTTTCTCTGAGCAAAGCAAGTCAGCCAACTCCTCGTTCTTGGGCTCTTGTCAGGTTGGGCCCTCCTAATTAACAGGAGTCTCTCCATATTGACAAATACCCTCTTTATCCAGACATACATGGATTCAGCTTGCTCCTGAACCACCAAGAGTTACTCTCAGATGTAGATTTCCTGTTCCTGCCAGGACTGAGTATCCAGGGCCTGGAGTGAGTTGAGGGTACAAATTCCTTCTCATGCCTTAGCATGTGCCAGCCTGGGATTTAACCTCAGATGAGTCCAGTGGTCTGGAGGGGAGGGAAGAGCAGATGCCACAGAAGGACAGGCATTAACCTGACCCACCAGCCTCCACCTCATTTAAAGCTTCTGCATGGTCCTCAGGAAGGGAGCGAGTGCTATTTTTTATAAAGGAGAAAGAGCCCTTTTCTTAATGGGGGAAGGGGTGGGCCACTTCCCAGGCTGCAGAAGGCTAGGGGATTTTGCATATCGGTGGCTTATAAATACAAATACCCAGATTGTCCCAACCCAAGCTTTAAGGTTCCACTTCTTTCCTATCAGAGTCCTGACTTTGGCAGGAAACTTGCCAGGGCTAAGAATTCAAGCTTCCATAAAGCTCTGCTAATCAACTAATCAGTCCCTGAGGCTGGAACTCAGCTCAATCTGCCCTCTAATTTAAGGAGAAACTAGGATTTGCTTCGGAGAGGGCAATGGCACCCCACTCCAGTACTCTTGCCTAGAAAATCCCATGGATGGAGGAGCCTGGTAGGCTGCAGTCCATGGGGTCGCTAGAAGTCGGATGCGACTGAGCGACTTCACTTTCACTTTTCGCTTTCACACAATGGAGAAGGAAATGGCAACCCACTCCAGTGTTCTTGCCTGGAGAATCCCAGGGACAGGGGAGCCTGTTGGGCTCCTGTCTATGGGGTCGCACAGAGTCGGACACGACTGAAGCGACTTAGCAGCAGCAGCAGCAGGATTTGCTTAGGGGCTTCCCAGGTGGTGCCAGTGGTAAAGAACTGGCCTTCCAATGCAGGAGACATAAGAGACATGGGTTCAATCCCTGGGTTGGCAAGGTTCCCTGGAGAAGGGAATGACAACCCACTCTAGTATTCTTATCTGGAGAATCCCATGAACAGAGAAGCCGGGCAGGCCACAGTCAATAGGGTGACAGTCAGACATGACCGAAACAACACGCATGCAGGATTTGTTTAATGCTGCTGAGGAAATCCTGTCTTCCATACTTTGCTTTGAATTGATGATTGATAACCCCAAGCCTAACATTTTTGTCCTTCAAAGCATCAATGCAAGCCCCTGATTCCGTAGCTCTTTGATGACTAAGGTATAACTTTCAAACAGATGAGATGCTATGTAAGCCAATGCATCTATTTCCACTTACATTTCAACCCAGGGTAAGAGAGGTAAAAATCTGTGCAGCTGCACTGGTGCACACCAGGGATCAGAAATACTGCATCTTCCACCAGGGACACTGCAGAGAAACGTGTATGAAATGGGCGATTCATTAAAAAGGGCTACTCATTAAAAGGGGTAGTTATGTATTATGAGGAGGAAAAAATGAGAAAATGGATTCCTACCATATACCATACCCAAAATGAATTACAGGTTAGATTATAAACCTAAATGTCAGAGGAAAAGCAGTGAGCTGTAAAAAATATTCTTACAACCTCAGAGTACAGGAGGATTTTTAAGCTACATGCACACACATGCAATTGAAGCCCAGAGAATCTCTTTCGCATGTGCACCAAAGGACATGAAAAGAATGTTCCTGGTATTATTGTTGAAAAAGCAAGAAAGTGAGAAACAACCCAATTGTTTCTTGATGGAAGAATGGATCAATCATGGTGTTTTCTTACAATGGAATATTATACGTCACCAGATTCATAATGAAATCAATGGCCTACAGCCACAAACACCAATATGAATGAATCCTCAGCATTCTGAAAGCGAGTTGCTGCTGAATACAAACAGAGCAACATTGTTTTTAACTGGCTCTAGTGGAAGGAAGGATGTGTGATCAGAGAGCAACCCCCAGAATGTGTAATAATCTCAGCCTCATTAGAACATGTGTATTTGATTCTTTTCTACATATTTAACAGGTCATAATTTTTAATAAAAAAATTAAAATTTATTTGACTGTATCCTTTGCCTCAAGCTGTTTGCAATCTAGGGAGGGAAGTGACACATATTTTTTTAAAAAGTAAACTGAGACAAAATGGTCAAGAAAACTGCATCAGGGGGTGGAGGGGGAAAAGGAATAGAACTAATCATAACTGGGAAGATCAGGAAAGGTTGGTGACATTTGAGATGAGCCTTGTGAAGATTTTTAAGGAGATGAGAGAAAGAGAAGAAAGTTACCATGCATGGCAGATTAGAAGAGTTTGCAGGGGATGCTGGGAAATGAGGGCCATGCTTCGTGATCCCACCCCCTAGGAATTCCTACCGTTCCACACCTTTAGAACAATCTCCACTGTAACTGGGGGCTACTCATTTGCTCCAGTGAAATAGAAAGAGCTCAGCTAAAGAAAGCTTTGAGCTGTAGCTTTGCCGTGCTCCCACTCTATGATCTGGGACGGCCCCTTCTCCTTCTGTGTAAAATGGAGATGCCACAGTTACCACATAGTTATTTAAGGTATGAAAAATGTGAGTCAACCATGGAGAATGGTATGGAGCTTCCTCAAAAAAAAAAAAAAAAATAGAACTACCATCTGATCTTGCAATCCCACTCCTGGGCATATATCCGGGAAACATGAAAAGCATAACTCAAAAAGATACATGCATCCCAGTGTTCATTGCAGCCACTGTTTGCAATAGCCAGGACAGGGAAGCAGACTGGGTGTCCATCAACAGATGAATGGCTAAAGAAGATGTGGTGTATATATATATACCCTGGAAAACTACTCAAGCGTACAAAAGAATGAAATGTCACCTGCAACCACATGGATGGACCTAGAGATTGTCATACTAAATGAAGTAAGTCAGAAAGAGAAAGACAAACACCATGTGATAACAAATGTGTGGAATCAAAAACATGACACAAACAAATCTATGTATTGTAGAAAACATAAACAGACTCACAGACACAGAAAACAAACTTGTGGTTACCAAAGAGGAAAGAGGGGTGGCCGCTGCTGCTGCTAAGTCACTTCAGTCATGTCCGACTCTGTGCGACCCCAGAGACGGCAGCCCACCAGGCTCCCCTGTCCCTGAGATTCTCCAGGCAAGAACACTGGAGTGGGTTGCCATTTCCTTCTCCAATGCATGAAAGTGAAAAGTGAAAGTGAAGGGGAGGTGGAGGGAGGGATAAATCAGGAGACTGAGAGTATCATATACACACTACCATGCATAAAACAGATAAATAACCGAGAACCTACTGTATAGCACAGGGAAAACTATACTCTATATTATGTAATAACCTATAAGGAAAAAGTATTTGAAAAGGAATATAATGTTCATATGTATATATGTGTAGATGTATATATATGTTATACATGTTCAGTTATACACACACACATGCTGCTGCTGTTGCTGCTAAGTCGCTTCAGTCGTGTCCGACTCTGTGCGACCCCAGAGACAGCAGCCCACCAGGCTCCTCCGTCCCTGGGATTCTCCAGGCAAGAACACTGGAGTGGGTTGCCATTTCCTTCTCCAATGCATGAAAGTGAAAAGTGAAAGTGAAGTCACTCAGTCATGTCCGATTCCTTGCGACCCATGGACTGCAGCCCACCAGGCTCCTCTGTCCACGGGACTCTCCAGGCAAGAATACTGGAGTGGGTTGCCATTGCCTTCTCCATATGTATGTGTAATGGGATGTCTGTGCTATACACTTGAAACAATACTGTGAATCAACTATACTTCAATTAAAAATTATTTTCTAAATATGGGCAAATATTGGCTCGTCTGTTCTCAGGACACAGTTATGTCAATGGCTTGATTTTTATCTTTGCTTTGATTTGTATCTAAATTCTATGTAGAGTGGACATTGCTTCCTTGGGCTCAGAGAGAAGCGGACTCAAGACCAGACTGGCCATCACATGGAAAGCTTGAGTAAGGTGGTCCCACCCCCACCCCATCCTAAGGTTCAGGCTCCAGATTGAAAAGTGAGAGGAAAACTGACTTGGGGATCTTCTCAGTTGTCCTCCAGAGCAGCAGCTGCCTGCACACTGAGCAAAGAAAATTTCTGACCCTGCTTTTGGCCTCCATGGAAGAGGAGGTCCTGACCCATTCATGTCTGATCAATGGGTCAAGATCAAGGGCAGTGGCCTGTCCTGGTCTATGGGCCCTGTGAAGTCAGAGGCCCAGTGACATAGCTGGTCCACCGTCAGGACAGTCTAAACAGCTGAGGTTACCATGAACTCCTTGTTCACCAGGCATTTCTCTCCTGTAAGTAAACAAGTCAGCTTATGGTTTCAGCTGATTTTTTACCCTAAAATGAATGTCACCAAAGAGTTTAGTGTACTTTTAGGAAACGTCCCCTTTTAGGTTCCTAGCTTAGGTGACATCAGACAGAAGCTTCCAGATGGAGAATAGGCTTCTCTGGAGGAAAGTTTTGACCTTTAAAGAAGGTGTGAAATAGCCTCTCCTCATTTCAGCCAGGCCTTTGGGTTCCAACCTTGATAACCAATGTCCAGAACAGTTAGATGTGAAACTCTGATTTGCTGTATGAGTCAGCTGAAGCCGGCCTGGGACAGGGGAATACCCCATCCACTAGACAAAACCTCACTGTGGCCCAGGGGCTGGGCTGAGTCAGCCCACAGCCACTCTTGAGAATCTCCAGCCTGATATTTTCTCCCACTTGGCTCAAGTTCCTGAAGGGCTTTTCCTTGTTTAAAAATGAAAAAAAAAAAAAAAAGTGCTAGCATACCAAATGGTATTTCAGAAGCTGGTCTCCAAACTGTTAAATCCTGAATCCTTTGAAGGAAACTTCTTTGTTTGCTTGTTTTCACTTTTTGTTATGAGACATTTCAAAATTATTTAGTACGAATTGCCAGGTACTGATCACTCAGCTTCAGCAGCTCTGAATTCATGGACTATCTCGCTTCATCTCTGCCCTCCCTTACTTCCTCCACCCCATCCCCCAGGTTATTTCAAAGTAAATCCCATATGTGATATCATCTCATCAGTAAATTCAATGGGGTTTTTTTAACTCTTGTTTCAGAAGTTAAACAAGCTATGACCAAGCAAGTGGACTCTGTCAGCAGTAAGAACCCACCTGTTACTACTCACCACTTATGGATAGCGACTTGTCCTAGGTAATGAGGTTGGTGAGTCACAGAGCCAGGGATAAACACAGGCTGTCCAGCTCAGCAGAAGATAAACGATTGAAACTTGGAGTCCTGGTCAAACTGCAAGTGACTCTCTAATAAGAAATACTGAATGGGGTAGGTTATTGCAGGCTTGCATAATAAGTTTAATCAGTAATTTTTCAAGCACCTGCTGTGTTCAGAATAAACACGTCTCCATAAGGAGCATTTTGCAGTGTGCAAAGTCCTTTGAACGTCCTGGTAGTCCTCCTAGAGTTACCACTGTGCATGCTGTAGGAAGGAACAAGCAAAAGCTCTGAACAGCCAACCAAATCTCCCAGACATTCACTAGTAAGAGGCCAGCTCTTCCAATATACAGCTGAGATGTTGCTATCAGCAAACATGCCAAAAAAAAAGCAAAAAGCTTTAAACAAATATGTCTCCTTCTCTACCAAAAAAACGAGCAAGCACACAAAGAGTGAGCCATTTTTACTGAAGGAAAGTAAACAGAGTGTCAGCTCCTGAACTACGAATTACCTATGATAACTAAAAGGTTATCTCATGGATGCCTGTCTCATGGATGACTGGACTTGAAATCTATGCTGTCTTAAGTCTGGAAAGATGAAATATGCCCCCAGAGAAGAGGAGATCTCTTATAGGAAATTCTGAATTACTATTAATAGAAGCCTCTGTGTCCAGCTCAGTCACCCTCCTCGAACCCACACTAGGGCCATGTGGCCTAGCCCATCTCCCAGAAGGAAAGGGTATTTTTGAATGTCAGACACAACCCAGAACCACACAGAGAAAGTCCATCAGAAGTTCAGCCCCAAGAGTGGTGGAATGCAATAGATAAAGGAATTTCAAGAAGTCATAGGAAAAAAAAACCTACAAGCCCTGAAATCACATTTCCTGTAATTTCAGGGAAAACATTCACTGTCATCATTCGGTGAATTGCGTCCACAATTATGCTCGTATGCAGGGAAGGAGAGGAGGCTGGCATGTTTCCTGCCGTCTTCACTCCTTCTGGGAACTCTTACAAAACCACCCGTCCAGTCTTTTTTTTTTTTTTTTTCTTTTTTATGGCAGTAGGGTTGATTTACAGTGTTGTGTTAATTTCAACTGTACAGCAAAGTGATTCAGTTATACATATATATCATTTTACATATTCTCTTTCATTATGGTTTATCACAGGATATTGAATATAGTTCCCTGTGCTAAACTGCAGGACCTTATTGTCCACCCATTCTATATATAATAGTTTGCATCAACTAACTGCAAACTTCCAGCCCAGTCCTCTGCATCTTATGTCTTGAAACCTCTCAACCAAAATATTTATCACTCATTTAATAAAGCACTCTTCCTATACACTGAATAACAAGGCATGTATTAATTATTTCAGTGTACCAAAAGGAAAAAGTGCTTACTTGACTTATTAAGGCATACTTCCTTGAAATACTTTTCCATGAAGTATTTAAAATCTGCTTCTAAACAATCAAACCTCCATGACAAGCACATTTTCAAGCAATTTAGTGTTTAGTCTGTTCTAGTGAATGATGTCTTTTATCACAGATTTAACCAGAGACCTTTAAGAAGCCATGCTTGGCCTTTCATGATGGTCCAGTCATTAAGACTCTGTGCTGCCGATGCAGGGGGTGAGGGTTCGATCCCTGGTCTGGGAATTAAGATCCTATATGTCAAGTGACACAGGCAAAAGGAAAAAAAGAAGCAGCAGCCATGGTTATTTTTAAATACAAGAGCTAAATATTCAGTCAACTTTCTGAGTATCTTTGTCAAATCACGATTTTTAATACTTCTTTGACTTCGCTTTTTCTCAGATAGAAGCCACTGCTTACTCGGAGAAACTTTTTAAACTATAGTAAAATCACCAATTCTGAGGTGGCAGGTCCCACTTCCAAGTAAAATGACCAGTTTCAAGGAGGCAGTTTCTCCTCTGCGAAGGGGCTAAGATGTGTGTCTTCTGTTTCAGGGGCCCAAGAGGAAATGGTGTGGGAGGGGAAGGCATTATGGGAAAGTCTTTAAATGCTAAAGACCCTTGTTAATGAGAGCTACAACATTGTCTGCGTCACTGATCTTAGCCTCGTCTTCAGAGGGTCTTTCCTCACTGATTTCCTTAAAATGGAAGGTCAAACCATCCCAACCTCAACCCCTTTGCCCTCAAAAAATTAACAACCTAGATTCAGTTCTGTGGTTGTTATTGTTCTAAAAAATCTAACCAGACACATTTTTCTCACAGGAGCTTTGTAAACACTCACTTACCACCCTCCTCCGATGCTCCCGAGCTGTGAACCAGGTTGGGGTCTCTTGTCTGGTGGGTTTCTTAAGGGCCAATAAGCAGTTAATGTGGGTTTGGAGTTTAGATTCTATCCTGAAGTTTAGACGATGCTGACCATGAATTTATTTTTTTTTAAATACATCCTTCAGCAACAGTCTAGCTTGTGTCTGTTTGGAAGACCAGAGCTCTACTGACTAATTGAAAACATTTATTCCAGATGTGTCTCTGCTCTGAAGGAACCAGAATCAGTTTTCCAGCCACATCTCCTTAAATTCGCAAAGGAGGACATGAACAAGTGATTTGGTGAGGGGACACCGTCTGGGATATTGATCACTAACTGTAAGCGAGATCGAGCCATATTCCCAACATTTTGTATGCATTACCTCGTTGAACCCTCATAACTCTTTGAGGCAGCAAAATTATAATCCCATTGTACAGATAAATAAAACCAATACCTGGAGAAGTTAAGTAACTTCCCAGGTCACAGAGAGATTCAAGGGTGTCCAGCCGAGACTCAAATTGATCTCGGGTGGCCTGGCCTGCAGCAACTTGAAGCAAGCAGAGATTTTGTTCTTGGCCAGAGATTGAGGTCAGGTCATGACAGTGAGAGCGCTGAATCCTAGCCCCTAGACCAGAGGTCAGCAACAAGGCCCTGGGCCCCTCAGCTTTGCAGAAAAGAATTCCCACAAGACAGTAAGTAGTGAAACTAGTATTTATTAGGAGGAAAAGAGTACAGTACCTGTTGGTAGACACATGGGCAGACTCAGAGGGAGAGTCAGGCCCTCATGGGCATTTGAATCACTCTTAAGGGGCATTTCGTCCAAAGTTCCTTGACCGATGATTTTGATTTGCCTGTTTCAGAGTCCGTATTTTGTATAACTCAAGATCCTCCTATATCTACGTGTTCATCTTTCAGCCAAGATGGATTCAGGTAAAGAGGCCTATGTGTAGGTTGATATCACTCCCCTTTTGACCTCCAAGGATACCTTCTGTGCATCTGCAGTCGGCTAGGTCTCCTGTCTTCAAGAATGAGAAAAATGTGGTCTCTTCTATCTGGGCAGGGCCCATCCTCCTCTCTAGATTGTCCTGCTGTTCTCATCTTGGAGTATCAGTCCAGAAGGAATGAATCTCCAACTGCTTTCCCTTGTGGGGGGCCCATTTGCGTCCAGGAGGTTACCTGCTCTTTTTCTTCAGTTAGTGTTATCTGGTACTTTCTCCATGCTGGGGCCATGATGCGCTCTTGACCTGTGTTATCTAACAGTAGCCCTATGAGATAACACCATCAGTATCCCCATTTTTCATGTGAGATTCTGAGGAATCCCAGTTAAAAACCATACCCATATGCCCACCACTGTCAGTCAGCTTCAAGCATCCAACCGTTAAATACGAGTGAACAGTCGAGGATCAGCAGACATCAGAAGAAGCCTTGTAGAAAGAAAAACAGAAGTCAAAGCAAACTAAGCAATAATAAAAATGTAAAAAAGTAAGAAAAGAAAGCTTAAAAAAACCTTTGTGAATTTCTTCAGAACAAAATAAGACAAGATATTCTATCCATAAAATAAGAACAATGTTTTAAAAGAAGTTTTACTAAGACAAATGTTGTGTTTAAGCTTAATATATAATAGGAGAAAAAATTTTAATTTCTGAAAGGTTTTGAAGTTAAAATTGAGAAAATGTCCCAGAAATTAAAATGGAAAAATTGGAGGAAAAAAATCATAAGAAATTTATAGGTGCTGATCAAGAGTTGAAGAAAAAAGCTGAGAAAATAAATGAGAATATAACACTAAGGAAATTATGCATATAAATTTCCCCAAGTCTCAAAATGAGTTTCCAAATTAAGAAGCCCCGGATGCCTGAAAAATGTGCTGAGACACATTACCATAGTGTTTCAGAACATTGGAGTGGGTGAAGAACTGGAATGACTTTAAAGTTGTTAAGAGCAATACTAGAAGGTAGGAGAAAACAGAACAAAATGCCTGCAGAGTTTTAAAGGGAAGTTATTTCTTGTCTAGATACCTATGCACAGCTGTTTATTAAGTATGAGAGTTCTTCTGGAGGGAGAAATTTCCTCTGTCCTTCTACGTTCTTCTGTCTGGTCTAAGAATTAAATTCACATGAGACAGATAAACAAAATCAAACAAAAGTTTAATAACGTGCATACACAGGAGAGGGGCTTCCCTGGTGGCTCAGTGGTAAAGAATCTGCCCACCAACGCAGTAGACACAGGTTCAATCCCTGGGTTGGAAGATCCCTTGGAAAAAGAAATGGCAAACCACTCTAGTATTCTTGCCTGTGAAATCCTATGAACAGAGAAGCCTGGAGGTTCATGGGGTCACAAAAGAGTCAGACATGACTTAACTATTAAACAACAACAACATACATAGGAGAGACTCAGGAAAACTGAGTAATTCACCAAAATGGCCAAAGCTCTCTTCTTAAATAGCATCTTCAGCTGAAACCAAAAGAGGATGTTTGGGTAGTGGTTTGGGACTTTAAAGGGGAGGGAGCAATTGACATGAGGATGAGAAAACAAATGTTTGGCAGACAAATGTTTGCTGGGTCAGCAGAGACAATGGGACACAGAGTGGACTCCGATAGAAATCAGGCCCTGCCAAGCTTCCCCCACCACATCTTTGCAAACATCTCCGGTAATAGATCTATTCTGGAAAAAGGCCCTTTATCAAAATTCTTTAGGCAAGTAAGGGGGAAAGGGGAAAGTGACTTTCTGTGTCTTTTGGGCCTTGATTGCTTTCAGCTCAAAATAATTTGCATGCCAAGGAGACATTTTGGGGTGGCAAATTTTCCTTCCCTGTAGAATAAAGACATTTTCAGAGATGCAAGCTTTCAAAAACTGCTTCTTGTGCACTCCTCCTCAGGAAGCTACAGAGAAAGAACTCAGATGAAGAAGCAAACAGCTAAGAAATAAGATGGAAACCATGTGATGGTGAAGGTTCTCAAGGTCTCAGCCTCATTTGGTGGCCCTTTGGAGCAGAAAACCAGGAGCCATTCCAGCCTGTTCAGCCCTTCCTTCAGGCGATAACTTGCAGAAGGGACACAGTCAGTGATGGTTTCCAGCTGGCAGCTCCCAGACAATGCCTCAGCATGGTAGTGTTAGGGGACTATTGAGCAAAACGGCCCGCCTTGGCCAGACATGATGATACCCACTTGTATGAGTTGTCTCACAGCAGGAGGTCCTGATAAGGAAGATGGTGCTGCTGCTGAAAACTAACTGGGAGAATTTGGGAGGGGCCAAAAGGAGGGAGGAGCCATCAGCCCATAATATGTCCTACCAACCTCCCAGAATCCTTCACGTGAGAATCCATCTTGGCTGGGAGATGCCAGTGCCACCAAGAAGAACCCTGAATCAGACTGAATTGGGCCAAACAAGATGATTGGCCAGAGACAACCCAGAAATGAACTCCATCACCATAAACCCTGAGACTGTGAGCCACGGGGCAGAGCAGCCCTCCTGGTTTCCCTTAACCTGCTGCTCTCCGCCTGGGTGCCCTTCATAACAAAATCTTTGTTTTGCTCATATGTCTCCTCGATGAATTGACTTCCAAGTGTTAGACAAGAGCCCACTGTCAGGCCCTGGAGGGTGCCCCCTTCCTGTACCTGCAGGGTTCCTACAGCCAGTCTCTCTGCCTGACGTAGCATTCTTCTAAGGAGGCTCCAGCTGCCACCCTGAGGTTTCCAGGAGCCACAGTGCAGTCTGAGACTCTTCCTACCACACCTTCCTTCCTTCCCCCTCCCTTCCCAGGTGTCAGACCTGCATCCCTGTCTGAACGCTCTCCCTGCCTCCTCCTGCCCCTTTATGTTCCCCCCGCCCAGGCATTTGTCCTAATAAATCTCTTTGCCCTTCAAATACCATCTTGGTGTCTGCTTGCTGGAGAACCCAAATTAGCACAAATCCAAAACAAATTTAGGTCAGAAGTTTCCTGGAAAAGCTTTTTCAAGAAGAAAAAATATTAGAATAAAGATGGCTTGCACCATCTTCCTTATCAAGACCTCCTGCTGTGAGACAACTCATTGATTTTATTGAGCAATATTAACACAAGTGGAAGTGAGAGGTGGATAATTAGTGATAAATACATAGGCAGTTAGCCTCCTGTCTGCCCTCTATAAGGGCAATAGTTAACCCTAGTGAGGAAAAACCTAGTTTACTATATTGACCAAAAAATGCACAACAATAGAAGTTGAGAATTATATTTTATTCAACAGACATACTGAGGACTTAAGCCCAGAAGGCAGCATCACAGGTATCTCTGAGGGGCTGCTCTGAAGATTTCAGGGAGGAGCCAGGACCCATGGGGGGATTGTAACAAAAACCAGTTAGTCAGAATATCCAAAGATGACTGTTAGTTAAAGAAAACTGGAGATCTTAAGTTAATGAATGTAACACTTTCCATGTATGGGAAAATACAAGAGTCTGGGCTCACTGAATTCATTCCTTTCACACGAACCTTAGCTGTCTAGGGCCAGTCTCCTACTTTCTCCATCCTGAATCCCCTCGGGTGCACACAGTCTGGCAGCTACAGTGACTGCTGGCTTGATGGAAGCAACATCCTTTTTCACTGATACAGCAGGCAACATTGTCCATCCACAACCATTTGGCTCAGCTCTAAATAGTATCATAATAATAATCCAAATACCACACAGTGTAACCTAACTGAAATTATAACTCATGTTGGAAGACTAGGGAATCAGAAGGTGTTCAAGGATATTACAAAGGTTTGTTTGGGAGGAGAATTAAATCCTCATCTTTCATATGGAGAAATCAATAGATGACACCTAAGCAGGAAAATTAAATATTTAATGTTATTTAGTAAGTAAGTATGTTAGATGAGAGTGAAAAAGTTGGTTTAAAACTCAACATTCAGAAAAGTAAGATCATGGCATCTGGTCCCATCACTTTATGGCAAATAGATGAGGAAACAGTGGAAAGACTTAATTTGGGGGGGGGCTCCAAAATCACTGCAGATGGTGACTCATTTGAAATTAAAAGACACTTGCTCCTTAGAAGAAAAGTTATGACCAACCTGCTGCTGCTGCTGCTAAGTCACGTCAGTTGTGTCTGACTCTGTGTGACCCCATAGACGGCAGCCCACCAGGCTACCCCGTCCCTTGGATTCTCCAGGCAAGAACACTGGAGTGGGTTGCCATTTCCTNTGCCTGGAGAAACCCATGGACAGAGGAGCCTGGCAGGCTACAGTCCATGGGTTCACAAAGAGTCAGACATGACTGAAGCAACTTAACACACACACAAGTAAAAAGAAACAGGAAGGACCCTAGGTGACCTCGGAGGAGAGAAGAGTTAGGTAGATGTGAGGTGAGAGTGAACCCAGTGAGCCGGACTGAGCATCTCATGCACATCTGACATGGGGTTGGGCAAGGTGAGTGTGGTTGGAGTGTGGCGAGCAGGAAGGACAAAGGACGCAGAGGAGGCAGGCAGAGAAGTGGGGACACAGGTGACCTTGTCAATCACATCATATCAGGACATTTTCTTAGGAGCCATGGGAAGACTGAATTGTTCCCTTCGCAGAGATGTCTCAGATGAATGCCTACAATTCATGTCTAGGATGCTGAGAACTTGGAGGGAGACAGGGAGAAGGAGGGAGAAGAAAACGGACGTCCTGGATGTTGGCCGGCATCTTGGAGGATGGCTGTGCATCTTGGATAAAGCACATTCCTAAGTGCAGGATGGGAACAAAAGATGTGAATGTGTTCCATTTTTGTGATGATGGTTATGTTGTCTGAAAGTTTTCTGGGTCAAGATGTCAAGTAAGCAGTTAGATTCACAGACTTAATAAAAAAAATCTGGCAAATTTGAGTCATTAACACATAGACACGTGGTAATTCAAAACCTTGGGAATAAGTGAGGTGTGTCGGGAAGAGAGAACCAACCTTGGGCAGAGCCCTATGGAACCACACAAGGGCTGAGTATGGAGCAGCCAAGGAAACAAGGGAAGGAACAGTCAGAGAGTAGAGCATGTGTGTGTGTGTGTGTGTGTGTGTGTGTGTGTGTGTGTGGAACAGTCTCTCACTGGAAAATTCACTTTGATACTTCATTCAGATATTCAAATGGAGCCGTCTCCTGATGACTGAAATCTGGCCACATAGCGGGGCCGCAGGCTGACCCCAGAGCTACTGAAGGGAGTGCTGCTGGGCTGCGCTCAGTCATGCCCGACTCTCTGCAACCCCATGACTGCAGCCCACCAGGCTCCTCCATCCATGGGATTTAGTAGAGGCAGAGGGAAAAGAGGATGCAAAGTCCCCAGCAGCTTTGTGCCAGAGAAGCCTGATGCTGTTGCCAAAGGCTGAGACACAGAAAACGGCTCAAAGGAAGCGGAAGAGTAAAAGAGAACAACAGGAAAAAAATGCTATCGTGGGACTTCCATGGTGGTCTAGTGTTTGGAACTTCACCTTCTAATGCAGGGGGTGTGGGTTCAATCCTTGGTTAGGGAGCTAGGATCCCACACGCCTCAGGGCCAGAAAATCAGAACATAAACAACAGAAGCAGCATTGCAACAAATTCAATAAAGACTTTAAAAGATGAGACTTCCCTGGTGGTCCAGTGGTCAAGAATCCGCCTGCCAATGCAGGGGACAGGGGGTTCGATCCCTGGTCCAGGAAGATTCCACGTGCCACAAAGCAGCTGAGCCTGTCCACCACAACTACTGGAGCCCACAGGCCCAGAGCGCGGGCTCTGCAGCAAGAGAAGCCACCGCGGTGTGATGTCCGTGTTCTGCAACAAGAGTGGCCCTGCTCTCTGCAGCTAGAAAAAGCCCGTGGGCAGCAACAAAGACCCAGCAGAGTCAAAAATAAAATTTTTTTAAATTAAAAAAACACTTTAAAGAATGGTCCACATCAAACAAATAAAAAAAACCCTTTAAAAAATGCTATTGTGACAAACTGGAAATTAGCTAAACTTTCAGGAGTTTTGAGACTTGTCTTAATAGGTGAAAAACAGTTGCAACCAAAGGTTTATAAGAAACCGTTTGATGTATAAACACTAGATTGAGTGATTTCTTTGGTTTTTCGTCATTCATTTGGGAAGATTGATGCAAATCCCCAAACGGCTTAACCCTAGCCACTGACGTGTGTGATTTCTGGATGGTTTCTCCTCACAGTGGGTTGCCCCAGGCAGGTATTGTCAGAACCTCCAGCCGTGCCAGGCCTGCTTATCACACCCTGTGACTGAGGTCTCTCCAAGTGCTAAAACCACTTCCTAAGTACGGAAAACGAGATGTTTTTCTACTCAGGTAAAATACAAAATATAAACACAGGCTCTCTTGAAAGGGTACCTGAATAAAATCATGCCAAACTGGAACATTTACTTTAAAAGTCTGAAGATAATGACCCCTTTGTTGAAACGGTCTTATCAGTTGCTACGTTTGCTTGGCATGCTGTCTTCATAAAGCAACATCAAAAACCTGATGGGAAGGGGTTATCATTATTTTACTTCAGCAAAAAATAAATAAATGAAGATTCTGGTCTTTGTGTCCCAGTATACTCTGGGTATTGTCTGCATCTATTTTGAATTTTGTCTTGATTGCTGCGGATGTTAAATAAATAGTAAACGCCTTAGGAGAAGAATAGTTAATGCTGCTGCTGCTGCTGCTGCTGCTAAGTCACTTCAGTCGTGTCCGACTCTGTGTGACCCCATAGATGGCAGCCCACCAGGCTCCCCCGTCCCTGGGATTCTCCAGGCAAGAACATTGGAGTGGGTTGCCATTTCCTTCTCCAATGCAGGAAAGTGAAAAGTGAAAGTGAAGTAGCTCAGTTGTGTCCGACTCTTAGAGACCCCATGGACTGCAGCCCCATGGACCGGGCTCCTCCGTCCATGGGATTTTCCAGACAAGAGTACTGGAGTGGGGTGCCACTGCCTTCTCCGATAGTTAGTACTAATAGATGCTAACTCATGGCAGTGAAAATAGGGCATCAGAAAAATCAGAGAGTGGTGGTTTTGACCACAGAAACTGTGGTTGTTACGGTCACTGCTGTAGTGAAAGGAAATGCAAACTTCTTTTATTTCCTGTCCTGAAACAAAGCTTATCAAAGAATACTTTAGAAAAAAGTACCTTAAAAGAATAACATATATATTTCTCTTTTCATCTATTCCTTTTAGAAAATTTTTTATTGGAGTATAGTTGATTTCAAATATTACATTAGTTTCAGGTGTATAGCAAAGTGATGCAATATTTTTCTAGATTATACTCCATTTAAAGTTATTATAAAATACTGGCTCTATTCCCAGGCTGTACTGCATAATTTTACAGCTGATTTATTTTATATTTAGTAGTTTGTTCTTCTTATGCCTATTTTTTTACCTCTATCTTTTATCATTTTGCATTTTTTGTTGTTTGTTTAGCTTCACAAGATCTATGATCTTCATTGCAGCATGCAAAATCTTAGTAGCTGCAGGAAGAATCCAGTTGCCTAACCAGGGATCAACCCGGGACCCTCTGCATTGGGAGTGCAGTCTCAGCCACTGGACCACCAGGGAAGTCCCCATTTCTTTACTTTTTTATTTGGACATTGGAGTGTCCCAGAAAAGGGAGTGCTATGGCGGCTTCACCTTGAGGACCTGCGTTGCACACAAGTCCCCGAGATGGCAGGGTCTGCCCCTGAGAATGTGTAGTTCCTGGAGAAATGGGCTTCCATTGGAGCACTCTGCTGAATTCTGAAGATAAATCCACCAGGCTGAAATCTTCATAGGTTCCCTATTACTATCACATTAAACTTTTTATATCTTTCTTTCAGAAATATCTATAATTTGAATGCATCCATCCTTAGCCTCCCGTTCTGAACTATGATATAACAGACTTTCCTTCAGTGTCTTTTGAACCATGTTGTTCTAGAAACAGGATGGAGCCAGCTGTCAGAAACACCTGGGCTCTTCTGGTTTTGGCCCTTGGCAGCTGTGGGGTTTTTGGACCATCATCTTACTTTCTTGGAAGATCACCTCTCCAGCTCTGAATTAACAGAATCCTGCTAAATCTTCCCCAGACCTCTCTCTGCTGTGATACTCAATCGATCCTTTCACCTTATAGCATATTTTCAATTCGTGGTTCAGGCATTTGCAGCCATGAAACTAAAAAAAAAAAAAAATATATATATATATATATATATATTTATATATATATAAGATGATGCTAAACTCTTCCATTTAGTTTTGAACAGCTATTGGACTCTAAGGAGATCAAACCAGTCAGTCCTAAAGGAAATTAGGCCTGTATATTCATTGGAAGGACTGATGCTAAAGCTGAAACTCCAATATTTTGGCCACCTGATGCAAAGAACTGACTCACTGGAAAAGACCCTGATGCTGGGAAATATTGAGGACAGGAGGAGAAGGGGAAGGCAGAGGATGAGATGGTTGGATGCCATCACAAACTCGATGGACATGAGTTTGAGCGGGCTCCGGGAGTTGGTAATGGACATTGCTAAAGCTGAAACTCCAATATTTTGGCCACCTGATGCAAAGAACTGACTCACTGGAAAAGACCCTGATGCTGGGAAATATTGAGGACAGGAGGAGAAGGGGAAGGCAGAGGATGAGATGGTTGGATGCCATCACAAACTCGATGGACATGAGTTTGAGCGGGCTCCGGGAGTTGGTAATGGACAGGGAAGCCTGGCTTTCTGCCGTCCATGGGGTCGCAGTGTTGAACACAACTAAGCAGCTGAACTGAACTGATAAGTTCTAACCAGCCAGTCCTACGGGCTTCCCAGGTGTTGCTGGTGGTAAAGAACTCACCTGCCAATGCAGGAGACCTAAGAGATGTGCGTTTGATCCCTGGGTCGGGAAGATTCCCTGGAGGATAGCATGGCAACCCACTCCAGTATTCTTGCCTAGAGAATTCCATGGACAGGAGAGACTGGCGGGTTATGGTCCAGGGGGTTGCAAAGAGTTGGACACGACTGAATAACTTAGCACTCATGCACAGCCAGTTCTATAGGCAGTAGTTTAGAATAACACTTTTTTAGATGAGGAGAATTCATTTCTCCAAAGACTTAGGTGTTAATACTGTAGTGTTTATGGATTGGCAGAGAAAGCAAGGGAGAGCGTGGGAAGGAAGTGGTGAGGGCAAGGTGCCCAGAGTCCCTCTGAGAAGTAAACAGCGGTCAGCACCGGTCTGGGGAAATTTCTCTCTCAGGCCCTGTGAACAGAGCTGCACGCTAGAGTGATTCCCCAATACCCCTTCCAAAAATGCCCTGGGGGCCTCCACTGGGACCAGTCCTGACCTTGACTGACCAGATGGTTCGCATCACATAGCCAGGAAGATTCAATCTCTCTCCCCCTTTCTCTCTCTCTCCTTTTGAAATGAAATTTCAACTTTTCAAGCAGCAATCCAGCTTTTCAAGCAGGAAAACTGTGAACACAGCTTGGTGCAAATCCCAAATCTCATCCATATATAAACTTTCAAGTTTTTTTTTTTTTTTTCCTTAATGCAGGCAAATCAGATTTCCAAAGCAATAGTGCATCCATCTGCTTGCATTTCCTGACCCAGCAGGGCTACTCACAGTTCAACTGTTCCAGGGACCTTTTCATACACTTTCTCTAATCCCCAGGCTTCCCTGGTAGCCCAGCACATGAAGAATCTGCCTGCAGTGC
This sequence comes from Cephalophus harveyi, assembly GCA_006410635.1. Classification (NCBI taxonomy): domain Eukaryota; kingdom Metazoa; phylum Chordata; class Mammalia; order Artiodactyla; family Bovidae; genus Cephalophus; species Cephalophus harveyi. The sequence goes on from SJYT01056215.1 coordinate 213,617, forward strand.
AGGAAATGCAGGAGATGCAGGTTCAGTCCCTGGGTTGGGAAGATTCCCCTGGGGAAGGAAATGGCAACCCACTCAGTGTTCTTGCCTGGAGAAATCCATGGACAGAGGAGCCTGGGGGGCTACAGTCCATGGGGTTGCAAAGAGTCAGACGCGGCTGAAGCAACTGAGAAGAGCAGAGCAAAATCAAGAAAAACTGTTCTCCAGCTACATCCAAGGTTTACATTCTATACTTTGGGGAAATCTGAGAACATAGACCAGTGAGGAAGGTGAAGAGAAAGGAAACCATGGACAGTGGCACGAACCATCCAGGGACCAGTCTCCAACAAGGGCTTCTGGGTGTGCAGACGTCCTGCAGGCACCTGAAAGCTGCTTTAAACCAGCCTGTACTAGAGCAAACAAAGGTGCGAGATGCAAAAACACCACTCCAGCATCTTCACCCTGCTTCCACCTCACAGATGACTGAGCACGCAGCAGCCTACACAGTGTGCTCCGAGGGGCTTGAGAGGGACCACCGTTCCTGTGTTCTTCCTGCAGAACAGCCTTCGCTACAAGGCCTGAAATGTCCCCATCCATCATTCACTCCCCTTACTCAAGCACTGCCCTCTTTCTAGTTTGTTTGTTTGTTTGTTTGTCTCAGTGTTCTTGCCTGGAGAAATCCATGGACAGAGGAGCCTGGGGGGCTACAGTCCATGGGGTTGCAAAGAGTCAGACACGGCTGAAGCAACTGAGAAGAGCAGAGCAAAATCAAGAAAAACTATTCTCCAGCTACACCCAAGGTTTGCATTCTGTAGTTTGGGGGAATCTGAGAACATAGACCAGTGAGGAAGGTGAAGAGAAAGGAAACCATGGACAGTGGCACGAGCCATCCAGGGACCAGTCTCCAACAAGGGCTTCTGGGTGTGCAGATGTCCTGCAGGCACCTGAAAGCTGCTTTAAACCAGCCTGTACTAGAGCCAGCAAAGGTGCGAGATGCAAAAACACCACTCCAGCATCTTCACCCTGCTTCCACCTCACAGATGACTGAGCACACAGCGGCCTACACAGTGTGCTCCGAGGGGCTTGAGAGGGACCACCGTTCCTGTGTTCTTCCTGCAGAACAGCCTTCCCTACAAGGCCTGAAATGTCCCCATGCATCATTCACTCCCCTTACTCAAGCACTGCCCTCTTTCTAGTTTGTTTGTTTGTTTGTTTGTTTGGCTGTACCGAATCTTGCCTACACAGTGTGCTCCGAGGGGCTTGAGAGGGACCACCGTTCCTGTGTTCTTCCTGCAGAACAGCCTTCCCTACAAGGCCTGAAATGTCCCCATCCATCATTCACTCCCCTTACTCAAGCACTGCCCTCTTTCTAGTTTGTTTGTTTGTTTGTTTGTTTGGCTGTACCGAATCTTAATTGTGGCACGCGAGCTCTTAGTTGCAGCACGTGGGATCAAGTTCCCTGACCAGGGATGGAACCTGGACCCCCTGCATTTGGAGTGCAGAGTCTTAGCCCCTGGACCATCAGGGAAGTCCCTCCCTCTAGTTTTTATTCAAATTATAAATGTTCCACACTCACTCCCTGGTACTTTTCTATGCATAAGTCTACTAAGTGGAACCAAGAGGCAGGACAGTTGGGGAGGACAGAGACCAGGTAGGAGGGGGAGATGGTATCTCAACTGCACAAAACCTTTTCCTACACCAAAGATTTGCTGGGTCCAACCCCATCCTTTTGACATGCACTTCACTCCCAATACAAGGAAAATTCTGAGCCTGTGGGTATGTTTTCGTGAATTATTAAACCATCTTTCCAAGATGGTCTAGATTGGAAAACACCACGGCAAGGGAAAGACACCAAGTGAGCAAAACAATGTAAAACATTTCACATGGCACATATCACTTAACAGATGTTCAATAAATAAACGTTTTCTTCCTTCCTTTTCTAGAGTTGTAGTATCTCTAGTGTATTAATCTTTCTGCATGTGGTTGCATTCCTCAGAAGTGTAGGTTTCATGTCTGGAATGATGGGAAATACCAAGTAAAGTTCATAAAACATCGATCTTAGGGGGGGAATGACAGCCATGGGTATCAGGGAGTCTCATACCTGTTGGCTAGATCCAGCTTAGAGTCTCATAACAGGTGGAAATTAAAGAAAGTCCAGAGGGTTGAGATGCTTACTGACCAGAAAAGCGTGACTGTATGTTCAGACCTGAATCACAAAGGCTCCTAGGAGACAAGGCAGCACCTCCAGCCCAGGAAAGCTGGGTGTGTTCTAAGCAGCCGAGGACCACACGGATTGCATTTCCAACGTGTATTCTGAGATGTGCCTCTCAAAATGGAATTCCATGTTCCACGGGGCGGGGAAGACAGAATAATCACATAAGTTCAGAAGGTCCTGAGTTTAACTGATTTTTATTTCAAGGTTTCTGAGGCCCTTTACTGTTTTAGGACTCAAGGTTGATTTCCTAATGGAAGGGTTTCTTGGAAAAATCTCAAGGACCAGTGTGTTCTTTATGATCCACACATGCATCAGCATGAAAATCAGGCTACCATGATTCTAGCTGCAGGTCTGCCACTGTCTGGCTGTGCAGAGACACCACAAGCCACTTCGCCTCCTTGGATCTCATCTTCCTTGTCCTGCTGAGTTAAGGAGTCGATCTAAGGTGTTCATATCTTTAGGATTCAGTGTCTCTCCCACAGTCAGGGTTGACTAGAAACCTTGAATTTCTCAGGGTAAAAAGCACAACCTCAGAACAGCAGACCCCCTCAGAGGGCTGCCTGGTGCTTTCTCCCCTTGACCAGACCTTAGTCCTGAACTCATTATTCATCATCACTGCACAGCTCTGGCCCCTGGCAGAGATACACGCTGACCCGAGTGCCTGCGGCAAGCTCACCCAGCCCCAGATTCTGCCCAGTCTGGTCCTACCTCTGTGACTCACTCATCTCCATCTGTGACACTTGAGTGTTCCCCAAAGTCATCCCACCGTGCCTGGGATCACATGTCTAGTGTTCAGAGCTCACCAGACCTCACCGGCAGCTCCACCCATTATGTCCTAGGCAGTTTTCTTTTGGATGCTGTTTTTTTTATTTCCAAATCATTTGATTTGTTTCTTATATCTTCCTCTTTTTTCCTACCAACACTGGCCAGCAGTTTTGCTTTTTTCTCTTTCTTCCCCAAATGGCCACTCCCCTCCTTCTCATCCTCTCACTGCTCTCTGTGGCTTCCCTGTAGCTTTCAGGGCAAAAGTTGCCCTTTCATGTTAGGACCCTCTTCCATGTTGCTGGTGGGGTTCTATGGTCACCCCATTGTGCGCAGACATATGATTTGCTCTATGGCTGACATTTTACATAATTTTCTTTTATGAGTTGCATTTATGACCTAATCTTGCAGACTGGAAGCACTATACCTTGAATATAGTGCTTGAGTTACACATATTGCATGTGTCTGACCATCCCCTACATCAGCCAAATTCCTCCTTCGAATGCTGAGCTCCCTAATTTGGTGGCCAAAACTGCTATCCCATTCATGGTCATGGTCACGGGTAACAGCAGCATCTGCATCCTTGCCTGTACCCCCACCAGCTTCCCAGCTCTTTTAGGTACCTCCTTTATTCACCCTGTCCCAGCTTTCTAGCTTGATCTAATCACTTACAGCAGCATTCACTGGGATAATCTCAAAGTCAGGAACTTCTTGCAGGGCAGGAAGAGAGACTCAGATGTAGAGAGCAGACTTGTGGACACAGCTGGGGAAGGAGAGGATGGGACGAACTGAGAGAGTGGCATTGAAACATATGCACTAGCACATGTAAAATGGATAACTAGTGGGAAGTTGTTGTATAACACAGGGAGCTCAGCTTGGTGCTCTGTGATGACCTAGAGGGGTAGGAGGGAGGGTCAAGAGGGAAGGGATTTTTGTATACATATAGCTGATCCATGTTGTACAGCAGAAACTAACACAACATTATAAAGCAATTATCCTACAATTAAAAAATAAAAGAAAAATCATTTTTTAAAATGCAAGAACATCTGGGTCCTCAACTCCCACCAGACCCTTACTAGCCTGCTTCCGTTGTGAAATTTGTGCCCCTCTTCCTTGGCAGCTAGATGCTCTTTGGTGAGTGCCCAAGCTGATTTCATTAGCCTCTGTGTATTGCTGAGCTGGTAAGAGACAGAACCTCAACTCAAGCTAGTTTAGTCCCAAATGAGAATTCATAGACTCAAGAATATAAGAGAAATTTTGATGATGAGATTCAGCTGAGCCTGAGAATAAGCTGGAACAAGAGATCTGAGTGGCCCCCAGACTGCCTGCATCTCTTGTCCTACTTAGGTCATCAGTTTGAGTCTCTCTGCTTGATGACCAGCATCACCCCATGCCAGGAAATGTGATTTCTGTGCTCCTAGGTTTTACACTTTAGTGGGATGTGTGTATGTGTGTGTATGTGTGTGCAGCTAAAGCCATATTTCTATCAACTTCTAGGTGTGAACTTGGGGCTTGACCACTGGGAGCCCCGGAGGTCACACTGGGCCAGGGAGAGGGAGTGGGCACAGCGGGTCTCCTGCCTGGAGTAGTGATGACATCACTGCTCGGATACAGGGGTGAGATCTTGCAACAGCTTGGTTCCTGAGACAGAGAACAGGTTCAGTGGTAGTGTATGTACACAGGTGGTTTCTGGTGCATTCTCAGATTCTTCTGTCAGTTTTTGTTGAGGCCTGGGTGAGGAAGTGTTCATTTTACTTAACTGATATGCTTGGTGAACATCTGACACACCTCAGTGCTTTTGACACTGAGATGATTAACCGCACGGCTTTGGGTCTCCAGTCCCAAAACTCAGGCAGGAACCATCTTGGATCTGACACTCCAGCCCTAAAGAGGATCCGGCCAGAGCCGGAGCGAAAAGAGCAGGGGCCATTTCCAGGAGATCGGAGTGGCTGGCGGGCAGTCCCACAGAGTCCTCGACCCGAGTCTCCTGGACCCCGCAGGGCCCCTCCACCATCTTCCATGTTCCTTCTCCTGAGCCCTGGGGGACATGCTTTCTCTTGCCGAAGGTGCAACACTCTGTCAGTAAAACTCGCCCTCATTTCCTTGGGTGCTATTGTTTTCTTTGTGATTAACAGCTGCTGCTGAGGTTATGTTATTTTAGGAAGGTCCTTGGGAGTGGTCATTACATAACTGCCCCAGCTGCCACCCAACAAGTCAGAAATTGTTAGGGATGCTCACCTCCACCCAGTGGTTCTAGTACAACAAACAGCTTCTCATCTCCGCCTCCGTGTCCCTCTCCCCAGTTCCTCCCTCTGGGTCCCCTGCTGGGCTAGTCACATGCCTGCTGACTTTCAGCTGAGTTTCATCACATGGGAGACTGATTCATCTGAGTTGAACTCCCAAGTTTCCTTCACCTTTGACACCATTCTTTGTGTACCTTGAACTTCTTTTCAGATAAATTATGATGATGACTTTGGTCAAGTTGAGTGTCTCCTTCTTTGACTTTCTCTTAGGATCTTTTCTGAGGACCTTGTTTGCCCATGTGCCCTAGATCCACAGACCCACACCCCCCCAACCATGACCACCTCCATCATCTCCACTTGACCGATTTTCCCTCAGGGCTTCTCTCTCCCTCTTTCCCTCCATGGATCTAAACCATGAGAGCCCATCCTTGCCCTCCTGGAGATTATCTGCTCCTGCTTGTCCTTTGCTCTTCTCATGCTTTTCCCCAGCTACTTCTTCAGCATCCCTTCAATTTCCTCAGCATCCACTGATCCACCCCTGTTCCTGCGCAAAACTTGTCTTGCAAGCTTTGTCCACTGTCTTCCAAGGCGCAGTCTCCTGCCTGCCTCCCAGCAGATGCCACCAGCCCTGTGTTTCATTTCCCCTCTCACTCTGGGCCCATCTCCACTGTGGCCTACATTTGAGTCGTTTATATAAATGTAACTTCCCTCCACCCAGAGATTACCACAGCCTTTTTTTTTTTTTAAGTCAAATCATAGATATAGGTGCTATGCTTGAAACACCATTCTCAACAGCACCACTGAATTCAGAGTTTCCTCTTTTCTCTTGTGTTTTTGAAATAATAAGAGTATCCTTTGGGGGGTGTGAAAATAATACATGGTGGCAATAGAAAATTGGCAATTGAAACAACTTTTTGTTGTACAATGTATCATTTCTGTTGTTTGAAAGATAGTTTTTTTTAAAGGAATAGTTGTAATTATATTATACATACAATTATATATCCTCCCATTTTCACTTAATATTAAAATTTTCCAGATATTCTTTGAGTGTTTTGTGTGTGAAGGATTGTTTCAGACCCTGGGGATACAACGCTGCCCATCCTCTTTGTGGTCTAATGTCAGAGGTAACAGGGCAGTTATGATACTGTATAGAGAGCACAAAATCTTGTCTTGGAGGGGGTGGTCAGGGAAGACCACCTACCCCACACCTCGTGAAGTGAGATCCCAGCTAAGACAGAAAGAATTAGCAGGGGTTACCTGGGAAGACTCTTCTAGGTACAGGGAATAACATGTATGCAGCAAGGAGGAGAAGGGCACAAGAGAAGTGTAAATGCTGATTCTAGAGAGGCAATAACAGATGGTATGAGCCAGGTTATTGAATGTGTATTTTATCTCAAGAGAGCCAGACACTTCCTTTTGAGTCTAATTAGATTTTCCCATAAGACAGCTGTAATTACAGTAATGAAGCAGGGATCAACTCTTTTGTCTAATTATTAACTCTTCATGATACACCTTTTCTTGATAATGGAGATTCACAAGTGGAGGTACCATCACTTACTTAATCCTTTCCCTGCTGTTCCTGGTATTTCACAGTTATAAATAATGTTGCAGTCAACACATTTCTCCTGGTCTCTCTTCTGCATTAACAGAAACCCTTTGCAGATGCTAACTCAACAGCCTCTTCTACGTAATTCACCCTATGTGCTCTTTGTTCCAACTCTACTCACATTTCATGCTTCCAATCCAAGCCCTTAAAAGCCTACATACTGGTAGGAACTATGGGGCTTGCCAGGCTTCCCAGGTGGCGCCAGTGGTAAAGAACCTGCCTGCCAGTGCAAGAGAGGTAAGAGAGGCAGGCTCAATCCCTGGGTCAGGACGATCCCCGAGAGGAGGGCCCAGCAACCCATTCCAGTATTCTTGCCTGGAGAATCCCATGGACAGAGGAGCCTGGAGGGCTACCTTCCATAGGGTGGCAAAGAGTCGGACACGACTGAAGTGACTTAGCATGCACACAAGGGGCTTCCCAGCTGGCACAGTTGGTAAAGAATCCACCTGCCAATGCAGGAGACAGAAGAGACAAGGGTTCGATTCCTGGGTCAGGAAGATCCCCTGGAGAAGGAGATGACAACCCACTCCAGTATTCTTGCCTAGAAAATTCAACCGACAAGGGAACTTGATGGGCTATAGTCCATGGGGTCGCAAAGAGTCGGAAGAGTGGACAGGTTCTCCTGTGTTTCTGAAAGGAGCTGGGAGTCCTAGTGTGAGAGACCATAGTGGTGTATGGACAGCACACACACAAACTGAAAATGGACTGAAATCTCACATCAGCCATTTTCACACACTTCCTCTTTTTCAATGTACCTTTTTTTAGCTTTCCCAGCTTACTTCTTAATTACCATCAGTGGGTGCAGAAGAGGAAGGAAGCAACTACCACCCTTCTTGAGTTGCTGGGCTATTTTAGATTCAATGTGATGGATCCACAATTGTAGCTTTGAACCAAAAGTTCTATTAAGTTTCACACCAGTGTCAATAACATGCATAAGAGTTTCTGCAACTATTCAGATAACATGTGTCCCTGCTTTTCCATGTTGTTTCCTGCTGATTACAGTTCTTGTTATTGTGTCATCTTTCCTAACAACTTAGCTTCCTCTCAAATTAAATTTTATTCATTAAAGGAACACCATTTTCATGGTTCATACTTTCTTGCTAATTAGGCTGTGTACAACCATGGTATTAAAAACCACACCAAAGTTTATAGAGCTCACAAACCTTACACTAAAACAATTTCATCCTTGGTACTTTTTTTGTGTGTGTGTATTTTTGAATCTCTTCTTCTAAATCCTATTAAAATTTCACAAGCTTCTTTGTGCAGAAGGAGGATTGCCATAAAGAAGAGTCTTTCATTCACTTATTCATTCATTTACTTCTTTAAAAAAAAGTGTTTATTGAAGAACCCATCATGAGTGAGGTTTGTGATACACTCTACTGTCCCAGGACCTGGATGATGTCAAGTATGACCCAGGTCCCAGCTCCAACCTCAAACTTTGATCAAGAGTTAAGAAGATACAATATTCTGAATACCTCAATTAAAAAAGACTTCTTTGTGCAGCATGCAAAGACGACTCTATCACAACCGCACTCCTAACATAATGCCTAGAGCAGATAATGTTTTAACACTCCCTTCCTCTATATGACAAAATTATTTTTAGTCATAATTATGAAATGAAATAATGTATAGTTATGACCAGAATAGAAGCACAATGAAAATGTTCTTTCAATAAATTTCATAATATATAGATTGCTATATAATATATACATGGCTGTATAATGGCCATGCCAGTAAAAAAATTAAGAATGAAATAAGTATTACAGTTCAAAAAAAATGTCACCCCTCTAGGTCATCACAGAGCACCACACTGAGCTCCCTGGGAGTGGATGGAAGGTGGGAGGGAGGCAATATATGTATATTTATAGCTGATCCACATTGTTGAACCAAAGAAATCAACACATTATAAAGAAATAATCCTCCAATTAAAAATAAAAATTTATTTTCTTAAAAGGGAATGATTAATATTTTTAATTGCATTAATTTATTTTTTAAAGAGATAGAATCTCTACTTTTCTCTGTTGCAGTAGACAATAATAAATTATAGTTTCTGCTTTCCAGTCATAACTCCTGCAAATCTGTCAATAACAGACTTAGCTTTGATTGATCTTCTTCATGAATATGTGCAATACATTCTATGCTATGGTCAGATTTTCCATTTTTCTTTCTTATAGTTGATTTGAGAACAATGTTTATTAATTTTAATTGCAAAAAGCTCCTTCCACATGAGACAACAGATAAACAGTTAGGAAAAGAATACAGTTTAGCAGATATTTCCATGAATCCCATTTCACAATAAACTCCAGAAATAGCAACACTGCCAATATTTTTGTTCTTGGGAATTGATCCCAGTGGCTTTCAAAAGTCTTCATACTAAGAAAAATTTCCATTGTCTTCCAAATATCTTCTCCAGAAGATTTACTATACATTGCTTCCATATTTGCTAAAATCTTTCAAAGTTTTTCTTCCTCTCCAAAAATCAGAGAGTAAACCTTGACATTACCTGTTCTGTTCCTTTAGAACAAGTGTTGAGTTCTTGGGGAAAATGACTGGGATATTCACACATTACACTTTGGGTTTCTTGTGGCAATGTAGGCCCCATCTTTTCTCATTGCTATATACTCTTCTTCAATATTTAATTCTATTTTCTATGTCAACATTACTTGTTCATCTTTTGTTGTTGCAGAGTTAAAGGCCGTTTTCATAAAATCTAAGCAGATCTTCCTAACTTCAAAGTCAGGATTAATTTTTCAAAATAATCTCTGGCATGGACAGATTCATAGTGATCTCATCTTCTTTGGGAAAGGCTTTTTATTTGATACCTACAGTCTGCATCATTTTTCACTGATGGGGTGAGACTTCTAAGAATTCATTAAAATTTTCCATAATTCCAAAAATATCCCACCTGAAGAAACACAACCAAAAGAGTAAACTCTGAAAAGTTGTGAGAAGGATTTCTTAGAACCGTGCTGGACACCACTGTGTACACTGATCAGAGCAATAGTGGGGATGTTGCCTTGACCGTGGCAGAGGTTTATGCTCAGTCCATCCATATCCAATTATTCCAAGACCTCTTTGATGCATCCAGCAGCAATCTGGATCCCACAATGGCAACTTAAACTTATATAATGCTATATGTCAATTCAGTTCAGTTCAGTTCAGTCACTCAGTCATGTCTGACTGTTTGTGACCCCATGGACTGCAGCACTCCAGGCCTCCCTGTCCGTCACCAACCCCCAGAGTTTACTCAAACTCATGTCCTTTGAGTTGGTGATGCCATCCAAACATCTCATCCTCTGTTGTCCCCTTCGCCTCCTGCCTTCAATCTTTCCCAGCATCAGGATCTTTTCAAATGAGTCAGTTCTTTGCATCAGGTGGCCAAAGCTGAATTATCAAATATCAACTGCCTGTTTTATTCTATTTTTTCATTTCCCTTAAACAGAAGTGAAAAGTGAAAGTGAAAGGTGCTCAGTCGTGTCTGACTCTTTGCGACCCCATGGACTGTAGCTCACCAATTTCCTGGTTCATTTTTTGTTTTACAACAAACAGTAATTAAAAGAGAAAAAGTAACTTTCAATTATAACAATCAGTATTTAAAAGAGAAAAAATAATTTTAAAAGATTTTTTTCAAATTTAAAATATTTCATGTGTGAACCAAACACCTACCAGACAAAAATATTTTACCTCATAGTTCACATTCTATTTTACTATTTCAAATTTTAAACACAAATAGGAACTCCAAGTGGTCACATAGAGTGATAGAATTGAAGTGACTCAGATCTATTTCTTCTTCTCTAAAACTATTCTCTAAAGGTCATTGTTTATTTTGAATTGGTTTAAACGTGGATATGCCTAAGACCACAGAGGCTGCAGACATCAACTGTGACTGAATAATGGTCAACAATTATGTCATGTTGGAAACTTACTCTTGAAACTAATATAGGTAACTGAGTTCTCTGTGGGGATAACTTTGCAATTAGCTCCGTAAGTTAGCACCATATGTTTCTTAGATAAGTCATGACTGTACTACTGTGAGGTATGGAGAGCAGTCAATTCATAGAGACAGAAAGTAGAAGGGCTGTCACCAGGGGCTGGGGGGAGGGGAACAGGAAGTTAGTGTTTAATGAGGATGGAGTTTCAATTTTGCAAGATGAAAAAGGGTTCTGTGCATGGATGGTAGTGATGGCTGCCCAACAACATGAATGTACATAATGACACTAAACTGTGTACTTCAGAGGTATGGAGAGCAGTCAATTCATAGAGACAGAAAGTAGAAGGGCTGTCACCAGGGGCTGGGGGGAGGGGAACAGGAAGTTAGTGTTTAATGAGGATGGAGTTTCAATTTTGCAAGATGAAAAAGGGTTCTGTGCATGGATGGTAGTGATGGCTGCCCAACAACATGAATGTACATAATGACACTAAACTGTGTACTTCAAAACGGTTAAAATGGGAAATTGCATATTTTATGTAGTATATTTTAACACAAGTTTAAAAAATAACTAATTAAAAAAAAGATAAGTAATTCAAATATGATAATTTTTAGCTTACATATATTATAAAAAGTCAGCAATCACCACAGCAATTGTTTAGAATTTAGACCAACAGAAGATTTTTTTTAGGAAGGATCATTTTATCACAGACCAGGGTATAGCAGTACTCAAAGCACAACTGCTTGTATTGATTTCTTCATGGTTTGTGAGTTCTCTGTAGACAATGCCCGCCATCCCCTGCACGCAGGAGGATAGCTCCCACTATCCCATCTGAAACTGAGCAAGACACTGTGGGGCTTCTGGGAACAGAACCCTTTCTGTCCCCTATTTCTCGTCTGTAGGGAATAGACATCTGCCTCCATGATCTTCCCTGAGTTCCAAAGTGAAAGGCGCTCAGTCGTGTCCAACTCTTTGTAACCCCACGGAATTCTCCAGGCCAGAATACTGGAGTGGGTAGCCTATCCAGGGGATCTTCCTGATCCAGGAATCGAACCAGGGTCTCCTGCATAGCAGGTGGATTCTTTACCAACTGAGCTATCAGGGAAGACCCAGAGGGTGTATTCAACAGTTGCTAATCAAAGAAGGGAGAGGATGTGGAGACAGAGAGGAGCTGTCAAAAAACAACAGTGCAATTTGGGGCAGGTCCTGGTTCTACCTGAAGGAATACACATAATAGCATCTTTGGTTTCTTCTAGAGAACTAAAGCTGCCACCAAATGGAAGATATTAGCATTCTTCATTCCAGAGAGAAGATCATGGTTTGATAGCCCTAAGAACCAGAGAAGCTTGTCAAGAGAGCTCGTGAGGCCAGATTAAAGGAATGTAGGCCCTGCACACACACTAATCTTATCAGCAAACCCACCCTTGAATGGTTGCTATAAATCTTCCACCAAATCCTCCTGGGTTGAGACACACAGTTTTTGGAGGGCTCAAGCCCACTGTGTCCCCCTTTGCTTTGCAAAGCAATCTGAGCTTTAATTCAGCACCAGTGCATAGAGGCCTAGTTTTCAGTATCATATCCTTGGTCTATTCTTTCAAAGGTAATATCCTGGGTTGCACATGTCAGCATAAAAAGAAATGGTCAAGTGGTGGGTTTTCTCAGTCCCAACCCTCACTTATGGATTTGAGTGAAGTGCTAAACTGAGGTAAATGGAACTTGATTAATCAGAAACTGCCTAAAGGTACCTGGAGACTCAACCCAGCACTGCAGAAAGGCCAACACTCACAGGCAAACCTTGACCAGCAAGACAGGACACCTGTGTTTTTTCCTGAAGCTGTAGCCAATTCAGTAATACACTGATTTGCTTCTCATTATTTTCTGTCTCACTCCCTCTTCCCTCACTCTCACTGCCCTGGAATTATACCACCTCTTGACCTCTTAGGAGAGGAGAAGGGCTGGAGGTTGAGTCAGTCATCAATGGTCAATGATTCAATGAATGTATCTGTGAAACAAGACCTCCATTAAAACACAAAAAGGCTTCCCTGGCAGTCCAGTATTAAGACTCTACACTTCCAGTGCAGAGGGCTTGAATTTGATGCCTGGTCAGAGAACTAAGTGCAGTAGGAAATGACAACCCACTCCAGTATTCTTGCCTGGAGAATCCCGTGGACAGAGGAGCCTGGCTGGCTACAGTCAGTATGGTCACAAAAGAGTCAGATATGACTGAAGTGACTTAGCACGCATGCAGAGAACTAAGACCCCACATGCTGCATAGTGCAGCCAAAAAAGAAAGAAAAAAAAAAAAAACCCTCAGAGGAGAGGCTCAGAGAGCTTCCAAGTTTCTAGCCAGACCCTTCCCCTTGCCACCATGCCATGTCCCAAACTTCATGTCCCAAGGACAGAAGGACCTCCACAAAGGTCCCTTTGTTTGGGACCTCACCCTAAGGATTGCTTCCTCTGGCTGGTAATTTCTTCAGTATGCCTTGTAACAAACAGGTGATCTAGTAAGGAATATGATTCTCTGAGTTCTGTGAGCCACTCTAGCAAATTAATCAAACCCCAGGAGGGGGTTGTGGGAATCCCAGGAACCCAGGTGACAACCCAGACAGGTGATTGGCATCTGGAGTTGGGGTAGGAGGCAGTCTTGTAGGACTGAGCTCCTTACCTTGGGACCTGATGCTATCTCCAGGAAGAAAATGTCAGAATCATGTTGAATTGTAGGACTACTAGTTGGTGCCTGAGAATTGGGGGGTCTTATGGGGAAAAGCATCCCCTGCATCAGAACTGGGGACTAGAAATTTGTTCAAGGTCAAAACTACAATATGGTTTGCGTCAAAAGGAGTTTGAATACTATAAAGTTCACTCCTTGGAATAGGACTGTCTGCTCCACTACATCCCACGGCTCTGGGGAACAGAGGGCACATAGCAACGTACTTTTTCATTGCTAACATCAATGAGAAGCTCATGACCTTATTTCTGCATCAAACACCAGCAATTCTTCCCCTTTAACATCACCTTGATATTTGTCTCCATGTCTAGAGTCCCTCCTTTCTGTGTCCTTTGCCCCAGAGCCTGTTCTCACGAGTGGCATCTCATGACCTCAACTGGAGACAAGATCCAGCCTGTTTGTACCCATAGAAGAGAACTTGATTGATGGTTCCAGTCTAGCCCTGTCAATTCAGCACAGCCCAGAGCTAATGGGTGTGTAAAGTGCTGTCTCAGGAGAAGGCAATGGCACCCCACTCCAGTACTCTTGCCTGGAAAATCCCATGGACGGAGGAGCCTGGTGTGCTGCAGTCCATGGGGTCGCTGAGAGTTGGACACGACTCAGTGACTTCACTTTCACTTTTCACTTTCATGCATTGGAGAAGGAAATCGCAGCCCACTCCAGTGTTTTTGCCTGGAGAATCCCAGGGACAGCGGAGCCTGGTGGGCTGCCGTCTATGGGGTCACACAGAGTCGGACACGACTGAAGCGACTTAGCAGCAGCAGCAGCAGCAGCAAAGTGCTGTCTCACTTCTGCTCTGGGATTCCCCAGGCCCTCAAGACAGCCATGCGGTCTGAAGGCAAGAACCTCATGTTAGAAGTCAGCAGCCTTGGTTCCCATCTTGCCCTGCGAACAATTTAATTCAGACCTTTGGCAGCTCCGTAAACGTGGCCTGTTCAATTTCCTTTCCTGTTCAATGAATCTTTGTTTTATTGTTCTTACTTAGAGTCGTGAAGTCATGTCAGACTCTTTCCCACCCATGCATGGACTGCAGCACTCCAGGCTTCCCTGTCCTCCACTCTCTCCCAGATTGTCTCAAATTCACGTCCACTGAGTGGGTAATGCTATCTAACAATTTCATCCTCTGTCGCCCCCTTTTCCTTTTGCTTCAGTCTTTCCCAGTATCAGATTTTCCCCGATGAGTCAGCTCTTTGCATCAGGTGGCCAAAGTATTGAAGTTTCAGCAATAGTCCCTTCAATGAATATTCAGGGAATTTAAAAGATATCAAAAGCTGGGAGCAAATAGAGAGGCCCTCTAGTCCCACCCCTCTGGCTCCACCCTCGCATTTCCAAATGAAAGAAAAGCATCGGGAAGGGCACTGGTGTGGGGCAGGTTGAAGTCTCCCTCCACCAGGCAGAAACAGCTGAGGAAAGTTTTGTCTAAGACAAATGCAAGACACTTGTTAAATATGATTGCTCTTATTTAAATGCTTCCTTCTGTTACTGCTGGGAAATAATTCTGTCAAAAACCAAGACGTAAAATTATGTATTTTGTTGTTGTTGTTTTCCAAGGAAGGGTACTAGCTAAGCGTAGGTGTGTGTGCCCAGAATATCTCTAGGAGCAGCAGCTGTTTCTGGAGAGCTGGCTGGGGCCTGGGGAGGGCCACAGAGGAGAATGAGGAAGGTTATTTGCCAAAATCTTTCTGTTCATTCTTGTCCGCTGGCCAGGGGACAAAAGGAACTTGGGGTTTCAGAAACAAAATCTGAATTAATTACCCTGTTTGTGCTCTCTCTTTCCTGTGTAGTTTAATTAAGATAGAAACAATCGGGGCTTTCTTGCTCACGGGCTCTGGAGAGGACTCACAGATAAGTCCACACAGGGAAGTTGTGAGAGATCCAGGGCGTCGCCTTGGCCCCTGAGGCCCCACCCAGCCTTCTCATCTTTTGGAAGCAAAGCTTTGGCAAGACCTGAATTTCCAAGCAGAAGAAATACCCAGGCAGAGAGTGGGGAGGCTCTGCTGAGGCCCAAAGTTGACACCAGCCCTTGTCATTCTATAACCTCTCCTTTATCCTTACTGCCTGTGGGTTCGTGGTCCCCAGAGTCCACCCACGTGCTTTCGTGAGAAGCCACGTTGACCTAGAAATCAGCCCCACCCCTTGGGTGCACTGCTCTCTTGTTCCTGAGATTGTTCTTCCTTTTCATCCCTTGGATGCCTTGCAAGAATGTTGGGCTCAGAGGAACCAAGTCAGTTAGAGCTTAATTGGACCACTAAGGAGACATGTTCCGATGAAATGCAAAACGATTCCTACTCCTGGAGTTCTACATCCATGTAGGAAAAAGAGACCTGAAGTACTCTAAGCTTCATAGAGAGGAAATTTAGCATGAGTTTATTAAAGGAAATAAGAATGATAGCATTTGTAGAGCAATCGCCCAGCTCTTCTGATTTTCAGGGTTATTCCAAGGATAATACGATTACGAGGATAACTCAGGCCACCTCTGCATGGACACAGGGCTGTAATGAGAAGAATATTCTGCCCTCCAGCTGATTCCTTGCTGTTTGTATTTCCAGTTCACTTCACTTGTAAGGTTACCAGAATTAACAGGATCTCATGAAATCAGCTTTAGTGCTCTGGACACCCAGATAAGCTCGCCTTTATCACTTTTATCTCTGCAGTTTCTGATGAAACAGATGTCTGAAGGTGAAGTGCTTAGAACTTACCCCAGCACTGATCATAAGTGACGGACATGCTCTGTCCTTATATGTGATCTCACTTTGTTTTGCTTTTAATTTTTATTTTTTTGTAGGAGTAGAGCTGATTAACAATGTTGTGGTAGTTTCAGGCGGACAGCAGAGGGACTCAGCCAAACATGTACATGTATCTGTTCTCCCCCAGACTCCCCTCCCATCCAGGCTGCCGTGTAACGAGGACCAGAGTTCCCTGTGCTATGCAGTAGATTCTTGTTGGTTTTCCATGTTATTTATTTATTGTTGGCTGCTCTGGTTCGTCATTGCTGGGAGGGCTTTTCCCTAGTCATGGTGAGTGAAGGAAGGCTACTCACTGGTTGCCGTGTGCGGGCTTCTCTTTGCGGCGGCTTCTCTTGCTGTGGAGCACAGGCTCTAGGGCGTGCGGGCTTCAGTGGCTGCAGCTCCCCGGCTCTAGAGCACAAGCTCGGTAGCTGTGGCACATGAACTTCGCTGCTCCATGGCACGTGCTCTCTTCCCAAATCAGGGATCAAACCCATGTCTCTTGCATAGACAGGTGGATTCTTTACCACTGGACCTCCAGGAAAGCCCCAGTTATCCATTTAAAATATAGCAGTGTGCATATGTCTGTCCCAAATTCCCTAACTGTCCTTTCCCCCCATCGTCTCTCCTTTTGACTTTGGAGTGAGACAAAGCAGATTTCCCATAGCTTCTTCACTGGGACCCATAATTGCGCGATGTCCCCTCCTCCTGACACTGCCACCTGCCTGCCCTTCCTTTTGTTTGGGGGAAGCCAAACAAAAGTCACAACAGGGGCACGTGAGATCTGGGACATAAGTGCTCTGTGTGCAGCCACTTTGCATCCTCATCTCTGGCTCAAAGTGAAGTTTTGAAACCCTGTTACTTCAATGATCACTTTCTTGTGCACTTGAGATTAAATCAACATTTAAAAATCTAGCTCCCAGGCAAAAGGTTAGCCTTGGTCAAAAAAGTATTTGGGGAAACAGAAAGTCATACATTAAAACAAAGAAATTTCTAACAATTCCAAAATGGGATATACTTCCTTTCAGCAGAGACTGGATTGGTCCGGGGCGGGGCTGGAACCTTCTCCTATTTGTGTCCTCTTGCAGGGGCCAGCCGGTTCTTTGCCCAGAGAAAGTCCCCATAAGGCTTTGACTCAACTGCCAGCCTGCTGGGCAGCACATTTCTTTCCGGCTGCCCCTAGGGCTGGCCCTGGATGCTGGCATCAAACAATCTTTGTCTCCAATCATGCTGCAGATCTACAAAAAAAAAAAAAAAAAAATCCCCCAGGCCCTCTAGAAAGCATTGCTTTCACATTGAGTTACGCCACGGAAAAGTGCTATCAATGAAAGATCAATTGACTTTGGTATGTCAGATAGTGGAGGAACTTGGTGGCTGATAGAAATCAGCCCACTGCTGTCAGGTCTTGCTGCGTCATGACATGGCATACAGCCGGTAGAACTAGCGCCAGGGGTGTTGGTTGGCCGCCTAGATGGAAGCCATTTTTCTGAGGCTCGGCAAGCCCCCATTAGGTCCGGCACATTCTGGATGGGCAGTCTTCATGATCTGTTTCAAGTTATTTTCAGACCTCAAGGCAGACACAAGGGCGTTGTGATCATCAGAGGATCAGGTTCCAGCGTTGCCCATGTGACCTCCCCAAACAGGTCTATATACCAGTCTAAGAGCAGCTTAGATAAGACCGTCTCCAAGGCCCAGATGGAAAGGTCCCATCCATCTTCCATGCTGCTGCTAAGTCACCTCACTCGTGTCCGACTCTGTGCGACCCCATAGACGGCAGCCCACCAGGCTCCCCCATCCCTGGGATTCTCCAGGCAAGAACACTGGAATGAGTTGCCATTTCCTCCTTCAATGCATGAAAGTGAAAAGTGAAAGGGAAGTCGCTCAGTCGTGTCTGACTCTTCACGTAACGCATTCCAGTTCCCCCACACAATCAGCCTTGCTGCCTGAAGCAGGAAGTACCTGGGTGGGCAGGTGTTGGTTTCAGGATATGATCATTCTGTCCTCATTACCCTAGTGGGTCTGACAGCCCCACTGCCCATCTTCCAGGAAGAGGTGAGCAGTGGATTCCCTCAGAACCTTCTTGGGGCTGCCTGGCTTCTCTGAAGCTGATGTTCTGTCTGGTGGCCCATCCCAGCCACAGCTCGTGGCTTTCTGGGTCGGCAGTTGTGTAAGTCCTCGGTGCTCGCGTCCCAGCCCTGAAATCCCCTGGGTGCCTTTCTGACCACCTTCTCAGCCCCACTACCCTTGACCACCTCTTGGCAGACAAATAGCCCCAGATCTTTCCATGAGAGCTCCAGTTTACTTAAAAGAAATGTTCTTCCCCAAGTGGAATTTGTTAACTGGACCTCAATTCACATGGGCTGTTTAGGTTTTCATGAAAATCATCAAAAGTTATGCACCTTTGGGACTTTCCTGGGGGTCCAGTGGCTAAGACTCAGGGCTCCCAATGCAGGGGGACCAGGTTCAATTCTTGGTCAGGGAACTAGATCCCACACGTTGCAGCTAAGATCCGGTGCAGCCAAATATAAAAAAGAACATTGTGCACCTTGACAGCTGTATGCAAGTCTAGGTGTGTTGGGCCCAGCCTGGGAGGGTATAGAAGTTGGCATAGGGCCACAGAGGGTCCCCACAAGCAAGGAGCCCTGAGGCCAAAGTTACATCAGCTTTCTGGTAAATCTGCCTCTGCCCTTACTCGGAGACCAGACTCTTAGGGACACTGAGTTTTCTGTCACTTCTGTTGGTCTATCATTATCACAAGAACAATCTGAGGAGGAGATTAAGCATGTGATCCAGAAAGGCCCACATGCAAATACCTCCCATCTCTTTCCTGGCGGGCTTTGAGATCTTCAGCATTAAGTTAGCTAACCTCACTCTGCTTCAGTTTCTTCTCATGGCTACCCGCTGGTTGCAGTGTGCGGGCTTCTCTTTGCGGCGGCTTCTCTTGCTGTGGAGCACAGGCTCTAGGGCGTGCGGGCTTCAGTGGCTGCAGCTCCCCGGCTCTAGAGCACAAGCTCGGTAGCTGTGGCACATGAACTTCGCTGCTCCATGGCACGTGCTACCTTCCCAAATCAGGGATCAAACCCATGTCTCTTGCATAGACAGGTGGATTCTTTACCACTGGACCTCCAGGGAAGCCCCAGTTATCCATTTAAAATATAGCAGTGTGCACATGTCTGTCCCAAATTCCCTAACTGTCCTTTCCCCCCATCGTCTCTCATTTTGACTTCGGAGTGAGACAAAGCAGATTTCCCGTAGCTTCTTCACTGGGACCCATAATTGCGCGATGTCCCCTCCTCCTGACACTGCCACCTGCCTGCCCTTCCTTTTGTTTGGGGGAAGCCAGACAAAAGTCACAACAGGGGCACGTGAGATCTGGGACAAAAGTGCTCTGTGTGCAGCCACTTTGCATCCTCATCTCTGGCTCAAAGTGAAGTTTTGAAACCCTGTTACTTCAATGATCACTTTCTTGTGCACTTGAGATTAAATCAACATTTAAAAATCTAGCTCCCAGGCAAAAGGTTAGCCTTGGTCAAAAAAGTATTTGGGGAAACAGAAAGTCATACATTAAAACAAAGAAATTTCTAACAATTCCAAAATGGGATATACTTCCTTTCAGCAGAGACTGGATTGGTCCGGGGCGGGGCTGGAACCTTCTCCTATTTGTGTCCTCTTGCAGGGGCCAGCCGGTTCTTTGCCCAGAGAAAGTCCCCATAAGGCTTTGACTCAACTGCCAGCCTGCTGGGCAGCACATTTCTTTCCGGCTGCCCCTAGGGCTGGCCCTGGATGCTGGCATCAAACAATCTTTGTCTCCAATCATGCTGCAGATCTACAGAAAATTAAAAAAAAAAAAAATCCCCCAGGCCCTCTAGAAAGCATTGCTTTCACATTGAGTTACGCCACGGAAAAGTGCTTATCAATGAAAGATCAGTTGATCACAAAGCTCTCGGGCACTTTTGGCCTCCTCATGGCATACGTTCTTCTCCAAGTTCTATTCCAACCTCTGAAACCCATCCCTGGGCCAGTTGAGAATCTCACTCTTTACAAGACTTCAGGCAAAATACTGAATTTATTCAGCTGATTTGATGGGTCATGTTGGATAAAAGTATCATTTTCATTTGCATGATGTAAAACATACTTGAAGGAGGAATACTCACATACATTACAGTGTTAAAAATATATATGTATGAAAGATTCATGAAGGCATTTGGTATAAAACATACACAGTATGCTATTTTAATATACAAATGCTTTCAAGAAAATAGAGAAGTAAGGATTATAAAAGTAGCATCATTAAGAATTTATAAACGTCCCATTTTTCTTAAAGGTCACATTCTCATCCTTTGGGATGTACAGACATTATGTGGTTTAACACAGTTTTATCCACATTCAAAACATCATGTTTCAAATGTCTGAAGCATAGCATGTACAGTACAAAATGTTTCCATAGGAACTGAACCAAACCTCACTAGTGGCAGCTGTCACATGGCTCCCACTTCATTGGTTAGCCATTTTTAAGACACTAGTTCAGCTTATCGCTATAATATTCAAGTTGTTCTATTTAACCCAAATATAAAGATTTTCATTTCTATCAGCATTTACAGACAAAGGCTTGAAGAGTTATCATACAATATATACCAATATACACCATATATACACTGAGTTAAAAGAAGTTCCCTTAGTTAAATTATTAATAGAGCCAAGAACAGTCATTGTAGGCTAATATATTATTCTTGTGATTGGTATTCTTAAAATTTTGACCAAAGTGCACAGTGAATGGAATCAGTCACTGAGAAATGATCCTTCCATGAACTCTCAGCTTCCTTAGAGTCAGGCATACCACCTGAGAAATGAGAACTTGCCAGCCTAGCGGGCCAAGGGTAGCTTCACATATCAACACACAGGAGCCACATGGAGTCACATTCATGAGTCGGAGGAGCCCAGCCAATAAAAATACAATTCCCTCGATGGAGATCCTGTGCAGTCAGCAGAATCAGCTTCCCAGAGATCTATGAATGTTGAGTCCTAATTCAAGGCAAACACCACCAGCCATCAGCCATACTCTAGGGTCGGCGGACCCCGGACAAGGTTGAAATAGCCAGCAAGGGCCCCAAGGTCTATGTAGAGAGAACGCTGCCTCTTCAGCATCTCCGATTCCTCAGTGCTCCCGGTGCACGAAGAGTCTGAAAAAGGGAACATTGAAAAAATAAAATGTGATCAGGGGACATGTTCAATAATAGATGCCTGTTCCCTCAACTTAAAAACAACACACTTTGAGCCTAATGGAACAGCATTCAAACTCTATTGAATTATTATTAAAAAGCCATAGAACTGGGGGCTTCCAGTGGTCCAGTGGTTGAGACTCTGCCTGCCAGTGCAGGGGCTGTGGGTTTGATCCCTGGTTGGGGAACTAAGATCCCACATGCCTCAGGGTGTAGCCAAAAAAAAATTTTTTAAGCCGTAGAATTGAACACGATGGGCTAGTTTATGGGATACAGCACAGACAAAATAATTCAAAAAAGAGTCAACAACCACAATAAATTAGCTGGAAATCCTGACCCATTTTCCAACACCCCAGATGATTCTTTTCAAATACAGGAAAGTCAGAGAAGAAGCTGAGAAATGCAAACAAACATTCCAGGCTTGACATCTGGGTTTGGACCCAGATAGAGTTAAAACATCACAAATTTCATAATAAAAATAGAAACCCTTCTCCATGCATATCCAATGTTTCTGGAATGTGTATCATTTTTCCTAAATGGGAAGGTTTCACAGCTGGAAGAGAGATTTTTGAGCAGAGGAAAACAGAAATGCAGGTTGCCTTCAAATTCAATATTTTATCAGTGCTGTGATGTTTCCAACCAACAGCTGGCATAGTTTACCATAACTGCATTATACAGAGTCCCACTCTTTGCCAACAGCAAAACTGTCCTGCTTGATTTATTTTTAAAAGCAAACACTCTTCTGTTGCAAAAGAAAGCAAGGCAGAGATAATTCTCAAAGACAGCATTACCTCCATCTGCACTGGAAACCAGTTAGGCTTGCTGGTAAATTAGCTGATTTTTTTTTTAATTGTGACTTTTTTTTTTTTTTGCCACACCCCATGGCTTGCAAGATCCTAGTTCCCTCATCAGGAATCAAATTCATGTCCCCTGCAGTGGAAGCATGGAATCTTGACCACTGGACTGCCAAGGAATTCCCAGCTAATTTTTTCTTTTTTGTGTGTATATGCTTTTGCTAACATTCTTGCTAAAATCTCTCCAACAACATATAGCATGCAGGAAGTCACTTCAGTTTTTTTTTTTAATTTTACTTAGGTCAAGTTGATTGACAATGTTATATTAATTTCTGCTGTACAGAAAAGTAACTCAGTTACATATATATATAAGAATATGAAAAATGTTATATATATATATATATACTTTTTCATATTCTTTTCCAGTATGCTTTATCACAGGATATTCCTGTGCTACACAGTAGGACCTTGTTGTTACCCATCCTACATATACTAGCTTGCACCTGCTAATTTTATTTGTTTTTCTAGGTGTGTTCATGAGTTCTATTAGAAGGTGGATGGAGACAGAAAAAGAAGGGAAGCCAGGGCACCGCACACTGCAGGGTGTCCATACCGGCAATGTTCTCAGGAAGCTCCAACTCCTTCCGGCTCAGCAGCCGCTTCCGCTCAAAGAGGGCAGAGTCCAAACTCTGACAGCGGGGTTGATCCTCCCTGGGGGGGTTCAGCGCCTCGTGTTTCAGTAGGTCTGCTGCCCTAGGCCGGTGATTGGGGTTCCTCTCCAGGGCAGCCTCAATCAGCTCTCTCATACCAGGACTGCAGTCTTCAGCGATATCTTCCAAAGGAGGCGCTTGCTTGTGGATCTGTGAACAAACCCGCTTGCTTAGCATCAATGGCATGAAAATATACCCTCGACAGGACAGGTATTCTAGTTACAAGACCGGGAAAGCCTTTTGTTTTGAGATGAATACAGTTCATACCCTTCAGTAACATTTCCTAAGGACACTGAGTGAAACCCATCTTTTGGTTAAATGCAGTCAGAGATAAACACTCGAGGTCTGAATACACAGCTTTCCATAGGAGCAATGCCCAAAGATCCCTGTGCAGAAACTGGGAAGGGCCTGCCTCTCAATTTCTCTATAGTCAAAGGAGGGGGGTGAGTGGCAGGGGCAGAGAGGGCAGGGCGCTGCCTGTTTCACTGTGTGCCAGGCTGCCCTGGGGATCTAGAATCTAATTCCATCTTTCTGGAAAGTGTTCAAAGAACATAAACAACTTCCTCAGTTCAATGATTAATGCTACTCTGATGCTTTTCGGTGGTATCGTGTATAACAGCATAGCATACAATTTCTGCCTGGGCACAGCTGGATGGGTTTCCATAGGGTGATCCCTCCTTGTGGGAGAGTTAGGGTTATACTAAGCCTAGTATATGGTCAGCATACCATGGTTAGCATACTGAGCATATACTAGTGTTACCATAAAGGATGATGGTCATACTTCACCATCATCCCATCACGTGTGTGCTATCAGAGAGAGAGCAACTCTCCTGAGAAGTGAGATGCTCCAACCCCCCCCTCCCCCCCCCGCCCCCACTTACTATGTACAGGTAGGAGGGGTAGGCGGAGCGCGGGTAACGCTTCACCCAGGGCGGGGTGCCCGTCTGCATGTGGATGAGAGTGGCCCCCAGGCTGTAGATGTCTGCTTTGGTTGAATGGCCTCTGCAGAGGATCACCTCCGGACTCATGTAAATCTGAAAGAGAAGCAGGAAGGTCAGTCTGACCCCTTCATGGGTCTAGGCACCATTTCCCTAACCCAGTTCTGGAAGCTGGCACATGCCCCTCGCTATCCACTGCACGCTTCATCCCTTGAGAACAGCATGTCACTGCTGTGTTCCCTTCAGCAAAGGGGTAGCCCTGACCCATGCGGACTCGGGCAGCTTTACCCTGCAGCCTCACAGCACCTCTCCCCACAGACTGAACACAAGGCAGACCAGGCAGGAAGCCATCCACGGCTGAGAACACATCTGGCACTCCCACTCAAAGTTCTGCAAAGCAAGGATCGATGTTTCCTGTTCCTACTAAAACACCAATTCCTTTTGTATTTCAATGGACACTAAAATACACATCCTCATTTCATGTTTGGCATTAAAACGCCAAACTGATAATTATCTTCAGTCATCAAAAGCAGCAGAGGTCCCAGAGTATCAACACCCACTACACAGAAGAGAAGAATTTAAAGTGTAACTCTGGAGGACTTCCCTGGTGGTACAGTGGATAAGAATCTGCCAGCCAATGCAAGGGACATGGGTTTGATCCCCAGTCCGGGAAGATTCCCCGTGCTTCAGAGCAACTGGGTCTGTGCGCTATAAGTGCTGCAACTACTGAAAAGCCCGTGCACCCTAGAGCCTGTGTTCCAGAATAAGAGAGAAGCCACTGCAATGAGAAGCCCACGCACTGCAACCAGAGAAAGCCCCTGTGCAGCAACAAAGACCCAGAGCAGCCAAAAACAAATACAGTGTAATATTGGAAAAGTGATCCTAATGGGTCATTTCTATGAACCACTTCTTATTTCTACCCACCAGGGAGCCCAGTGACTAAATATTAAAGGCAGGCCATGTTCACATTGTGTAAGCTGGTTTTATGAGCCAATGCTGGAAAAGGAGGGCTCGTTTTAGAAATGGTTTCCCTAAGCAGTGTGCCTTTCTAAAAGAGAAAAAGAGCAAACACCAGTGACCTGCCTTTATGGCTGGTACAGGCAGAGTGCAGTTCCTACCCTCACCGTCAATATTTAGCTTTAACAACTTTGGATGCTGCCATGAACATGGAGAAGGGGGTGAGTATTCCCAGAATACATTTCAGAGTAAATAAAGAAAGAACTGGCTTACAAAAACTGGGGAAATTGCCCAGTTTCCCCACCTCACTTGCCTCAAGTACTTCCTACAACACACTTCCGGGCTGCCTGGGCTTGGTTCCTTTACTAGTTTTTTTTTTTTTTTTTTTTTCTCTCTGTCTCCTTGGACTTTCTTACTAAATAAAATCGCAAAGTTGAGCAACACACTCAGTGGTCAGGACAACTGTTAACAGAGGTGCCTGCCTCCCCTCCCCCCAACCCCGGGCGACTCTCCTAAGCAAGGATTAGGCAAAGTGCTACTTCGGGTGTCACCAGTGGCAGCTGTGTGCTCGCTTGGGGCCCTGGAGGGGTTGTGGGGTGGCATGTGGTGGAGGCAGATCCCTTGCCCAGAGCCCCATGGCTCCCAGTTCCTGACTCCTTAAGCTCTAGGGAGCCACAGTAGCAGGGCATGGGGTCAAGGGCACTTCCTGAAACAGGCCTGGGGGGAACCCAAGCCAGGCTCTCTGGGGGTTGTACACCCTTAGGCATGGACCCGGAAGCCTAGAGCTTGGCAGGGTGGGGGAGTGTCAAGGGCTTTACCTCCCAACACATTTATTACAAAGGGAAGGAGACTCTGTGTGTGTGTGTATATGTGTTTGTATGTCCCCACGTACTTGATGATGACATGTGACCTTATATAAGAACTTTACAAAAGGAACAAGGCTATCAAGGGAACTCTAATTACTTTTTCACATTCATTATTTCTTCTTTCTCTGTACCAGGGAATTCCAAAACAATAGTTTAAAGATAGGCTGGATTAACCCTGAATGTGCATCGCATGGCATGGTTACAAGATCATGCCCTGAATAGGAAGGCCGTGGGTGACCAGCGTCTGTATTTGGAAGCTTGGCTGGGGGGTTCAGAAGTCATCTGATCAAACCAAATGATCAAGTTCTAAAGGAAGGCGAATCTGCACGGCTGACCCTGATTAATGATGCCTTCTTGCTCTTTAAGGATGAGGGGTCAAAACAAGCTTTCTGAGAAGTGACCTCTACATCTCATCAGCACACTTCCTACCACACACACAATCACAAGTGCCAGACGTACAGTAAACAAACGCGGGCGGATCAGAAGAGTTTTTACAGCTAGGAACGCCAAGGCCAGTTTAGCACTTCATAGAAAGCAATTAACATTTGGTGAAAATACTTCAATCCAAACTCCTATTCAGGGATAGACACTGTGTTGCTATCTCGTACTCAAACACACACTCTTCCGATAGAAAATCCCAGAAAGGAGATGTCTTTCTCCAGTTATTGCAAAATGTCCAATTTGATCATCCTGCTGGGAAGAGAAAGGTATTTTCCATCTTTAATACCATAAATAGTTTGTTTCTCAAACTGGCTCCAGGAAAAGGAGTAGAGTGTCACATATCTGAATGTCTGACAACTGCCAAAACATGCTGAAGTCTTTCCAAAGAAATCATGTCAGAAGTGTTAAGTCTTATTAGATTTTGTGCTTTGGGGAAGTATTCCCAAGATCTGGAGACTAAAACATGCTTAGAACAAAAGGTCTACAGTTTTCTGAATATTATTTTGCTCGAAGACAACTCTCCAGGATCCTCTCCCAAGTATTTTCCAGAATAAGTTCACTAATAAAAGCAAAACCAAAGCTCTCTTCTGCTGCCCAGGAAAGTCTGCTTTAAGATAGTTAAGAAAAGGCTTACATAGCCTGGATGGGAGGAGGGTTTAGGGGAGAATGGATACATGTATATGTATGGCTGAGTCCCTTCACTATTTACCTGAAACTACCACTGCATTATTAATTGTCTATGCCCCAATACAAATTTAAAAGGTTAAAGTTTGAGGGGGAGAAAAAAAGATTAAAAAAAGGCTTACAAAATCCCAGTCTAAAATGCAGACAATTCTTTTTGCAACTGAGTGCATACGTGTACTCTGTCACTTAGTCGTGTCTGACTCTTTGCAACACTTTGGACTATAGCCCACCATGCTCCTCTGTCCATGGGATTTTTCAGGCAAGAATACTGGAATGGGTTGCCATTTCCTCCTCCAGGGGACCTTCCCAACCCGGGGATCGAATCCACATCTCCTGCATCTCCTGCATTGCAGGCAGATTCTTTACCACTGAGCCACTGGGGAAACCCTTGCACTACAACTGATTTCAATGCAAAGCATTTACTAGCTAAAATAAAGTTTATCTTTTGATTAACACCAGGACTGACCTGGTAATCTTGAGGCAAAGATTCAGCAACTGCCCCCTCTTCGCTTCCTGAGGGCACTTTCAACAGAGAAGGGCATGGGGCTGAGGGACTCTGATAGCTAAACACCTCATCGTCATGGGGATGGGCCAGGAAGGCAGATTCTACCCCCCATGTACCTTCCCAGATGCAACCAACCCCACACCCATCATAACTGACTGTGAACTAAACAGCTGGTCATTTATTAATAATCCAGGTAAATTTAAAATAGGTCCTAACTCCAGAATGGAGTCCTTGTTGTCTTTGTCTTGGGTTCCATCCCTTGCATACAAAGCAGCCTGAACATTCAGATGTCCAACAGACACTCACTACATGGATCAACTATGCAGCCTAATAATGTGAATGCTAAATATATTATTTGAAAGCTCATGAATGCATTTCTCTGAACCTCATTTAGATTCAGAAGTTTTGTTTTTGTTGTTTTTGTTTCACAAATAAGTTGAATATTATAGTAAGCTTATACCTTCAAATAAGATTCATTCGTGCTCCAATAAATGAGAGTTAAGGGTCCAGGGATTAAAGAGAGGCCTAAAATATCAGATCTCAATAAATGTTGTTCTTAATGATCATGACGATTATGGCTATAACTGAACCAAAGCAGTAATACTGTTATACTGAAAATGTACATACTAGTTACACAGCAGTTAAACCTTAGACTATAGACTCAGAAAAAACTAGATTCGATTCCCTGATCTGTCAGTAGCTGAATAACTTTGGGCACTTTATCTTAACCTCTTCAAGCTTATTTTCTTATTTTAAAATGGTAATAATAGTATTTCCCTATGATAATAATATTGTGAGGATAAAATGTTGCTGCTGCTGCTGCTAAGTCGCTTCAGTCATGTCTGACTCTGTGCAACCCCATAGACAGCAGCCCACCAGGCTCCCCCGTCCCTGGGATTCTCCAGGCAAGAACACTGGAGTGGGTTGCCATTTCCTTCTCCAATGCGTGAAAATGAAAAGTGAAACTGAAGTCGCTCAGTCGTGTCCGACTCTTAGCAACCCCATGGACTGCAGCCTACCAGGCTCCGCTGTCCATGGGATTTCCCAGGCAAGAGTACTGGAGTAGGGTGCCACTGCTTTCTCCAGAGGATAAAATAATATAATCCAAATAAAGTGTTAAAATGAGCACACGACACAGAGTGAATGCTCATTAAAAATGTTCCCACAATAATAATGATTTAATGTAATGGATTTCTTCCCCTTCTTTGTCCTTTCTGCAGTAATGATAGAACATCTTATTTTTACTGTTGATAAGATATTGCCAGACTGTGCTGGTGGTCCAGTGGTTGAGAATCAGCCACGCAATGCAGGGGATGTGGGTTTGATCCCTGGTCGGGGAACTAAGATCACACATGCCTCAGGGCAACTAAGCCATGTGCCACAACTACTGAGCCCCCTGGCTCTGGAGTCTGAGCACGACAACTTGAGAGAAGCCCATGCATCACAAGGAAAGGCCCCAAATGCCACAATTAAGACCCAAGGACAGCCAAACATAAATAAATACTAAAAAAAAAAAGCTATTGCCCATTTTCAGATGAACATAATTACCTCTGTTCCACGGAGGTCCTTAGGAAAATAGATCTCTTCGGTCATTTGGACACTTAGACCAAAATCCACCAAAACGGCTTTTGTGGACATGAAAACAATGTTGCTAGCTATAAAGAGAGAAGAAATTTTAGTAAAAAATTGTGTATCTATCCATAAACAAAATGGAAACATTATTTAAATTGGGTTGCAAATAACGATACATTGAAATGCTTCCTTTATTGAAATGAGTGCATTATATTCAAAAGGGAAAGGTGAATGTGGGTGCGAGTTTAGGTAAAAATCACTTCAGATTTGTCAAGAATTCAGTCAAAGTGGATATAAATGAAGGCAGTCATTAATAATCGTCAAATTACAATAGCCAAGACATGGAAACAAGCTAAGCATCTATCAACGGATGAATGGATAAAGAAGATTTATACATATGCAAATTTGGTGATATACACATATAAGTTGTCTGATACATATTAATATAATGGGATATTATACAGCCATAAAAAAGAAGGAAATCCTGCTATTTGTGACAACATGGATGAACCTTGATGGCTAAATAAATCAGACAGAGAAAGACAAATATCATACAATCTAACTTTTATGAGGAGTCTAAAAAAGAAAAAAGCAAGCAAACATAGAAACACAGAACAAAGTGGTTGCCAGGGGTGGGGGCAAAGAGAATTTGGGATGGTGGTAAAAAAGGTATAAACTTCCAGTAACGAGATTAAAAACTTCTGGGACTATATGTCCAGAGGTAATGTATAGCATGGTAACTATAGTTAACAATTGTTGTTCAGTCGCTAAGTGGTGTCTGACTCTTTGTGACCCCATGGACTGCAGCTCTCCAAGCTCCTCTGTTCTCCACTATCTCCTTGAATTTGTTCAAATTCATGTCCACTGAGTCAGTGATGCTATCTAACCACTTTATTCTCTGCCACCCCCTTCCCCTTTTGCCTTCAATCCTTCCCAGCATCAGCGTATTTTCCAGTACTGTATGGTATTCTTGTAAGTTGCAGATTTTAAAAGTTCTCACCACACAAAAAAATTATAAATACATGAGGTGGATGATGTGTTAACTAACCTTATCATGATAATCATTTTGCAATATATACATGTATCAAATTACTACACTGTACATCTGTTATATTGTCAATGATTATTATGTTATATTGTCAATTATTTCTCAATAAAGGTGGCAAATATTTTTTATATTTTATATACTGTGTACTATTATCAAGCCACTTTCTGAAACTAAAAAGTAAAATACCCAACTTTTCTCAGTACAAGTTTTGCTAGCTCAATTTATGCTTAGATATTAAGGATTCAGAGTGGATCTCTCCTATGTATTTCCCCACAATCTCTTACTCTTATAAAGCAGTCATGTTCATGCTTAGTTGCTCAGTTGTGTACGACTCTTTGCAACCCCATGGACTGCCAGGCTCCTCTGTCCATGGAATTTTCCAGGCAAGAATACTACAGTGGGTTGCCATTTCCTTCTCCAGGGGTTATTCCTAACCCACGGGCAGTCCTCATGCCATCAAGGACCTTCATATTGAACAGAAGAGCCCATCTGCCGAAAGTCCAGCTAGTCTGTTTAAGCCAAAAAGGGATACATCCAAAGATAACTCACGTTTAATGTCATGGTGGATCACTTTCTTTGAGTGCAGAAAATCAAGTCCCTTGAGAACATGTTTTGTCACCCAAATTATCTCAAATTCTCTCATGGGTCCACAGCTCTCCAGTTTCTCCAGGACAGACCCTCCTTCACCTGCTTCCATGAAGAGATGAACAGTTTCACCCCATAGAACGGCACCATATAACTCAGCGATGTTCTCGTGCCGGAAGCAAGCCTGGATTTCCACGTCAGATGGCTTAAATTGGTCTACTGGGATCTAGAACACAAAAGCACAAGGAATATCCTCAACAACTCCAGGATAATGAAAAATATACACAATATAGGTCAACTTACAAACCAGAAGGCAAACAAAGGCCCTCAAGGATACTCTGATGTATTATGAAATTGTACTCCCGAGTAAAGATAATGTTTACTTGGGATCTGCCTTTACATTAATGTCTGCATAAGGTGAAAAACTTCAAAATAAGAAAATAAAGGACAAAATAATAAAATACTACTTTCATTTAGAGTAGAGACACCCAAAGAAAGAATTGTTCATGATTGACCCACAGAAGGTAATTTCCCATCTGTTATACATGGAATTTCTATGGTACCTAGATTTTGGGTCATTATTTTCAGTCTTCCTTGTCATAAAACACTGTCTCTAGTCTCACAGTTCATGTTCTATCAATGCATTTAAATAAGCACTGACCGTCTATTCTACGGAAAATCAATAGTCATTAATAAAGAAAGAAGTAACTCTTACATGACCAGAATGCCTCCAAAATAAACTGTTAGATTGAAGTAGGCAAGATGCAGAAATGCATATATTATGTTCCCATTTGTAAAAAAATATTCCACTATACAGATACATGTCCATAGAAATTTTCTGGAAGGACATGTAAGAACCCATTAATGGTAACCGCTGCAAGGAAAGGAGTCTCATTCTTTAGCCTGCATCGTTATGAACTGTTTGGGGTTGTTAATCATCTTACATGTTTCTCTTTTTTAAGAAAACACACGGCTTAAAAATTAAATATAAGGACTGCAAGGAAAATAACCCACAAAGCTATTTGCCATGTCTTTTGTGATAAAACTAAAAAACAGAACACTTTCTGGCTCTAAGAGCTTTAAAAGATGTCTCCAGATTTTTTTTTTTTTTTAACTTGGACATATCTCTCTCTTTTTTTAATTTTTATTTTTACTTTATTTTGCTTTACAATACTGTATTGGTTTTGCCATACATTGACATGAATCAGTCACAGGTGTACATGAGTTCCCAATCCTGAACCCCCCTCCCACCCAATATCATCTCTCTGGGTCATCCCCGTGCACCAGCCCCAAGCATCCTGTATCCTGTATTGAACATAGACTGCCAATTTGTTTCTTACATGGTATTATACATGTTTCAATGCCATTCTCCCAAATCATCCCACCCTCTCCCTCTCCCACAGAGTCCAAAAGTCCGTTCTATACATCTGTGTCTCTTTTGCTGTCTCGCATACAGGGTCATCATTGCCATCTTTCTAAATTCCATATATATGTGTCAGTATACTGTATTGGTGTTTTTCTTTCTGGCTTACTTCACTCTGTATAATAGGTTCCAGTTTCATCCATCTCATTAGAGCAGATTCAAATGAATTCTTTTTGATGCCTGAGTAATACTCCATTGTGTATATGTACCACAGCTTTCTTATCCATTCATCTGCTGATGGACATCTAGGTTGTTTCCATGTCCTGGCTATTATAAACAGTGCTGCAATGAACATTGGGGTACATGTGTCTCTTTCAATTCTGGTTTCCTCGGTGTGTATGCCCAGCAGTGGGATTGCTGGGTCATAAGGCAGTTCTATTTGCAGTTTTTTAAGGAATCTCCACACTGTTCTCCATAGTGGCTGTACTAGTTTGCATTCCCACCAGCAGTGTAAGAGGGTTCCCTTTTCTCCACACCCTCTCCAGCATTTATTGCTTGTAGACTTTTGGATCGCAGCCATTCTGACTGGCATGAAATGGTACCTCATTGTGGTTTTGATTTGCATTTCTCTGATAATGAGTGATGTTGAGTATCTTTTCATGTGTTTGTTAGCCATCTGTATGTCTTCTTTGGAGAAATGTCTATTTAGTTCTTTGGCCCATTTTTTGATTGGGTCGTTTATTTTTCTGGAATTGAGCTGAATAAGTTGCTTGTATATTTTTGAGATTAGTTGTTTGTCAGTTGCTTCATTTGCTATTATTTTCTCCCATTCAGAAGGCCAAATCTCTTTCTAAATGTAACCTTCAAATAACTACTATATTACTGCCTTTTTTCCCTTTAATAACAGATGCTCTGGGTCAACCTTTATGGAGGCACAAACAAGGCCCTCATGACGAAAAGAGTGACTGAGATGATAGTGTCATTATTTTCTATTTTGTTTTTTGTTAAATCAAAAGTGAGTCTGTTTTATTGCCCTTAAAAACTTTAAAGTGTAAGAGACATACACAAAAATGCAAAACAGATTATCACACTCAATGAATTTTCAACTGAACACACCCATGTAACCACCATCTAGATCAGGAAATAGAACTTCACCAGCATCCCTGAAACCCCCTGATGACCCCCACCTGTCACCACTCCCCAGGGACACCCACAGACGGGATTTCCAACAGGTCTGTTTAGCCTTTTGGGCCTTTATATAGGGTTGGCCAAAACATTCCTTTGGGTTTTTTCATACAATGTAATGGGAAAACCTGAACAAATGTTTTGGCCAACTCAGTATAAATGGAATCTCATAGAACAGATCCTGTTTTGTGTCCAGCTGTTCTAGCTTCACCTAATGTAGATTTATCTACATCATTGCAGTTGTAAGTCATTTCTTCTCTTTGCTGGACAGCATTGCATTGTATAAATATACCACATTTCAACATCTGCAAACTTTCCAGTTTGGGGCTATTGCAACACTGCTGCTATGGACACTCCAGCATATGGCTTCTGGGGATTGTGGATGCATGCCTACTGGTCAGGCACCTGCAGGAGCAGAATTGCTGGGTCATAGGGTATGTGTTGTAAATCAGGCCAGTATTCCAAAGTGAGGGCACCTCAGCAGGTGCTTAATGTTTAATAAGAAGAGATGGGGTGTCTTCAATACTGGTCTATTTAAATTGAGCCTTTGGGGACTTCCCTGGTGGTTCAGTAGCTAAGACTCCACGCTCCCAATGCAGGGGGCCCAGGTTCAATTCCTGGTTGGGGACTAGATTCAGGATGCTGCAAGTAATATTCCGCATGCCAAAGCAAAGCTCCCACATGCCACAACTAAGACCCAGTGCAGCCAAAATAAATAAATAAATATTTTAAAAATAAATAAATTCAGCCCTTTATTTTGTAGTCCTGAGAAGTCTGTGGCTTTCTGAACAGTATCTACTTCCCTGCCTAGCCCCTTCCCCTGTGGGTGAGATTAAAAACAGCAGCAAATAAATTTTCTCTTGCAGGAGAGCTTCCCTCCCGCATCCTACAACAAGAACGATGCAGGCATCCAAGCTGGCATTAAGTAAGCTAGTACCTTCTTTTTTATCAACGCAAACTGACTAAACACAACTATTAAGTAGACTTGGGGATTGAATGACCCCACATAGGAAGCCTATCTATAAAACACAGATGCTTTGTTGGACTGAGCAGCCTCAAGCAAGAGGCAGTCAAAGGGTAGCCAGCTTTGAGTAAAGAAACACACAAAAGCCCCAACGCCAACACTCAGGGCACCGTGTCTGGTTATGAAGTACATACCAATTTACATGCCATCCTTTTCTTAGTCTTTATATCTTGTGCTAAGTACACTTTCCCAAATGCCCCTCGAGGAATGAAATCGGAGCCAATGTTCCTGTAGGTCAACTTCCAAGGGATGAGCAGAACATCGGAGTCTATTTGGTAGCGTCCATTCTGAGGAGTGATTACCTACAACAAAGCAAACATGCAGGAGGGTGAGAATTTCAGCAAGGTTCTCTTCCAAGACCCACCCTTCAGGAACTGGTTATGTTAGAACACATTCTTACACGCAGTGTTAAAAATGAGTGTCACTGTATGTAATCCTAACAGTGTACAGAAGCTATATTTAGAGCTTCAGCAAGACAGAGAAAGCATGTAACAGAAACACGTCACTGGCCAGACCTGATCATATTTCTATCTGCATGTGAGTAATTCATTGTGAAAGAGACCTTTAAAAATGGTTTATCTAAGGCACCCTGATTGTTGTGACCAAAGGGCTGAAAATAAAGATTGCAGAAATGTAAACTGTACATGCAAGCTGACTGGTTTCCAATTAATATGTGCTAACCTGTTAGTCTGCATAACTATTACTCAGAGATGATGCACACAGAGAGAGTGTGGAAAAGAACTGATGATCACAGAGGATTCTGGGAACCAATGTGTTTTGCCAGAGCTGTAAGCTGACATAAATAAAGCAAAGGCAGAATTATCTCTCACCTACTCACTCATTTAATGTTTACTGAGGGCAGGATACATGCCAGGCTCTATGTTTGGTGCTGAGGAGGCAAGAACAAGAGACAGACAGTCCCTGAGCTCTGAGTGTCAGCAGACACTTTGAACAAGACAGCTGACTCAAAAACTGAGAGCCACAACGTAAGATGGATAAAGAAGATGTAGTACATATATATGCAATGGAATACTACTCAGCCATGGAAAAGAATGAAGCAATGCCATTTGCAGCAACACAGATAGACCTAGAGATGATACAAAGTGAAATCAAACAGAGAAAGACAAATACCACATGATATCATTTACATGTGGAAACTTAAAAAAAAAGATACAAATGAACTTATATACAAAGCAGAAAACAAACTTATGGTTACCAAAAGGGAAATGGGAGAGGATAAATTAGGAGTTTGGGATTAACATACACACACTATTATATATCAAATAGACAACCAACAAGGAGCTACTGTATAGCAAAGGAAACTCCACTCAATATTTTGCAATAATCTACAAGGGAAAAGAATCTAAACAAGAATATACAGCGTAATTGAAACACTTGGCTGCATACCTGAAGTGAATGCAACACTGTAAATCAACTCAAATAAATAAATAAAAACAATAACTAAAAAATTAGGAGACAGGTATCTCAATAGCAGTATGGGTTATAAGGGTATGTACCCATGTCAAAACTCATCAAACTGGATATTAAAAGATCTTTGTATTCTGTGCATGTGTGTTAGTCACTCAGTCATGTCTGACTCTTTGTGACCCCATGGACTATAGCCTGCCATGCTCCATTGTCCGTGAAATTCTCCGGGCAAGAATACTGGAGTGGGTGGCCATTTCCTTCTCCAGGGGCTCTTCCTGACCCAGGGATTAAACCTGTGTCTCCTGCATTGCAAGCAGATTCTTTACCATCTGAGCCACCAGGGAAGCCCTCTGTGTATTCTACTGCATAGAAAATCTATCTGAATTTTTAAAGAGTGAAAAGTTAAAGGGAGAAATAATAATAAATAAAATGAAAACAAGTTAATAAGTTCACGAGAGAGGTGACCTGGAGCACATTCCTTTAAAAAAAAAAAAAATGGTGTGTGTTTTTTTTCAAGGGCTAGAATCCCAAAAATACAGGTTTTACCTACAAGTCATTAGTAATATTATGACTTCGGGAATTATGAGACTATTAAAGTGACACAAAGTTATTTCAAGAACGGAAGAGGCTGCAGGGGAATGCGGATCACGTGGGAGAGAAGATAGCGATTCATCTCCAGACCCACTGGGCTGCTTACTCGACCCTGCTCTGGGAACAGTCCTGGTGACCGTAAGGGTTATTCATTCAGGACCCATTATTGCTAATCGTAGCTACAGCCCACAGACATGTGCACTATTAGTCAGGGGATGAAACAGAGAAAGATGCTAATACTTGGAAATGTGAAGTTACTGACACACAAAACTTTAGCATTTACCAAGCATGGCTGCTGTGCAAGACCCGAGAGGGACCATAACTAAGCGGAGACCGTAGTCTTGCCAAGTTTGAAATATGACCTCGTTTCAAGAAGCGTCACCTCATTCCTGGAGGCCACTTCTACAGGAGGCTGGGGACATGGTGGGTTTAATCCTCAAGACAGAGCTGTGCTCTCGGCGCTCGGCTGCACTGGTTTTACTGCCTCTCCCTTGTTATTAAATATTTACAGATCCAATTGCTCTTGATTCTCCAGGGCTCACTTCAGGGTTTAAGCAGCCTTCGAAAAAAAAACATCTTACTTTTTTTTAGGTTTGGTTTTTCTTTTTTAATCACTGAAGTATAGTTGATTTACAATGTTGTGTTAGTTTCAGGTGTTCAGGATGGTGATTCAGTTACATAAACACATATGTATTCTTTTTGAGGTTCTTTTCCATTATAAGTTATTACAAGATACTGAGTAGAATTCCCTGTGCTATATGGCGGGTCCTTGTTGTTTATCTATTTTATATGTAGCAGTTTGTACATGCTAACCCCAAACTCCTAATTTCTCCCTTTCCCCTCACCTTTCTCCTTTGGTAACCATATGTTTGTTTTCGACATCTGTGAGTCTGTTCTATTTTGTAAATAAGTGCCATTGTATCATGTTTTTAGATTCCACATATACGGGACATCATGGGATATTTGTCTTTGACTTCACTTGAAAGTTTTACTTTTGTTCAACTCAAATCTGCTTTAACCCACTCTGGCCCAGTGTCCGCTTAGCTGAGAGGATGAGAGTAATAATACCAGCCATCTGCTGAGTGCTAGCTCTGGGCCAGGCACTGTGCTGAGTACTTCACACACTAACACATCAGTTTTGCACAAGTCTGTGATGTAAGGACTCTCTTTATCTCCACTTAGAGATGAAGAAACTGACTTTAAGAGGTTAAGGAACTCAGTATGCAGCGGCAGAATCAGGTCTGTCTGACCTCAAGCCACAGCTCCTATTCTTCAGATAAGAGCCTTCAGTTTTCCAGAGGTTGTAATTAAAGTTGAACCCAGTGACCAAATGCCTAATTTATAGTTCACTGAAATGGCTTGGCCTTCTCCTCTTTAGATCAAATACTGCAGTTCCTTCACCCCAGGTTACCATTCCCCACATTCTTCTCTGAACACCCTGAGAGTTCTCCATGCCCCCTCTGATGACACACCCTGAACGTGCAGGGTGACACCCAAGTGTTGGCCAGTATGTGGTTCTGCAATGTCCTGGGATCTTCCCAAGCCCTAGACCTTCCCTATCTGGTTTTGAAATATTTTTCCCCTTCTTCTTTCTAGCAGCCCAAGTAAATAATCTTCTGGAAATCTCTGTTGTCCATTATCTCTGTCAACTCTTCCACATACTAAAGCCACATTCAAGTGCAGACACTGGAGGCAAGCTGTCCGTGTGTGTGCATGTGTGTGCACTCAGTAGCTCAGTCATGTTCAACTTTTTGCAGCCCCATATGGACTGTCACCCGCTAGGCTCCTCTGTCCATGAGATTCTCCAGGCAAGAATACTGGAGTGGTTTGCTATTTCCTTCACTTACTGACCTGGGGATCGAACCCACATCTCCTGCATCTCCTGCATTGACAGGGGCATCACCTGGGAAGCCCCTATGCTGTCCATTTATTCATCCCGATCACTGCCACTGGCATGACACATTACCAGCCCAGAAACAGAAATTGAGTAGGTAAGTCAGTGAGAATGATTCCATAAGGGTGATGTGGTAGCTAGAAAATGGATGGGACCTTGGGCTACATGAAGAGAGAGAAGGGATCTAGAACAAAGGCCAAGCTGGCTCTGTGCTCCCCTGCTGGTCCCACAGCAAAGGGACAGCCAGGTTTAAGTTCTGGGCTGTAAGATGGGCACTGGCTGGGGCCTGAGGCTCAAGGAGGAGGAAAGTTAACAGCACAGAGCACAAGAAGGGACAGGCACAGCCAGGGGTGATGGGGAAAGAAGAGGGAAGACGTGTGGGACGAGGGAAGAAGAGGGAAGACGTGCAGTTCTGTAAACACTGGGAGGACTGTCGTAAGGAAGGAGAGTGACAACCACAATGGCCTGTGTCCTTTCAACACTCACAATGTACACACAGGTCACTTGCAATTATTTGTCCCAAACAACCATGTGGAGTGAATGTGGCCATTTACCCATTTTACAAATGAGTAAATGGAGGCACAGAGGTTGTAGTAGCTGGCTTGGTGTCACCTAGTCCATTTCAGAACTGAGATACATGCCAGGCCCTTTAACTCAAGGGCCTGCTCTCTTCACCACTACTCATCATATACCTATGAGATTCATCCCATTTTTATGGCCAAGAAGTAGGGCTAGGACTAAGGGGGCTCACAGATAAATGTTTGTGCCATCTAAGGAAGGACTTCTCTGCAATCGGTTGGCCTGATATAACCATATACGCCCCAGAATATGATGCATGCTTCATCACAGGTTTCCAAGCAAAGGCGAAAATGCCCCAGCAATTATTGGAGATGATGAATGGGGTGAGCCAAACCTCAGAGAGAGAGCTTGATTCAAGTATCTTTAAGGTTTTTTAAGACTGAGAAGCCAGGAATCTGTGACTAAGCCCTGAGGAGCAGCACTCAGCATCACACACCCACACCTCTGAGTGAGCTCCTTGGGGATCTTCAGCTTCCAAATAATCACCCAAGAGTTGAGTGCTGAGAACTCATTTTAGGCTATTAATCCCCAGATGTGGGTGAGAGTTGGTCTCGATTATAGGTAACTTGTAGCACCCTCATACAAAGCAATCCCTGGCTTAGTCTTCTCACGTTTCTTCCCCAGGTCCTGTGGATGTTGGAGGAATCTTTATAAATATTATTTTTAGGAAAATAGCAGCTACCTGCACACACATGCAGACCACCGTTTCACATGCCTGTGCTTCAGGTTAGTTTTGTAATTCCTGGGCCCTCCACCCTGTTTAATTCCATGGTGCTGTGATTGTTAGTTGCCAGCAACACACCATGTATCTATGCCTCCAATCTCACCATCTGGAACATTCTCTGCTCTCCGTCCCCTTCATCTGGCTGATTCCAGCTCAGTAATTAAAACATCACTTCCTCTTGGGGGGAATTCCCCTGGCAAGGCAGTGGTTAGGACTCAGCAGTTCCACTCTGCCAGGGTCTGGGGTTCAATCCCTGGTTGAGGAACTAAGATCCTGTAAGCTGCATGGTGTAGCCAAAAACAAGGGGAAAAAAAAATTTATTTTTTAATTCCTCTTGGAGGCCTCTCTGATATTCTCCCTTCCTCCTATCAACCTTCACGGTTATGTGAGGTATCTTGCCTGACCATTCCCCTGATCAGGGCGTAGCTGTATTGAGAAATATTACCCTGCATTATAACTACATGTTTACTTGCCTCTTTCAGCACACAGAAAGCGACCAGGAAACACAGACTGTATATCTAGAACCTGAAAAAGCACCTCATGCCCTGTAGATGTTTGAGCTCTGTCTAGCAAACGAATGGACAAATCCTGGAAGGAGAGCATGTGGTCCATATGAAGGTACACTTGGAACCAACGTGTTTAGTAGATGATTAGCCATCATCTTGTAAAGCAGAGAGACAGAATTTCCCAGAATTCCCTTCTGCACATTCCCAATTCTGTGGCCCATCTCTCATCAGTCTGATTGGCCAACGGAAAGAAGGGAAGTCTCTACATATTTACAAGCAAAAACAATGTGTTTATTCTGTATGGTTTCCTTTAAAATAGTCATTTTAACAAGTAAGTATGCAAAAAAGAAACACATAAACCATTATGTTTCTGATCATAGACATATATGTTATTTTGAACCAGAGTTCTCCAGCTATATTTTAGCTAAGACAAACAGGTATGATCCCTAGTTCAAATTATGACTTCCCATGTATGAAAAGAAGTACTCTTCTCAAGACAAACTTAAGTATCAAATACAGTTTGGCATATCCAGATCAAAGCAAGTCATACACAATGCAAAACGTAACCTTTACTTTTTTTTGTAAAACGTGATTTTGCAATCTTGCTGGCAACTGAGCTATAGGTGAACACAGCTGGCTTCTAACAAAACAATTCACTACATAGCTGACCTAAATCACTGTGTTGTTTTGAACTGAACAAATGCGGTACACAAAATAATTAAGTACTTGGTACAGACTCTACTTGTTCAGCACCACCCTCCATATATTAACCATCTCTCCATTTATATGCACCAAAGGAAACTGAGGTGCTTTCATCATCAGCAAGCATGTTTTGCAAGTTCCCACCCACTCCTTTGAGAATTGTTCTTTTCCAAATTTGATCACCTTTAGCCAGCGCCTACATTCACCTTTGACATACTAAGAGACTAACCACACCCCAATACATCACCTGATCTTCTATTGTGGCAACTAAGTGTTGTCACAATATTTTGGATTATTTGAATACTTAGGATAACTAAACAAATATATCCCTTGTTATTCATACCTCAGCAATTAAAGAGAGAGCATCTCTGGATAACTACTTACTGCCCACAAACTACATTTCTACAAGAACTGAATTTACCCAGTATTAATACTATGATGTTTCAAGATGTAACAAAAGAGGAGCACAAAAATTCAGCCTTCAAAATTGTTAATTAAACAGAACATTCTTTGACATAAATTATAGCAATATTTTTTGGATCTGTCTCCTAAAGCAAAGGAAATAAAAGCAAGAATAAACAAATGGGGCCTCATTAAGCCTAAAAACATTTGCACAGCAAAGGAAACCAAGGACAAAACACAAAGACAACCTACTGAACAGGAGAAAATATTTTCAAATGATACTACCAATAAGGAAAGGGTGAATATTCAAAATATACAAATAGTTCCTACAGTTCTTCAACATCAAAAAAAATAACAACCCGATTAAAAAATGGGCAGAAGACCTTAACTGACATTTCCCCCAAGAGGATATGTAAATGGCCAACAAGCACAGGAAAAAATGCTCAACAGCTCTAATCATTGGGAAATGCAAAAAAAGACTACAATGAGATATCACCTCACACCTGTAAGAATGGTTATCATTGAAAAGAACACAAATGACAAATGCTGATGAGGTTGTGAAGATAAGGGGATCTCCTACACTGTTGGTGGGAATGCAAATTGGTGCAGCCACTATGGAAAACAGGATGGAGTTTTCTCAAAAAACTTAAAAGAGAACCACCATATTCCCAAGCAATTCTACTCTTGGGTATATATCTGAAAAAATGGAAACAATAATTCAGTAAGACACATGCATCCCAGTGTTCTCAGCAGCATTATTTACAACTGCCAAGAAATGGAAGCAATCTAACCATCTGTCAACACATGAATGGATAAAGAAGATGTGGTATATACACACACACACACACACACAATGGAATACTACTCAGTCATAAAAAAGAATGAAATTTTGCCATTTGCAACAACATGGATGGACTTGGAGGGTATTATGCTAAGTGAAATTAAGGCAGATAAACATAAACACTGCATGGTATCACTTATATGTGGAATCTAAAAAACCAAATTAATAAATATTAAAAAAAGAAACAGACTCATAGAAAATAAACTAATAGTTAACAGTGGGTAGAGGAAAAGGAAGAGGGCAGAGGACTGAGAGGTACAAACTATTATGTGTAAAATAACCTATAAGGATATACTGTGTAACATAGGAAATATAGCCAATATTTTAAAATATTATACATGGAGTATAACCTTCAAAAATTGTGAATCATTATATTGTACACCTGTAACTTATATAAAATTATAAACTATACTATATTATATATATATAAAGACAAAGTCTTTATTCCCCTCTCACATGAGTCTCAAAGCCTTTCTCTTTGACTTAATTGACAAGTGAGCTCTTTAGTGAATCATGAAATTAAAATTCATTCTTCTTAATTACCTATTTGTAGAACTACTTCTAAAATAATGGATAAGATTCTTTAAATGAAACTTTTAATGAAGGCTGTATTTTTTGCATCTTTCACATGGAGGTCATTCTTACAGATATTCCATTTTTAAAACCTGTACTTGGCAGCCAGTCTGAACAACATTCAAATCCCATTCAGCATTAAATGTAGCAGGAGTAGGAAGCTGAACACACAGCACTCAACTGATGAGGAAAAAACATACCATATTTAACAAAATTCCAGATTCTTGAGGTCGGCATCTGTATAAACGCTTCGCAGTGTTGGATATGTGGTTTGCAAAAGCAAGCAAGTCCTCCACGGTCCCATATCTGACTGAGGACAACCAGGGCCCCTCCTGCCCACTGAGCAGCAGAGACTCAGACCGCTCCTCCTCGTTGTGGTTACTGTCCTGACACATGGTCAGCAGACTGGGTTCATAAACCGCTGGCTCTTCACTTGCATAAAGATTTTCCATAATGTCTATCACATCGGACACATTCAGATGTTTCATTAATAAATCGAGTTCTTCTTTGCTGTCACTCCCGGTGCTCATGAACTCCATCACTGTTGGGCTCTCCAAAGAGTCTGCAGAAGAAAGCGCGACTACTTACTTTACTGTGTTTGTATTTGCGATCAATAGGAAACTGACAAGATTGACTGGGTACAGGCTTTGATGTGCTTTTGTTCATAAAATAGGGGCTTCAGCCACAGGGTGTGTGAGGTCAAGTGCACAGACAGTGAAGAAAGGGACCTGAGATAACCTTTAATCTGGCGCTGACTTTACAGAGAGGAAACCTGAGATCCAGTGAACTCACTAGCTACCCACTTACTCACTGAATTGCTGGCATCAGCTGTAGCCTCTGAAAATAAACGTTCACTAAACCCAAGTGTGAATTTGAGGAGCAGAAGCTGAGGCACCTGGTTCTTGATAGTTTCCAACCTGCTGCTCTCCCAACAGGGGCAACCCTTCCGGCATGATTTCTGTGACTTTTAGGCCTTGGGTGAATTTAAAAAGAAAAGAAACTCTCTTGGAATTCCCTGACAGTCCAGTGGTTAGGACTCAGCCCTTTCACCACAGGATCCCGGGTTCAATCCCAGGTCGAGGAACGAAGATTCTTCAAGCCACATGGTGTAGCCAAAGATAAATAACTACATAAAATAAAAATAGAAATACACTTAAAAAAAAAAAAAAGAAATTCCTTTACCAAATTCAGGAGCTAGCTTTGCAAATCAAATTCAGGTCTTGAAGCCAGAAGCATCTCAAATGGATTTTAATCTAAGCAAATTTGGTGATGGTAAATCAAGTTTCAGGAATAATTCTGATGCAAATAAATTAAACGGCTCACTTAGAAGGAAGACAGCAAACCTCTAATCCTCCTTCTGCTGAGGAGAAAGGAGAAGATTCTTTTAACCTGTAATCAGCTGTTCCCTCCTGTGACCAGAACTCTTTAACTTTAACGGGACAAAGCATGCATCTCAAAGACTCAAGAGGGTTCATTTAACATCTAGATCAATGACTGTCTAGAAGTTGTGGTAAGAGGCCAGGGCAGCCAAATCTATCATAAGCAAGACACAGACAAGGTCAACTAAGTTTGCTTAGCCAAAACTGTACTTCAGT
The DNA here is from genome assembly GCA_006410635.1 of Cephalophus harveyi. NCBI lineage: Eukaryota > Metazoa > Chordata > Mammalia > Artiodactyla > Bovidae > Cephalophus > Cephalophus harveyi. The sequence continues at coordinate 257,528 of SJYT01056215.1, forward strand.
TTTTTACACACATCAGGAGCCATACTTGGGGATCTGTAAATGAGAAAATGAAGAGAAATGAAGGGTAAACAGTGAGGCTGTAACCCAGGATTTTGGAACAATCCCATCCCAAAGGGTTAAAGATAAAAGGGTTTAAGGGACCTAAGAAAACAAAAAGGTATGTATATCTACTTAAACTACTGCACTCCTGGAAGCAGCCTCTCTCTGAGAGATGTTTCAGGTTCTTAAAAGCATAAGCCTTCAATGCACACAGGGATAAATAAAAGCCACAGGCTCCCATCAACCTGGAGCACACACACTAAACCCAGGGAAATATTCCACCTCAGGCCCACCTGCCCACAAGACCCAGACACAGACCTCTTGGTGAATTTCACTGGAGAAATGAACCATACAATTTTGTGCCATTATTAAGTTACTGGGGGATCAATTTCTGCTCTACAAACAGTGTCTGGGATAAGAAGGTAAGATCCTGCAGTCTGACACCCCACCTAGACTCAGACTGCAGGGGATCCAATCTCTAGCCTCTCCTTTTCTGTCTGCTGATCTTGGGGAAGTACTTTACCCACGGAGCCACCTGCGAAGCCCTCTTTAACCCCACTGCACATCAACGTTCCCCATCTGTAAAATGCAAGTAATAACAGCATGTCCTTCATGGGTGATTGTGAGGATCAAAGGAGGTCAAGAGCACAAGGTGCTAGGTGCAGAGTTTGGTACACAGTGAACCAGCTGTGTCTTTTGCAGCTGCTATGATGTGCATGAAAGCAAAGGACCGAGTCTGATTCCTGGCTTTGCAGATACCTCAACAGAGCAGCTTTCTTATCTGCAAATGGGATGTGGCTACCTATTCCCCCACTTCTTTGCAGCAAGGTTTTAAAGATGGTTTCTAAAATAAGAGACAAAGAAAAAAAAAATAGAAACCTATGAAACATTTTGATGGCTGTTGCATCTAGAAAGCAAAGGAAGCCCCCCTCTCTGAGACCTAGCGGGTCTTTGAGGAAGACTGATTTAAGCTCTTGGAGTCTGTTGAATTCTGAAAGGAATTTCTTAGGTTAATGGAGGAACGTTCAACTTGGGTTTCATGGGGCTGTTTAGTTGCAGTTTCTACTTGCAAAATTTACAGGGGGAAGAAAAAACGGAATTAAAACAAAACCAGCCCAATTTAGGATCCCACTGGCTAAAAACTTCCAAAGCTGCTAGGTTTACTTCTCAAAAGGCTGGCCAGAGAGAAAATAAAGTTCCCAGGGGTAACAGGGATAAAGAAAGAGAGAAAAAGGTCCATATAGTTTACAAGTCAGCTGATCCAGAGAGTGGAAAGGCAGGTTTTGGTTCTTATATTCTCCAGAAAGTCTGGAGCACTTACATGTAAAACCTAAGAGGCTGAGACGCACACACCCATAAACTGGAAGCTAGAGGAGGGAGGGAAGGCACAGAGGGAGGGCAGCGAGGTGGAGGAGTGTGTCTTCTGTGCCACTAATTCCTTAGCAACGCCACCCTCCTCTCACGCAAATCTGTGTGCTCCCGAGGCAACCCTGATAATCAGCCCATCCACTAAAGGTCTGGGCAAAAGCCTCAGCACTCTCAGGCCTTAACTAGGCAGACAAAATGCTAACAATTTCTTAGTTATTCACCATCAGTAGCCATCTAGAAAAAGTGTGAATGGTGAAGGTATCTGTATTCCACGTTAGCCACAAGGACTCTTCTCCACACAGTTTAAAAAAAAAAAAAAAAAAAAAACTGCATTAAATCACTAGTTGTTACTGCAATTGGGGAGTGTACCAATTTTAGACATAGACAAATGGGCAGATATAGTCAAAATTCTGCCCATTTGTCTATGTCTAAAATCCCATGAGCAGAGGAGCTTGCAGGGTATAGTCCATGGGGTCACAAGGATCAGACACGACTGGGTGACTAAACCACCACCACAGTCAAAATTATCAGCTCTAAATTATTTCTGACACTGGCAATACAATCAAGAGGAAATACTTTTCCTAAACATAAATGCATACTCCTGGCTTCTTTCATCTACACAAACAAAAGCTGAGGGTTTCCTGGCAAGTGTGAGTGAAAATGGCCAACATGACTGGCCTAAGTTCCTACTTAACAAAAGGATGATTATACCTCGTGGTACTTCCCATTTAAAACATTTTTCTGCCAAAATATTACACTGCCCCTCGGGGCACACATCCAGTAAGACTTTCTCTAATGATATTTTTGTTCTCAAAAAGCCCCAGAATGAAGCCATTCTCACTGTATTAGAAGTACAGCCACTTCAAAATCTCTATGTGCCTCAACTCTCCAATTTTCCTTACAGAAGACCTCAATCAGAAACACGGCGCACAAACCTCCCCCCATCAGATCTGGGGGCGTTTGCCGATTCAGATTACCTTCTACTTGGCGAGTACCTACAACTCAGGCTACAGATACAGAAGCCAACTGAATTAGCGCTTCTTTCCCTGTTTTTATCAAGAGCAGTCCTTTATTCTGGGCCAAAATATGTCTTTCCCAAAGTGAAACAGACATTGCAGTGTTTCACGTAAAGATAGTTAACTTTTGGGAAAATCTGTATGCCGTTCTTCCTTTTAAACTTCGGAATCCTGAATACTGAATTTCCACGGGGAAACATCTGTGAAATAACATTTTTCCCCTGAACATTCTTTCTTAGGCCAAAAACCTAGCATTCGTCCTCTGCTATAATCACCCTGTTAGTCACAGAAGACGGTCCACGGAACAAGCATGAAACTTTTAAGTTTCAGCTCTTCCGTGTCTCTCGGTCCCGCCAGCCCCCACCCCTACTCCCTTCCTCCTGGCTCTTTCCCTAAAGCGTAGGGAGCCTTAAAGGGCTCGAAGTTAAAGAGCACCCCTCGTGAGGGCGAGGGGCAGCGGGAGGCCCCCGCCTCGGGGTGCACTCACCGGGTCTGGGCAGGAAGAGAGCAGCTGTGCAGGGGGCGCACGCGGCGGGAGGCGCGGTGACAGCGGGTCCCAGCCTCCGGGTGCATCGCCGGGACCTGCTCTGCTCGCGCGCTCGGGATCCGGGAAGCAGGAGGAAGGGGGAGGAGTCGGGGGCGGCGCCCCGAGAGACCCTTGCGCAAGGTGCTTTCCAGCTGTGCGGGCTGCAGCGATTACCCGCGCGCAGCACCGGAGCGCCGCAGCTGGAAGCGGGCAGATCCTACCTCCTGGAGCCCCGGAATACACCCCGCACCCCCACACCCTGATGCCGGGGCTCTCCGGATCTCAGGGTGGGAACCGCCGGGGCACCCAGCAGGGCTGCGATCTAACGATATCCCCGATCCCCCAAAGTCTGCGTTACCTGCGGCCTCCGCGCGGTTCCGCGGGCGGAGCGCTCCCGCCGCGGACCCCCGACGGCTCTCGTCGCAGCTGGCGGGCAGCCCCCGGGAGCCGGGCGCTCCGGGGTCCCCAGGCCCGGCGACAGCAGAAGAGGGAGCCAGGGCGACCGGCCCCGGAGCGTGGCGCGCGGTCCAGGTCCGAGCTGCCAAATGAGCCCGGAGCAGCTCGCGCTCCCGGGCCGCCCTCGTCGGCCCCTGAGTCACGGCGTCTGAGCCGGCCGAGGGGAGGCGCAGCGGACTCCAGCCGCCGCCTCCCCGCCTTTTCCATTTCCCCTTTCGCTCCGTAAACAGAAAGAGCCCGCCGGCTTGCGGGGCAGCCCGAGCCCCCGCGCTGGGAAATTCCGTCCTGCCCCCCCGCCCCGACTTGCCCTCGGGGCCCGGGGCGGAGCTGGGGGCGGGGCAGGGGTGGGGCGCGCCCTGAGCGGAATCGGCCTCGCCACGCCTCCCGGGGACCCGGACTACCCGCGCGGCACCGGCCCTAGGCCTGGGAAAACACCTACGAGTTCCCTCTGAGCCGGGTTACCCGGCAGCCAGGGTGCTAGAGGGCACCCGGATGCGGAGTTGGCAAGGGCGACCGTGACTCGGCACCCTGTCCCCGAAGGAAGACCGTAGTTCCTAACGTGCTGGCGCCCTCGGCAGTACTCCAGTGTCCCCGGCCCTTTGGGCTCAGATTTCGGTTCGGGTCACAGGCATAGCGGGGTGGTCCGCGCCCCCCTCCACCCCGTACCCACTCAAGTTCCAGAGCTCGCGAGAGGCGGCCGCAGTGTAAGCCCGAACCCCGGGGAGTTTGGTATGGGGTAAGGGCGAACCCCTGGACCCTGGCCGGGATCGCCGCCAGCAAAACCTGGTTTCGCTCTCTCCGCCTTCATTGGAACTGGTTATTGGTGGTGCTGCCCGATCCCAAAGTATGTTTGCCCTGATTTCCTCCTAACCCCAGCGTCGAGTCTGGGAGTCTATCCTGCTGGGGCTGAAGCTCAAAGTTCATCTAGAGCGATCCTCCTTCCTAAGTGGAAAGCGTTTACTCTCAGGGAAGCCGGAAGAAGATTCTAGGGAAATACCGCCCCTCTGCGAAATCCACATTCCCAATTCCTACTGAGCAGTTCTGGGTTTCCTTACCCTGCTGCTCTCCACCCGGGTGCCCTTTCCCAATAAAATTTCTTGCTTTGTCAGCACATGTGTCTCCTCGGACAATTCACTTCCGAGTGTTAGACAAGAGCCCAGTTTCGGGCACTGGAAGGGGTCCGCCTTCCTGCAACAAATGGCGACTCTGGCGGGACTCTTCTTCACTGAGACTGACATCCTGACCACTCGGGGTACTCAGGGGCCAGCTTGCCTGCCAATGGACCAGACCCAGCGGCTGCATCTGGGACCCTTTTGTCCCTGGTCTCCTCCTGATGCGGACAACTGGCCAGAGTACCCCGACTGGTAAGGAACAAGAGACTTTATTGACCTCTCTCCCCTTCCCTTTCTTTTCCCTCCCCTTAACCCTTCCTATCCTTCCCTATTTTTCTAGTCCCCAGGTCCTGGACGCAGGAATCTGGTCGAGGGGCCCTCAGCCTGAGCTGAGGATTGGAGACTGATCACCTCCTCTTGGCAGAGAACTCGAATTCTGGTTCTGGTCTGGTATGATTTCTGGTAGGGCCGAGTTCCAGTCCTCCCTTCTCTGGAGGCCCAGGGAAAAGTCCCATAACGCCTGGGTATCTGTAGGTGGCAGGAGACGTCTGTAAGGCCACCCCTTTCGCCCACACCCCTCCCGCCTCCTCCCCCTTCTTCTTTCAACCTGGCTTCCTTTCCTCTCTTGAAATCTTTGATGTTAGTACTTGGATTCTTGTATTTAAGGGCTTCCCTGGTGGTGCAGAGGTTAAAGCGTCTGCCTGCAATGTGGGAGACCTGGGTTCGATCCCTGGGTCGGCAAGATCCCCTGGAGAAGGAAATGGCAACCCACTCCAGTATTCTTGCCTGGAGAATCCCATGGACAGAGGAGCTTGGTGGGCTACAGCCCACGGGTTGCAAAGAGTCGGACACGACTGAGCGACTTCACTTTCACTTTCACCTGCTCTCACGCTCCTGCCAGTAGTGCCAGAGTCTTGCTGGGTACCCTTTGCAAGACAGGCCGAAGGAGATGCTGTTAGGCAGGGGTCCCCAACCTCGAGGATGTAATCCCTGATGATCTGAGGTGGAGCTGATGTCATAATAATAGAAATAAAATGCGTAAGAAATATAATGTGCTTGAATCACCCCCAAACCATCCACCACCGCCCGCTTCTCAGTTCAGTTCAGTCGCTCAGTCCAGTCCGACTCTTTTCAACCCTATAGACTGTAGCATGTCAGGCTTCCCTGCCCATCACCATCTCCAGGAGCTTGCTCAAATTCATGTCCATTGAGTTGGTGATGCCACCCAAACATCTCATCCTCTGTTGTCCCCTTCTAATGCCTTCAATCTTTCCCATCATCAGGATCAAAACTGTTTCCACAAAACTAGTCCCAGGTGCCAAAAAGCTTGCGGACTGCTGCTCTTAGGCACACACCCTCTCTCCCTGTTAGTGACCCAGACCTTGGATGTGCCTTGTGGAGTCCAGATTCAAATGTCTTTCAAGACTGCTTCGGACCCGCTCTAAGACTCTCCATATTTCTCCTATGGAAAGTGAACTGTTGCTCCCACCCAAAGAAGTCATCTGAGAATTGCCAGTGGGGGGAGGCTAGCTGAGATGAAGAGTAAGGCCCTCACTGTAGGACCTTCAGTTCAGTTCAGTTCAATTCAGTCGCTCAGTTGTGTCCGACTCTTTGCGACCCCATGAATCGCAGCACGCCAGGCCTCCCTGTCCATCACTAACTCCTGGAGTTCACTCAGATTCACATCCATCGAGTCAGTGATGCCATCCAGCCATCTCATTCTCTGTCGTCCCCTTCCCCTCCTGCCCCCAATCCCTCCCAGCATCAAAGTCTTTTCCAGTGAGTCAACTCTTCGCATGAGGTGGCCAAAGTACTGGAGTTTTAGCTTTAGCATCATCCCTTCCAAAGAACACCCAGGGCTGATCTCCTTCAGAATGGACTGGTTGGATCTCCTTGCAGTCCAGGGGACTCTCAAGAGTCTTCTCCAACACCACAGTTCAAAAGCATCAATTCTTTGGCACTCAACCTTCTTCACAGTCCAACTCTCACATCCATACATGACTACTGGAAAAACCATAGCCTTGACTAGAGGGACCTTAGTCGGCAAAGTAATGTCTCTGCTTTTCAATATAGTATCTAGGTTGGTCATAACTTTCCTTCCAAGGAGTAAGCGTCTTTTAATTTCATGGCTGCAATCACCATCTGCAGTGATTTTGGAGCCCCCAAAAATAAAGTCTGACACTGTTTCCCCATCTATTTGCCATGAAGTGATGGGGCCAGATGCCATGATCTTCGTTTTCTGAATGTTGAGCTTTAAGCCAACTTTTTCACTCTTAACTCCCATCATTTCTCTGTGTTCCTGTTTCCCACGATGGTAACAAGGTGATTGATAGGGCCCCAAGACTTTAGTAAAATGGTGAGGACTGTTAGGGGACTAAGTCATCCTCCAGATTATTTTAAATACTAGGGTGCTGCGACATGAATGACATGGGCATGTGCCATTTCCAGGTGGTCCCAGTGCTGAACCACCCCCCACCCCCAACCTGGTCCAGGGGACTAGGCTTTTTCTGCTCCTGGAGGAGGGCGTGCTACCTGGACCGACCCAGTTGCTCTGACCCTGCAGAGACTGCCGGCGCCCAGGCTGGGAGAAGCCGGGCTGGCCTGGACGCAGACTCCGTGGAATTTGGCCGGAACTCAAGAGCAGATTATCCCAGTCTCGGCTGAAACTGAAGCATTTACTACTTAGTCTTTTCTCTGGGAACCAGATTGACCGGGTTGTTCCCTCTAACTGTAACGTGAGAAACCTCTCCTCTTATCTGTTGTCTTTCACCAAGGAAGGATGAGTTTTATAAACATTTTAAAAATAGAAACATGGAACCGCCCCCTTGATGAGCTCATGAAAAACCACACCTAATCTTCTGGGAACTAAGTATTAGCCTTGTTTCCTACACAGAGATCTTCCAAATATAGCTCCATTTTAGGGAGCTGCTGAAATGGCTGCTCCAGGGGGGTTCTCTGGTTCTTCACTCCTTATGCAATAGCAGATTTCATCTGGTGGGGTGAAGTAAGGGGCTTTACTCACTTTTAAATGTCTAACAGAGATTGGCCCTGGTGACCCGGATTACTGGAGAGAGAAGACAATTGAAGGGAAAGAAAAAGTTTGCAGACTACTTGTGTTTTTCTCGGTCAAGACTTTGTTACACAGGCTTGCAAAAGCAATCCTGCTCAGTGTGCTGGAAAAGTGAGGTTTCAGCTTGCCGAGGAGAAGCAACCCAGTGGGGAGCATGCACAGCAAAGGAGGGGTGATTAAAGCAGAGATGGCTGTTTGCAGCCAGCAAAATGCACTTGAACACTGAGCTGCAAGGTTGCAGTTTACTTGAAGAGGCTTCTCCACAGGTGCTTTGGGACAGTAATAGGCTTGTTATTTGTAGTGCGGAAATCAGAACTCATTTACACCAGGACCAAGGTGATTAACAACAGTAGGTGCATCAGTCTGTGTAACCCTAACCAGATCTATACTAATAAACAGAATACAGGACACTGCTTTCCAGTCTTTTTCGTATTCATAAAAATTATAGTATTTTCCTAGAATACTGGGATAAGCTGGAATAAATTGGAGGATACCTATATGTGACTCGGGCTTCCCTGGTGGTTCAGTGGTAGAGAATCTGCCTGCAATGCAGGAGACACAGGTTTGATCCCTGGGTTGGGAAGATCCCCTGGAGAAGGAAATGACAACCCACTCCAGTATTCTTGCCTGGGAAATCCCATGGAAAGAGGAGCCTGGTGGGCTATAGTCTATGGAGTCCCTGAGTCAGACACAATTGAGCGACTAAACAACAACAATATGTGACTTGAAGAAAAATGTATCAATATTTCATTTTCTTAAATTATAATAACAATAAAATACAAGTGTTTGAGGAAGATCATTAAATCTTGAATTTTAGTAAAGTTTTAAATAAGATGTTTTTATAGTTAAGTGGAACTTGAGCCTGATTTCCTGAGTCATCAGCATAACTTTTTGCTATTTGGCTTTTGTTGGAGCTATTCATATTTACCCACTATCCTGGATAGTTCAAATGGTGAAAAATCTGGCCACGATGTAGGAGACCTGGCTTGCATCCCTAGGCTGAGAAGATTCCCTGGAGAAAGGCATGGCAACCCACTCTAGTACTCTTGCCTGGAGAATTCCATGGACAGAGGACCTAGTGGGCTACAGTCCATGAGATCGTAAAGAGTCGGACATGACTAAGTGACTAACACTTTCACATACATATTTACCTATTCAGTTCAGTTGCTCAGTTGCGTCCGACTCTTTGCGACTCATGGACTGCAGCATGCCAGGCTCCCCTGCCCATCACCAACTCCCGAACCTGCTCAAACTCATGTCCATCAAGTCGGTGATGCCATCCAACCATCTCATCCTCTGTTGTGCCCTTCTCCTCCCACCTTCGATCCTTCCCAGCATCAGGGTCTTTTCAAATGAGTCAGTTCTTTGAAGCATCAAGTGGCAAAAGTATTGGAGCTTCAGCTTCAGCATCAGTCCTTCCAATGAATATTCAGGCCTGATTTCCTTTAGGATGGACTGGTTGGATCTCTTTGCAGTCCAAGGGGCTCTCAAGAGTCTTCTCCAACACCACAATTCAAAAGCATCAATTTTTCAGAGGCCAGCTTTCTTTATAGTCCAACTCTCACATCCATACATGACCACTGGAAAAACCATAGCTTTGACTAGACACACCTTTGTCTGCAAAATAATGTCTTTGCTTTTTAATGTGCTGTCCAGATTGGTCATAGCTTTTCTTCCAAGGAGCAAGCATCTTTTAATTTCATAGCTGCAATCACTGTCTGCAGTGATTTTGGAGCCCCCCAAAATAAAATCTATCACTATTTCCATTGTTTCCCCATCCATTTGCCATGAAGCGATGGGATCAGATGCCATGATCTTAGTTTTTGAATGTTGAGTTTTAAGCCAGCTTTTTCACACTCCTCTTTCACTTTCATCAAGAAGCTCCTCAGTTCCTCTTCGCTTTCTGACATAAGGGTGTTGTCATCTGCATATCCGAGGTTATTGATATTTCTCCTGGCAATCTTGATTCCAGCTTGTGCTTCATCCAGCCCAGCATTTCACATGATGTACTCTGCATATAAGTTAAATAAGCAGGGTGACAATATACAGCCTTGAGGTACTCCTTTCCCAATTTGGAACCAGTCTGTTGTTCCATGTCTGGTTATAATTGTTGCTTTTTGACCTGTATACAGATTTTCAAGAGGCAGGTCAGGTGGTCTGGTATTCCCATCTCTTGAAAAATTTTCCACAGTTTATTGTGATCCACACAGTCAAAGGCTTTGGCATAGTCAGTAAAGCAGAAGTAATGGGTAAAACCTCTTACCCATTAAGAGGTTTGAATAAACCTCTTTAAACTTCTGATAATAACCTTCAGATGAGAAAGTGTGCAGACACATAAGTAATAAATGTAAAACCATTATAATAATCTTTAAATTTTCTGAACAGTTGAAATTCCAGTTTAAAAATCCAATAAGTCTTTTTTTATTTCAACCGGTAGGTTTCTTATGGTAAGTGCATTTCAATGATAATTGAATGTTTTCAAATTAAGTCTTTCTAAGTATCAAGGCTGTAATATGAAAACTTGCCTGCACTGTCAGACCATTTAGCTTGGATGCCACTAAAAAGACACAGCAGACGGAAGGATGAAGCGTGATGGGGCGGGAGGGAAGATTCTGGACCGCCTGCCCCACTCCTTGCCCCACCTCCACTGCTGATGCTCCATGGGCTTTGGCCTTGCTCCTCTGGCTCACAGAAGGCTTTCTCCAGCCCAGGCTGGGCCCCCTGCAGCTGTTGGCAGATGGACCTGTTGGCCTCACTCAGCATTTTGGGGTGGATTAGGGATTCCATCAGACCTGCGGGGACCACATGAGCAACAGTACCTTCTGCTCTGACCCCTCAGTCACCCTATAGCATCCCAGAGAGGACCACAGAGGCCCCCAAATGACTTAAGGCTGCAGTCCCCAACTTTTCTGGCACCAGGAGCTGGTTTTGTGGAAGACGACTTTTCCATGGACTGGCGGGTGGGGGTGGTGGGCGGTGGAGGTGGAATGGGGATGGCTTCAGGATAATTCAAATCCATTCCATTTATTGTTCACTTTCTTTCTATTATTATGACCTCAGCTCCACCTCAGATCATCAGGCATTAGATCCTGGAGGCTGGGGACCCTTACCTTAAGGAATATGTGCATGCCCAGTCTCTCATCACATTCAACACTTTGCAACCCCATGGACTGTAGCCCATCAAGCTCCTCTGTCCAGGAACTTTCCAGGGAAGAATACTGGAGAGGGTCACCGTTTCCTACTCCAGGGGATCTTCCTGTCTCAGGGATTGAACACACATCTCGTGAGTCTCCGGCATGGGCAGGCGGATTCTTGACCATTGCGCCTTTAAGGAATATAAGGGTATCTATGTTCCTCCACATCACTGTGCAGGGCTTTCCCCTACAGATCCCTCCTAGGACTCAGGGCAGAGGACAGACCAGGATGAAGGGGACAATTTTCTCTGTCCACCTCTTTCCTTTGTCTTCTCCTCAACTTTGGGGACTAGAGAAAGAAATGGCAACCCACTCCAGTATTCTTGCCTGGGAAATCCCATGGACAGAGAAGCCTGGAGGGCTACAGTCCACGGGGTCACAAAAAGTTGGACACAGCTGAGTGCACAGACACACACACAGGCATACAACCCTTTGGGGACCTCACTGTACTCACCAACTTTTGCTCTCATGGTGCAAAGTGGGACCAGCAATGATAGGAAGGCTATGGGCCTGGGGCAGAGATGGAGTCCTTCGGTGGGGGTTGGGGTGAGAAACCCGCTGCTTCCTGGTCTCTCTCAGCTGTGGTTGGTGTTTGCCTCTGAATAAACCTGTGTATACCGGGCCTGAGTGTGAACCAGGCACCTTCTGCTCTTAATGTGCAGAAAGCTCAAACTCCAGACTCTCAAAGTACCTAAATTGCACCCGTTTTATATGAAATGTAGTCTTTTTTCATTCATTGCTTTGTGCTGTGACTTCCTCAAATGTGCCACACTCTGAAAACAGAAACTTCTGCTCTGTGCCTGTCTCTTCCACCTCCTGAATGGAAACTCCCAGTGCAGCATTTCTTAATCTCCGGCTTCCGAGATTACCACATGGCTCAGGATGTGCCCCCCACCAAGGAACCATTTGGGGCTCTCTCCTCCAGCAGATGCAATTGCTTTCACTTTTCACATTTGTAGAGGGGGGAGGAGGACTCAGCAACGAGACTCCCCCTAACTGTGTGGGCCCACACATTGGAGCAGTCCCTGGTGGGTTTGTGGACATTCTCTGCTAGGCATCTCCCATGACTCCTTGTTAACCAGAGTCTCCTTATCCCAGGACCAGATGTCACCTGCAAACACGATATGAGGGACTATAGGCAACTTACTGCCCCAGCGAGGCAAGGAATTGTTTTAAAAAATTAAATACAGCCTGATCTGCAAGTGTAAATGCAGAGGTAGAAAAAAAAAGTCACTATAATAGCATCCTCTCCAAAAACAATTGTCACTAACTTCCTTTAGAATGGTGTTCTTTGCACAATACACAGTAGGAAATTGGCTGGATTACTATTTCAACAGCCTTTTAAAAAGGGTGTTGGGTGCTTATTCTCATGTGATTGCTTTAAACCAAGTGAGTTAAATGCATTTGGGGTTTTCCTTTGCAGTTACAGCACTAAAAACAATTGCAAGGACTTCCCTGGTGGTCCAGCGGTCAAGAATCTGCCTGTCAATGCAGGAGACACAGGTTCTATCCTTGGTCCAGGAAGATTCCACTTGCCGTGGAGCAACTAACCTCCACACACCTCCTCCAGGTCTTTAGATTGATAATCTTTTGTCTCTAATCATGGGAAGAGAGGTTGTAAAGGCATTTCATCTGTCTCCTAGTGGGTAGAGATATGGAAGAGGGCTGAGCCCAGGAAACCTCAGAAATGGAACACTAGTTTTGCTTATGCTTAAAGGGAAAGTGGGCTTCCCAGGTTGACACAGTAAAGGATCCACCTGCCAATGCAGGAGATGCAGGAGGCAAGGGTTCAGTCCCTGGGTCGGGAAGATCCCTTGGAGGAGGGCATGCAACCCACTCCAGTATTCTCGCCTGGAAAATTTCATGGACAGAGGAGCCTGGCGGGCTACAGTCCATGGGGACACAAAAAAGTCAGACACAACTGAGCACAGCCTCACAAGCACAAAGGGAAGCCAGCTTTAATTCTTCTTGGGGTCTGTGGGAGCCCAGAGAGACTTCCTGCCTCTCTCACCCTGGTCCTGGGTGGTGTGATGGGGGCCTGGAGGCACTGCTGGGCTTAAGAGTATCCTGAGACCTTCTCCTGGTTGCTGAGAGCAGATGGATGGGCAGTGTCTGTCTCCCTCCAGCTCTGGCACCGTGCAACGCTCCTAGGCCAAGACTCTCCCCAAAACAGGAGTCCTTGTCCAGATGCCAACAGACATACTGGAACGGAGCCTATTTCTATCAACTCACGGAGCCGGCGATAAACTCCTCATGATTCATGAGACCTGATTGTTAAGTACAGTCAAGACTAAACATAAAATTATAAGTAAACGAAATCTATATAAAAGACAAAGTGATAAATAATAAAAACTTACCACGTCCTGATTATTCTATTGCATGTAATTGTTTCTCAGCTCTTGAGGTCATTCATGTCTACTATATAACCGTGGTGGAAATACGACACCGTGATGGGCGCCCATATGTCTTTTTCCAACTCTGCATTCAGTGGCCTCGAGTTAGCAGCTTAAAATAGGACATCGTGGGAGTTTTTACACCACAGAAACCAGCAAACACTACAGACCAGGGCAGGGCTTTCACAAGGCTGGTTGTTAAGTATTTATCAGCCCAGCAAAAGCTGTGTCCATGCACTTTTAACACCCTTTTTAGGTACTTTTGACATGTTTTAGGTTATTTGTTTTTGTGCTCTACCCACCTTTTCTAATATTAATAATCCATCAGAATATCTCTTATTTCTACCGAAGTAGAAAATCTCTGACAGTGAAGGGTGTTCACAGGCCACCATCTCTCTGTCATCCCTGGAATTTCATCTTCGTTCTAACAGCAAAGCCATGGGAAGTGGGGAAGGGCATCAGGGGTGTGTCTTGAGAGCCAGGCTACAGCCTAGGATGGCCCCTTGGGGGCACAGGCAGCAGACACTTTGCTTCATAATCTGACTCTCAAGCTGATGCTGGCTGGGTTTACAATCAGTATTGCCCACTGCCTCTTAGGAATCCCCTGAGGAATTCTCATTCAGTATAAGGGGGCTTTGGCTTCCCAGGTAGCTCAGCACTAAAGAATCCACCTGCCAATGCAGGAAACATATTGGCGTTTGATGTGGGTTTGATCCCTGGGTCTGGAAGACGCCATGAAGTAGGAAATGGAAACCTGCTCTAGTCATCTTGCCTGGAAAATTCTGTGGACAGAGAAGCCTGGCGGGCTATAGACTATGGGGTTGCAAACAGTCAGACACGATTGAGCACACACACTTAAGGGGGCTTGGTCCTCTGAGATCTGAATTCAGAAAGCTCAGGAGAATGAAAATATGGGGCAAGTAAAAAGTTCTTTGCACTCAAACCTCTGCTTTACTTTCTGTCCATGTGACCATAGGCAAATTAATACATTCGTGGAGCTTCAGTTTCTTTATTTATAGAAGGGGGGAAAAACTACTTGGTTTTCATTTTACTTTTTACGCTTTCCTTTTTTTAAAAAAAAATAACATCAAGTGTTATCAACAACCTATAGCTTTGACACTAGGAGAAAAGCAAAATCAATTATTACATGTCTTTAAATTATACTAAAATACCTTTACAAAACACAATACTTTCATCTATTTGTCCATTATTACCATTCATACATCAACCTTGAAAGTGACTGTCATTAGGCTTGTTCGACATTTGAGAAAATTTAGAGATAAGTAACTTATCTGAGATTAGTCAGGTAATACCCAGAACCAAAATTCTAACTCACATTTGCTACATTCAAAGCTATGCATTATATGTGCTCTGATTTTAAAAAAAAAAAATGTTTTTTAATAATCTAAAAATTAAATATCTAAACAAACTGGAAAAAAAAAAACAACCATGCAGCCATTAGAGCTAAGCCACTCATTCGAGAGACTTATGGGGAGCAGTAGCCTCCAGGGACAATCTGCATTGTCCATCTGCTGCTGTTTATTATTCAGGAAGACACTGGCCAGTCCTCCCTATTTCTGCCTGCAGCCGTGCTCTCAGAGGCCACACCAGCTTGAGTCCCCCCAGCCCCTACCTCCTTGGTTGCTTGAAACCTGCCACTATGGGTGGTTCTGGCTAATTGAACCAAAATCAGGTCCTCTAGCTTCACCCACCAGATGAAAGATTCACGAACATATTCTGGGCACAGACCTCCAAGCAGGGCTGAAAGAGTAAGATACTTATTATTATTCTATTTTTTCTAAATATTATTTATTTATGGCAGTGCTGGGTCTTCGGTGCTATGTGCGGGCTTTCTCCAGTATATTCATGGGCTTCTCAATGCCGTGGCTTCTCTGATTGCAGGGCACAGACTCTAGGTGCATGGGCTTCAGTAACTGTGGCACATGGGCTCGGTAGCACTGAGGCATGTGGGATCTTCCCAGATCAAGGATCAAACTGATGTCCTTAACCACTGGACCTCCAGGGAAGCCCCAAGATGCCTCTTCTTAGCTAATTAAAGATGGAGAAGCTCCAACACACCACACGGATCCCGTAAGCACCCCTGTCCTGGTGCGCAGATTGTAGCTTTAACTACTCCTAGAAAAACTCCAAATTAAAGATCACACCAAGACTCTGTGCTTTGTGAAAACTTAAATCTGATGGCAAAGCAAGGTATGTTCACTAAAGACATTCTGGAAAATAGAGATAATGAATTTACCTCCAGTCCTAACACTCAGATCTCTAATAACTACTGTCAACATTGTAATCAACAGCATTCTGATTTTCTTTGTAATGCACGGAAATTAAGATTTCCTTGCCCTCTGACCCTGGGGACTGCTTCTAAAGTCAGCTTTGCAACTGAGAAGCAGAGAATAACCACCACATGATTTAAAAGGCAATTTGCTCAACTCACTTGTTTATTCACCAAACACCTGAGTGGCTGGCTGGTCTATGGCAGGGACAGTTTGAGGTGCTACGAAACAGCAGTGGACAACCCCCCTGGCCTTCTGGGAGCTTGTCACCTGGGGACAGTGAGACCCTGGACAAATACACGCTTACACATCATAGTTCAACTTCTGACGAGCGCTCTGACGGAAATGAACGAGGTGGAGGGAGTAAAGGGAAGTGAAAGATACTTATGAACTAGATCTTGCAAAGCTCAGAGAAGACCTTTCTGAGAATGTGCCCCTCACATAAAGATAGTGATGGAAGTGATAGCAGCATGATATAGGTCAGACGTCTCTGTGTAGGTGTAGCTGTTTGTCACTTAACTCCACCTTTCAATTTGGTTCTGAGCTGATGTGGGTCAATTCTCAAAGTAAGCAACGGTCTCAGAGGTGGTTTAACTCAACACCTTCACTTTATAAATGAGGAGGATGACGTCAAGGGGTGGCTTATTCAGAACCATGTTACTAGCAAAGAGCAGAGCCTCGTCTACAGGCTAACTTTCAGTTCAGTTCAGTTCAGTCGCTCAGTCGTGTCCGACTCTTTGTGACCCCATGAATCGCAGCACGCCAGGCCTCCCTGCCCATCACCAACTCCTGGAGTTCACTCAGACTCACGTCCATTGAGTTGGTGATGCCATCCAGCCATCTCATCTTCTGTTGTTCCCTTCCCCTCCTGCCCCCAATCCCTCCCAGCATCAGAGTCTTTTCCAATGAGTCAACTCTTCGCATGAGGTGGCCAAAGTACTGGAGTTTCAGCTTTAGCATCATCCCTTCCAAAGAACACCCAGGGCTGATCTCCTTTAGAATGGACTGGTTGGCTCTCCTTGTAGTCCAAGGGACTCTCAAGAGTCTTTTCCAATACCACAGTTCAAAAGCATCAATTCTTCGGTGCTCAGCCTTCTTCACAGTCCAACTCTCACATCCATACATGACCACAGGAAAAACCATAGCCTTGACTAGACAGACCTTTGTTGGCAAAGTAATGTCTCTGCTTTTCAATATGCTATCTAGGTTGGTCATAACTTTTCTTCCAAGGAGTAAGCGTCTTTTAATTTCATGGCTGCAGTCACCATCTGCAGTGATTTTGGAGCCCCCCAAAATAAAGTCTGACACTGTTTTCTCATCTATAACTTTGGTGACCCATAAAATCCCATCTATTATTACTATAACATAGTTTCTTTTCAGTTCAGTTCAGTCGCTCTGTTGTGTCCGACTGTTTGCGACCCCATGGACTGCAGCACGTCAGGCCTCCCTATCCATCACCAACTCCCGGAGTTTACTCAAACTCACGCCCATTAAGTTGGTGATGCCATCCAACCATCTCATCCTCTGTTGTCCCCTTCTCCTCTTGCCTTCAATCTTTCCCAGTATCAGGATCTTTTCAATGAATCAGTTCTTCGCATCAGGTGGCCAAACTATTGGAGTTTCAGCTTTAGCATCAGTCCTTCCAATGAATATTCAGGCCTGATTTCCTTTAGGATGGACTGATTGGATCTCCTTGCTGTCCAAGGGACTCTCAAGCGTCTTCTCCAACACTGCAGTTCAAAAGCATCAATTCTTTGGTGCTTAGCTTTCTTTATAGTCCAGCTCTCACATCCATACATAACTACTGGATAAACCATAGCTTTGACTAGACGGACCTTTGTTGGCAAAGTTATGTCTCTGCTTTTTAATTACTTTTAGAGAAGCTTAATATAAAGAAATGTTGCTCTATATTGTTCTCACAAATACACTGTAATCAAATATAACCAATCACACAGTAACTCGTATCTTTTTTTTTCCCCCTCTGATGCAAAGTCTGGGGCAAAAGAAAGGACAAGGGTTTTGGTGTTAGTTACACTACATCCAGATGTTTTTTTCTTTTTTCATTCGTTCATTTATTCTTTCTTTTGCCTTTCCCTAGCTGTGTGATTGGGAAAATGTACTTAATCCTCTGAACTTTAGTGTCCTTGTTTATGAAACCAGCATGCATTGTAAGTGGTGGTTTTCATTCCAATGTTTAAATGGAGAAAATTGGGCAAGATTATAAGGGGAAAAATAGCATACATGGAGTGATACAAGTTAATGTCTTCAACGCAGGGGAAACAGAGTCAAGCTTGCTGGTGGTTGGGTTTTTCTTGCAACTCACTAGGGCTCTGATTAGTAACAGAAACCCTGGGTAAGTGCGTGGAGAAACCTCGTAACCAATCCAGCAGGTTGAAGCTGTATCACTGTGGTTTTTCTCTTTAAGATACCAAACCTTCCGGTTTTCTTTGGTGCCTCTTTTCTAAACTTGCTTTATTGACTGCATCACCGGCTGTGTGTTAGTGGTTTCATTTTTACCAGTGAACTGGATTATCCCTCTGCAAATCTCCCTGGGGTTCTTGGAAAAATATCTGAAATTGATAAGAGCTAGGACATACCCAGGGTATTCAAAGGAAATACCCAGCTAAGAAATCACTGACTGCTCTACACAGTTTGCAGAGGTGTTAGGGAGATCTTAACTGTCTCCTTAGAAAGGTCCAGTTAAAGGTGTATTTTTAGGTCTCAGAGATCTCCTTGGAATGCTCTTTTATGGGGATTTGGGGAGAACACCGAGATAGGAAGAAGCCTAATATTAATGTGTTTGAGCCTTTAGCTCTGAGGCTTCTCAAGCAGGCTGCTCTTTTCCTAACTCAGCTGGGTTCCCACAGACCAAGCAGAAATGGTCTGACCCAGAGAGAAGATGTGGGCTCCAGCCCAAGGATGGGCTCTCACTGATCCCAGATACCAATCCTCTCCAACTCGGGGCTCCTTTCCTCTGCTTTGAAGTCCCTGGCAGGCAGTTCTGCCCAGAAAAAGGCATCCTCACTGTGCCTTGCTGGCTGTAACATTTCCAGAGAGGTGCACAAGGCAGCCAGTGACACACGGCTCCCAGAGGGCACACCAGCCTGCAGAGGAAAGAAACGTGTTACCGCAATCTCACTTCTCTCTTTGAAGACGCTTTCTTTCTCCTTTCTTATATATATATATATAATAAGATATGAGCTAGCATTAAATGTGGTAAGAATAAAAATGAATATTTCAGCACTGGTGACTATGTGTCTGGGTTCATGGACTTTTTGGCATTTCTAAGGAGCTTCCCTGGTGGCGCAGATGGAAAAAAAAAAAAATCTACCTGCAATGCAGGAGACCTGAGTTCAATCCCTGGCTCAGGAAGATCCCCTGGAGAAGGAAATGGCAACCCACTCCAATATTCTTGCCTGGAGAATCCCATGGACAGAGGAGCCTGGCAGGCTACAGTCCATGGAGTCCCAAAGAATTGGACATGTCTGATCGACTAACACAAGGTCATAGACCTCTTCATTAAAGACAGAATGACAATTCAAACTCACTTATAAGTGAATCAGTAGAACTCTTTGTAATATAAGTGAAAAAAAATAATGTAAGCAAATATAGCCTTTATTATTATTATTAAGAAGGGAAAAGATTGGATGGCATCACCAACTCGATAGACATGAGTTTGAGCAAGCTCCAGGAGATGGTGAAGGACAGGGAACTCTAGTGTGCTGCAATCCATGGGGTCGCAAAGAGTTGAACACAACTGAGTGACTGAACAACCACAGCAAAACACTAACAGCTTGTAAAAAAAAAAAAAAAAAAAAGCAGACTCCTGAATACCACCCCTAGATAGATTGATTAAATAAGTCTGGGGATATAACCTGGAACTTTCTGCTTTAGTAAGCTCACCAAATGCAATTGCCAAGTTGTTTCCAACTGTTTGCAACTCCATGGACTGTAGCTCACCAGGCTCCTCCATCCATGGAATTTTTTAGGCAAGAATACTGGAGTTCATTGCCACTTCCTTACTCCAGGGAGTATTGCCAACCCAGGTATCAGACTTGCGACTCCGGTGTCTCCTGCACTGGCAGGCAGATTCTTTACCACTGCTCCACCTGGGAAGCCCCAAAACCAACTTTAGAAATCCTAGCATCCCTAAAAGAGAAAGCATGCTGCTGCTGCTGCTGCTGCTAAGTCGCTTCAGTCGTGTCCGACTCTGTGCGACCCCATAGACGGCAGCCCAACAGGCTCCCCCGTCCCTGGGATTCTCCAGGCAAGAACACCGGAGTGGGTTGCCATTCCCTAAAAGAGAAAGCATACTGAGTATGAAATATACAAAGTAAAAACTGCAAGAACATTGCTGACACGTTCCCAAAGCCAGTGCTCACAATTATAAGTGTTTGTACAGGACTTTGACTCTAATGTTACAACTTCATGTTCCCCAAATAGGAGCAACCTCTTAGAAAAAAAAATTACAGGAGAAAGAGAAAATCTGCCCTTGCTGCTAGCCTCTCTGGGAAAATGAAGACTATAGGAAAAGCTTTCAATTAAGGTAACTTTGTATCTCAGAGCTCTGCTTAGCTCACCAAATAGAGATTTTTTATAGTCCTAATAGAAATGTTTCCTGTGGTTGGAGGTCTGTACAAAAGCCCTCTGTGTTCAGAGGCACCTGAATTACGTTCTTTAAGGGTCTTTTGTTGCTTTTTAAAAATACTGTTTAAATACCACATTTTTTTCTTGAGAAAGAAAGATATCAACTGAGCTGGGAGTGTTGGCTATCCTAATTACTATTCTACCTTTACACATAGCCTGTTTTTTTTTTTTTTTTTGTTGTTGTTGTTGTTGTTTGTTTTTAACTTTCAGACCGTGATGCTGGGAAAGATTGAAGGCAAAAGGAGAAGGGGGTGGCAGAGGATGAGATGGTTAGGTAGCATCACCAACTCAGTGGGCATGAATTAGAGTGAACTCTGGGAGACAGTGAAGGACAGGAAAGCCTGGTGTGCTGCAGTCAATGGGGTTGCAAAGAATTGGACATGACTTGGGGACTGAATAACAATGGATTATTCAATCTTCTATGCTTCAGCTTCCTCACACATTAAATAAGGATGATAACAGCTTATTTTATTGATTCTAAGATGGACATTTCCCCATAATTTAGTATCTCTGATGATGATTTTCTCTTTTAAAGCATCGTGTCCTAAATTAACTGGCGTATTTTTCTTAAGGTGTATAAAATAATGGAATGTTCTATAACGATGATGTCTATTGTTGTTGTTGGATGAAATATGATAATAATATCGATATCCTAAGCATTTGTGAGGGTTAACTGAGTTAAGAAACAAAATGCTTAGAACCGTGACTCGCTAATAATTAATCACTTAATAGATACAATCTATTAGCATTCGTGCCCGTGGGTAGATTATAAATTAACTAGTCCCTCCTTGGTGGCCCTTTAGCTCATCTCCAATATTTCTATCATTATGAAGTGAAGAGAAGGGAAGTGAAAGTCGCTCAGTCGTGTCCGACTCTTTGTGACTCCATGGACTAACCATCCATGGAATTCTCCAGGCCAGAATACTGGAGTGGGTAGCCTTCCCCTTCTCCAGGGAATCTTCCGAACCCAGGAATCGAACTGGGGTCTCCTGTATTGGAGGCAGATTCTTTACCAACTGAGGTATGAGGGAACCCCTTCTACCACTGTCAGTTCAGTTCAGTTCAGTTGCTTAGTCGTGTCCGACTCTTTGTGACCCCATGGACTGCAACACGCCAGGCCTTCATGTGCATCACCAAGTCCCGGAGCTTACTCAAACTCATATCCATTGAGTCGGTGATGCCATCCAACCATCTCATCTTCTGTCATACCCTTCTCCTCCTGCCTTCAATCTTTCTCAGCATCAGAGTCTTTTCAAATGAGTCAACTCTTCGCATCAGGTGGCCAAAGTATTGGAGTTTCAGCTTCAATATCAGTCCTTCCAATGAACACCCATGACCAATCTCCTTTAGGATGGACTGGTTGGATCTCCTTGCAGTCCAAGGGACTCTCAAGAGTCTTCTCCAACATCACACTTCAAAAGCATCAATTTTTTGGAGCTCATCTTTTTTTATAGTCCAACTCTCACATCCATACATGACTACTGGAAAAACCATAGCCTTGACTAGACGTACCTTTGTTGGCAAAGCAATGTCTCTGTTTTTGAATATGCTATCTAGGTTGGTCATAACTTTTCTTCCAAGGAGTAAGCATCTTCTAATATCATGGCTGCAATCACCACCTGCAGTGATTTTGGAGCCCCCCAAAGTAAAGTCTGCTGCTCTTTCCAATGTTTCTCCATCTATTGCCATGAAGTGATGGGACCAGATGCCATAATCTTTGTTTTCTGAATGTTGAGCTTTAAGCCAACTTTTTCACTCTCCTCTTTCACTTTCATCAACAGGCTCTTTAGTTCTTCTTCACTTTCTGCCATAAGGGTGGTGTTATATGCATATCTGAGATTATTGATATTTCTCCCTGCAATATTGATTCCAGCTTGTGCTTCATCCAGCCCAGGGTCTCTCATGATGTACTCTGCATATAAGTTAAATAAGCACAGTGACAATATACAGCCTTGACGTCCTCCTTTTCCTATTTGGAACCAGTCTGTTGTTCCATGTCCAGTTCTAACTGTGGCTTCCTGACCTGCATACAGATTTCTCAGGAGGCAGGTCAGGTTGTGGTATTCCCATCTCTTTCAGAATTTCCCACAGTTTACTGTGATCCACAGAGTCAAAGGCTTTGGCATAGTCAATAAAGCAGAAGTAGATGTTTTTCTGAACTCTCTTGCTTTTTCAAAGATCCAGCAGATGTTGGCAATTTGATCTCTGGTTCCTCTGCCTTTTCTAAAACCAGCTTGAACATCTGTAAGTTCACGGTTCATGTATTGTCGAAGCCTGGCTTGGAGAATTTTGAGCATTACTTTGCTAGTGAGTGAGATGAATGCAATTGTGCGGTAGTTTGAGCGTTCTTTGGCATTGCCTTTCTTTGTGATTGGAAATGGACCTTTTCTGGTCCTGAGGCCACTGCTGAGATTTTTAAATTTGTTGGCCTTTTGAGTGCAGCACTTTCACAGCATCATCTTTCAGGATTTGAAATAGCTCAACTGGAATTCCATCACCTCCACTAGCTTTGTTCTTAGGGATGCTTCCCAAGGCCCACTTGACTTCACATTCCAGGATGTCTGGCTCTAGGTGAATGATCACACCATCATGATTATCTGGGTCATGAAGATCTTTTTTGTACAGTTCTTCTGTGTATTCTTGCCACCTCATCTTAATATCTTCTGCTTCTGTTAGGTCCATACCATTTCTGTCCTTTATTGAGCCCATCTTTGCCTGAAATGTTCCTTTGGTATCTCTAATTTTCTTGAAGAGATCGCTGGTCTTTCCCATTCTATTGTTTTCCTTTGTTTCTTTGCACTGATCACTGAGAAAGGCTTTCTTATCTCTCCTTGCTATTCTTTGGAACTCTGCATTCAAATGGGTATATCTTTCCTTTTTTCCTTTGCTTTTCTCTTCTCTTCTTTTCATAGCTATTTGTAAGGCTTCCTCAGACAGCCATTTTGCGATTTTGCATTTCTTTTTCTTGGGGATGGTCTTGATCACTGTCTCCTGTACAATGTCACGAACCTCCATGCATACTTCTTCAGGCACTCTGTCTATCAGATCTAACCCCTTAAATCTATTTCTCACTTCCACTGATTTAAATCTAAATCTCACTTTGATTTAAGTCATACCTGAATAGACTAGTGGTTTTCCCTACTTTCTTCAATTTCAGTCTGAATTTGGCAATAAGGAGTTCATGATCTGAGCCACAGTCAGCTCCTGGACTTGTTTTTGTTGACTGTATAGAGCTTCTCCATCTTTGGCTGCATAGAATATAATCAATCTGATTTCGGTGTTGACCATCTGGTGATGTCCATGTGTAGAGTCTTCTCTTGTGTTTTTGGAAGAGGATGTTTGCTATGACCAGTGCATTTTCTTGGCAGAATTTTATTAGCATTTGCCCTGCTTCATTTTGTACTCTAAGGCCAAATTTGCCTGTTACTCCAGGTGTTTCCTGACTTCCTACTTTTGCATTCCAGTCCCCTATAATGGACATCTTTTGGGGGTGTTAATTCTAGAAGGTCTTGTAGGTCTTCATAGAACTATTCAACTTCAGCTTCTTCAGCATTACTGGTTGGGGCATAGACTTGGATTACCATGATGTTGAATGGTTTGCCTTGGAAATGAACAGAGATCATTCTGTCGTTTTTGAGATTGCATCCAAGTACTGCATTTCAGACTCTTTTGTTGACTATGATGGCTACTCCATTTATTTTAAGTGATTCTTGCCCACAGTAGTAGATATAATGGTCATCTGAGTTAAATTCACCCATTCCAGTCCATTTTAGTTCGCTGATTCCTAAAATGTTGACGCTTATTTTTGTCATCTCCTGTTTGATCACTTCCAATTTGCCTTGATTCGTGGACCTAACATTCCAGGTTCCTATGCAGTATTGCTCTTTACAGGATTGGACTTTACTTTCATCACCAGTCACATCCACAACTGGGTGTTGTTTTTGCTTTGGCTCCATCTCTTCATTCTTTCTGGAGTTATTTCTCCACTGATCTCCAGTAGCATATTGGGCACCTACTGACCTGGGGAGTTCATCTTTCAAGTGTCCTATCTTTTTGCCTTTTCATACTGTTCATGGGGTTCTCAAGGCAGGAATACTGAAGTGGTTTGTCATTCCCTGCTCCAGTAGACCACATTTTGTCAGAACTCTCCACCATGACCTGTCCATCTTGGGTGGCCCTACACAGCATGGCTCATAGTTTCATTGAGTTAGACAAGGCTGCGGTCCATATGATTAGATTGGTTAGTTTTCTGTGATGGTGGTTTTCAGTCTGTCTGCCCTCTGATGGAGAAGAATAAGAGGCTTACCATTATATATGGCATCAAATATTTTTGTATGTAAACCTTTACGTCCACCTTTCATTAGGATAGATTGCTAAAAGTGAAATTACTAAGGTCAAAAAGCAAGAATGGTATTTAAAGGTTGGAAAGTCAGTCAAATCTGGATTAGGTTCGCCAAAGGATTCTTAGTCATTCTACTTAACCTTTCTGCGCCTCGGTTTTTGCATAGATAAAATGAGAATAATGATAAAATTCACAGGTGTTACAGAGAAAAACCACAGGCCCACAAGGGCAGCACATCCCAGAAGGATATCAGGCCTAGACTTAATGGCTCTCCTATTTGCAGTTTCAACCTCCCCTAGAAATGTAATCTTAATCAACCAGCCTGGAATTTTCTGCTCAGCACCAATGACATCATCCGTTACATGGGCCCTTTCCACTCCCCTCCCCACCTCCAAAGGGGGAGGAGGCCAGCTGTGTGATGAACTCCCTTTCCCCTCCCACTCCAAAAGTGTCTGGGCCTCAAATAATCTTTTCCTGGGCTTTCCTGGTGGCTCAGAGGTTAAAGCATCTGCCTGCAATGCAGGAGACCTGGGTTCAACCCCTGGGTCGGGAAGATCCCCTGGAGAAGGAAATGGCAACCCACTCCAGTATTCTTGCCTGAAGAATCCCATGGATGGAAGAGCCTGGTGGGCTACAATCCACGGGGTCGCAGAGTGACTTCACTTTCTTTTTCACGTTTTCTTTTTACTAATAGTTCCCTTGCCCCATCCTTCTCTCATAGAAACCGTCCATTTGGTACCACCCGTTGGAGTGCCTTTTAGATGCGAGGTGAGGTGCTGCCCTGCTTCCGAATCACTGAATAAAACCCATTAGATATTCAGTTTTACTCGGTGGCATATTTTTTTTAACACAGGCATGTTGCGAGGTTTAAATAAAGTGATACAAGTAGACAGCGTACAGTACTGGTCCATAATGAGCTCACAGTGAAAGAAAGCTATTTTTCTGGGACATTCAGTCTGGGCTTCCCTCGTAGCTCAGTCGGTAACGAATCCGTTTGCAAAACAGGAATCCGCTTACTTGCCGGAGACCGAGGTTCGATTCGTGGGTCCGGAAGATCCCCTGGAGACGGAAATGGCAACCCACGCCAGTATTCTTGCCTGGAAAATCCCACGGACAGAGGAGCCTGACGTGCTACTGTCCATGGGGTCGAAAGAGTCAGACACGAACACGACTTGGCGACTAAACCACTCACCATCACTCAGCAGATACCTTACTTCGGGGGCCCGTCGTGGACCCGTCCGTGAAGCACCTTGAAATCACCAGGGGCCAACAGTGACCCCGTGTGGCCATATTAGAAATAGCAGCCGCGGAAAGAAGGCCTGCGTTGCCAGAAACGATGCGATTCTTGTGTTCCTTTCTCGTGGTGTCCCGTGACCAGACTGTCCCCTGACAGAAGCATGTTCCTGGGATTCGTGAACGACCTGAGACAGACAGATCAGGGAAGGGGTAATGGGCGCTGCCGACCTAAAAAAAAAAGCCTGAGCGATTACTTTAAAAGTTGACAGATGATGACCTCATAGGTACACGTGAACTGTGGAGTTAGTCATCATTTCTACAGAAACTGCAAAGGAACAGTGGATCTCCTTGCACAATATAACCATGAGACAGCACTTTGGCAATTATGTGTCCCCTATAAACCCCGACAAATTCTGATACTGGATTTTAGTGAGTGGTTTAGTGGGGCTGTAACTACCCCAAAGGCCCTCTGATGCAGCCTGGAGTTCATATAATGAGCACATTGAATATACTTAACAACTGGCTTGTCAGGTGATCGGTTTTCATATTTCAACGATTGTGTTTCACAGAACATCATGTCGACCTTAATTGTCTGGTCTCTACAATTTACTCAAAAGGATTAACTAAAAGAGAATATCAATTAAACAAATTTTTTTTAATGGATTAAAATTACAATATTGTGATGGCTTTTTGCCAACACCAACATCAATCAGCATTAGGTACACACATGTCCCCTCCCTCTTGAACCCCCCTCCCACCTCCCTCTCCTTCTCATCCCTCTGTGGTCACAGAGCGCTGGCTTTGGATTCCCTGCATCATACTGCAAATTCCTGCCGGCTATCTATTTCTTTGGAAGGAATGATGCTAAAACTGAAACTCCAGTACTTTGGCCACCTCATGCGAAGAGTTGACTCATTGGAAAAGACTCTGATGCTGGGAGGGATTGGGGGCAGGAGGAGAAGGGGACGACAGAGGATGAGATGGCTGGATGGCATCACGGACTCGATGGACGTGAGTCTGAGTGAACTCCGGGAGATGGTGATGGACAGGGAGGCCTGGCGTGCTGCGATTCATGGGGTCACAAAGAGTCGGACACGACTGAGCGACTAAACTGAACTGAACTGAACAGGTATATGTTTCAGTGCTATTCTCTCATATCATCCCACCCTCTCCTTCCCCTCTGCTGAGTCCAGAATGTCTTTGCTGCCTTGCAAGTAGGATCGTCAGTAAGAGAATATGTTTTTAAAAGAAGCTTTTACTTTTTTAAGTAGACAGCATCTAGAACTACAGAACCTCAAGTAACAATTGAAAAATGGCCATAAACCATCAAAACCATCAAAAGATATGGATGTGAAAGGTCAGTTTGAATTGGAATAAATTTAGAATATGTAATTTTAAAACTTTATAAGATTTTTTTCAATGTAGTATTTAGCCCACCAGGGTCCTCCATCCATGGGATTCTCCAGGTAAGAATACTGGAGTGGGTTGCCATTTTCTTCTCCAGGGGATCTTCCCGACCCAGGGATCGAACCCAGGTCTCCTGCACTTAAAAAAAAAAAAAATCCGCCTTCCATACTTGCCTTCCAGCCTTTCAGTTTCATCTCCAAAATCAATCAAGGCTACCAAATTTTCTGTGTATCCTTCCAGAGGTAGTCTGCACACACACCAGCAAATGGGTGTGTTTCGTGTCCTACCCACTGGTTGCTCCAACTTCCAATTTTAATAATGTATCTCTCTTTAAATTTTTTTAAAATTGAAGTATAGCTGATTTACAATGCTGTGTTAGTTTCTGATATATAGCAAGATGACTCAGTTCCACACACAGAGATATCTTCTTTTTCATATTATTTTCCATTAAGGTTTATTACAGGATATTGAATTAGCAATGTATCTTGAAGATTATTCCGGATCAGTAGATAAAGAGCCTCCTCTTTCATTTAGGTCATTTGTTACACTTTCATTTAGGTCATTTGCTCTTCCACTAGGAGCAAGTATGTCTCTACTATACATTTTTGGAAGTAGAATTGCTGGATCAAAGTCTTGAAGATTATTCCGGATCAGTAGATAAAGAGCCTCCTCTTTCATTTAGGTCATTTGTTACACTTTCATTTAGGTCATTTGCTCTTCCACTAGGAGCAAGTATGTCTCTACTATACATTTTTGGAAGTAGAATTGCTGGATCAAAGGTTATATGGATTTAAATTTCTGAGAAGTATAGATAAACTATCTGAAAAACATTTCTAAAATTCAACTGGTTCAAAGAAATTCACACATAGTTGACATTTAATTTTCATTGCAAAGTCCAGTTTCATAAACAATGGAAAGGTAACTTTAGTCTCATCTCTGTCCAAATTATCTTAATTCCAAAGTGGTAGAAGATTAACAAATTCTTTGTCTTCAGGCATATAAAATTATAATGAAATTTCTGTAAGGGAGCAAATGGAAGAAAGTGACAATTAAACCAAATGGAAATGAAAAGTAATATGCCAGTTTATGAGTAGATGCCCTGTGTTAGCACAAGTGTTTTAAAATTTTGGTTCATAATTCGATGAATTGTGAACTTATTATGTTCTTAGTGCTAGAGGAACAAGGATGATTGAGTTACAATTCTTATAACAGCAAGCTGCTCACAGTCTTGAGAGAGAAAGAGTGTTCGTGTACCATGCTTGTCTATTCCTGTGGCCCACCCCTCCCTCACAACACACCATGTCTTTTAGGGAATATTTGCTTCATGCTTGCTTTCCCTTCCAGCATTTGCCACTAGATGCTCCTTAACCTATCAACTAGTCTGATTGCCTCAGCAGAAGGTAGACTCCCTGAGAGCAGGAACACAGTTATTCTTGATATAAACATTATAGCACCATGTAGCACTGGCTCAGAATTTTAAGAGAATATGTCTTAACTGAATTCTAAGCCTTGGAGTTGTGATAAGAGAGAAGATCCCTTGATGCCACCCAACCATCTCATCCTCTATCGCTGCTTCCTCCTGCCTTCAGTCTTTCTCATCATCAGGCTCTTTTCCAATGAGTTGGCTCTTCACATAAGGTAGCCAAAGTACTGGAGCTTCAGCTTCAAGCATCAGCCCTTCCAGTGAATTTTCAGGGTTGATTTCCTTTAGGATGGACTGATCTTGCAGTCCAGGGGACTCTCAAGAGTCTTCTTCAGCACCACAGTTCGAAAGCATCAATTCTTTGGCACTCAGCCTTCTTTATGGTTCAACTCTCACATCCACACATGATTACTGGAAAGACCATAACTTTGACTGGATGGACCTTTGTAGGCAAGGTGATGTCTCTGCTTTTTAATATGCTATTTTTTATAGCTTTTCTTTCAAGCAAGCATCTTTTAATGTTATGGTTGCATTCACTGTCTGCAGTGATTTTGGAGGC
Source organism: Cephalophus harveyi (assembly GCA_006410635.1). Taxonomy (NCBI): domain Eukaryota; kingdom Metazoa; phylum Chordata; class Mammalia; order Artiodactyla; family Bovidae; genus Cephalophus; species Cephalophus harveyi. The sequence continues at coordinate 286,607 of SJYT01056215.1, forward strand.
CAAGAAAATAAAGTCTGTCAAGGTGAAAATGACAAAAGAATTTGAGTTTCTCTCCTGAGGATACACATAGCAGGTTTCTGGAAGAGGCAGGACCAGAATCCAGCTTCCTGACTCACCAGGCCAGTGCTTTTCTCACACCTCCTGATGCTTTTGCCTGATCTCAGGTTACTAGCCAGGAGCTGCCCTCATACAAAGTACTAGGCTGAGCTTTGAGAAACAGATATGAGGTTGGCTCTTTGGTCTTAAAAAATGACTGAATCGGTGGGTGGAATTAATATAAGTTAGTATAAATTTCTGTTTGCTGATAGAGAAGTAAATATTCCTATCTGGGCTGGTCTGAAGCAAGTCAAAGGGGTTTATGAGCTTTCCTTGCTGCTGAGAAGTGAAAAGCTGGGCGAGGTGGACCATTTTGTAGACTCAGCGTTTTTTCACCAGGGTCTCTCCTGATTCGATGCTGTGATGCCAAGAAGGCAGTGAAAGCTTGCAGTTGCACCTTTGATGGAACACTGAAGCATTTGATAAAGGAGCTTCAGTCTCCAGTGTCACCCCTGGGCCTCACAGATGGGAGGGCAGGAATCTCTGGCAATTGGGGATGAGAACTGTGGATTGCTGATTTTACTCAAAGATGATTTGAGAGGGAAAGTAAGCTACAACCTCTCTCAGTATCCTTGGGGCATCGGTTCCAGGATCCCTGCAGATTCCAAAATCCAGGATGCTCAGTTCAGTTCAGTTCAGTTGCTCAGTCGTGTCTGACTCTTTGCGACCCCATGAATCGCAGCACGCCAGACCTCCCTGTCCATCACCAACTCCTGGAGTTCACTCAGATTCACGTCCATCGAGTCAGTGATGCCATCCAACCATCTCATCCTCTGTCATCCCCTTCTCCTCCTGCCCCCAATCCCTCCCAGCATCAGAGTCTTTTCCAATGAGTCAACTCTT